>CM038217.1:128352974-128405968 GCA_021442155.1 Cymbidium sinense
CTTTTAGTGTTATGAAGATGATGTGATTCTCGCTTTGCTCTTGAAAATTTAGATGTTGACTTGTTTGATCGATGAGGCTCCATCAAAGTACATTTCCAAATTTGTGATTTTTCTGAGCATAATTTGCTCATCGAAAATCATCATTAAGAGAAGAGTCCGCCGGATATGTGCAGAAGAAAATCGCTAAGACTTGTCCCTTCACTACTTTTGGAAACATATGTGATATCAAATTGCAAAAGCACACGCCCATCTGCCAAGTGACCTAATGGTCATCATCAAGTACTTGGATCAATCCTTGAGATGAGGTAATCTTGTGAGATAACATATAATGATGAAGCTTTTGACTACAAATGCTAAATAGTGCTTCTATATATCTCATTTATGCTCCAATCAGCCTTCGACTGATATAATAAAGAGCATTCTCTTTGCTTTCTTCATTGTGTTGTGCCAATAATGCCCCGAGAGACTCTTCTAATTGTGTGTATAGAATGAGGGCTTCCTGAATAGGCGCCAAGGATTGGTGGATTTAACAAGTAGCTTTTAATGCTATTGAAGGCTTCACACTCCTTGTCCCATTTGAATGGAGCATCCTTCTTCATTAACCTTGCAAATTGACAACGTCGATAGTTTGATATAATGATGGATGAATGTGAGCTGTCCTTGTAAAGAATGAGTTGATGCAAACTCTTCGGTGGAGGCATCTCCATGATTGCCTTGATTTTAGCAGGATCAATTTCAATACCTCTACGACATATTACCAGAATTTTTTTAGAGGATACCCAATGCACATTTTAGAGGATTCATCTTGAGATCATATTTTGATTCTCCACAATTCTCAAGTCTTCAAGTGGTTTTCATGATTTAAGCTTTTCACCACCATCATCAACATAACATTCCACCTTTTGATGAATCAACTCATCAAAATATGCATCATGGCTCTTTGGTATGTAGCTCCGATTTTTCAAGCCAAAAGGGCATGGTGTACAATAGATGCCAATAGGTGTTCTAATGATGTATATTTTCATCTTCATTATTTGATTTGGTTATCTCGATGATCCATCCATGAATGAGAACATGTCATAGTTGGAAGTGTTGTCCACTAGTAGTTTTGATATTGGAAGTAAAAGTCATCTTTGGGCATTTATTTAAGTCAAGTCAATGCAGATAGATTTGCCATTCTTCCTCGGATAATGTTGGCTATCCAATTACATACTTCTCTCGGATGAAGCTCGCTTAGCTTTTTAGTTTATGCAATTACTATTCTTCAATCTCCAATCTCATTCTCAAGAGCTTGCTTAATGTGTTTAATAATAGTTTATGAACTACATCGGGATAAGCTGATATTTTAATATGTCAGGCAAAGCAATCTCAATTTACAAAGTAGCATTTATAGTTCTTTCAACTTTCTCTCATCGTGTGAAGGCACTAACGAAAGTTGGACATGGATCATCCTCCTAGGTTGACTTTAAGTTCATTCATAGTAGTTATTTGTCCACCATCTTCAAGTTCTCATCAAAGTGCTTGGCTTCTACTTCTTCATCATTTTAAGAAGAATTTCATGAGAATCATCTTCTTCATCACTATGAGTCTCGCCTTCTATTATATTATAATAGCTCTATCTTGATGAGATTTGGATGAAACCTTTAGTGGTAAACTTATCACTTCTTTGGATGCTTGAGGACTTCTTTGGCTCACATCTTGTTAAGTGGAGTCCTATGTTTAGTAGTTCCCATATGAATTCCAAGCTTATGCATCATTCTTCGTAATTTTAGTGGATAGTATATTGGTATTCTTGTTTTGGCTATCTCATAACTTTTATGTTGACATCAAAATCTTGGAGACTCTTCAATTTGTAAAATAGAGTTCTGTTTACGCCACTCTCACTCAGCGTGGCACATAGAATGTTATCAATTCTTCAATATATGAACCTCCGATTTCTTTGAAGCTTCTTGAGGGATGGGTATAATTTTGAGTGAGTCATCTACTCACCAAGTGAGCTATCCTCCTTGATCACGACCATTTGAACTTTATTTTCATAAGTAGATTCAAAATCATAGTCAATTAGAATCACTTATTTCATACTGCCTTTCTTGAAAGCTTATAAGTTCCCTTAGGTTTGACAGAATATCTTCTTCTTCTTCTCACTTCCCAAATGAGGCTTGCTTGACTTGTCAGTATTAAGTGCTTTAGGGAGAGTGGGCATTGCCTTCTTTCTTCCCACTCTTTTCACTTTGTGAAATTACTTTTTTAGTTCAAGTGGATATGCTTCAAGAGCTCTATTTTAGGCTCTTTGAGGATGAAATATTTTGCATCTTCATAGATCTTTGCTTCATTGATGGAGAATGGTTGTAGGTTACTGGGAATTCTAAATTCTTCTCCATCTTTTAGATACTTCATACATTGATGCATAGTTGATGGGACCATGTCATACTCATGCCATGCAGCCCAAGAGAGCTCTAAATGATGTGCATCGATTACATGAAACTTGGCTTACGTATGAACTTGAGCGAGAATAAAAGAACCGAGTTTTCCCTTTTCATTGAATCCATGAACCATCTTATCTCTCCCAAGATGTTGGATATCGGTGATAATCCTCTTAATACCTTTAGACTCATAAGATTGATAGAAGAACAATCAATATTAATTAATTGGGATGCCATCACTCTCTGTAACATAACATAGAGGGCGATTGTGATTTCTGCTCAACATAAGATCTTCTTCAAAAAATGTGATTCTTGGGAGATCTTGAGTTTGCAACTTGATCATGCATTTTTCAACAAAGTAAGCTTCATAATTTTTTGAATCTTTGAGAACCTGCATCAAAGTTTCTCAGAGATCTTTTAACATCAAGAGAGCCTCGTGCACACTTAATTATGCAGGGATCTTTCTCAGATGTGATATAATATTATAATCTATCTTCTCACTCCATTTAGGCTTTATCCAATTTTGGAATAATATCTCGTTGACTTCAATTTGTTTTCTTTGTCTTTATTTGCATTTCCTTTGATGAAGGTGGTAAGACTTTTCTTCTGAAAGATAACTTTGTCACTCGATTCTTAGGTTTCTTCAAATTCTCTTCTTATTCTAAGATTGGCCAAAGGGCTAGACTCATTTTTCAATGTCATACATTTCATACATGATGATATGGATTCGACTCTTCTTATGAGAAAACATAGATCTTCATCTAATATTATTTTCTTGTTGAGTCATTAAACAAAATTGACATTAGCTCCTCAGGCTCTTGCTTTCTTGATAAAATTTTGATGGGTTGGTGAGTTTCGTACCCTTGTCATTTTAGAGCGATGTTGAAGAATATCGACATCATGATGATTCTCTCTTGGACAAGATTCACCATTATCTTCTTCATCGATTCAATAATGCAAAGTTTAGGCATGAAGTTCCTAAATGGTTGTCTTGTCATGGTGATACTCCTCTAGATTATTAATGATCTTTTGAGTTGTAGTTCTCTTCTTGATCTTCCTTTTCTTGGCCAGCTTCTTTGATTTATGAGGCTTGGTAGATTCTCATCATGTGATGAAATAGCCTTATCGAATGCCAGAAGCCCAAATACTTGGTTTAGGCATCTCTCTTAAGTCAATATAGGTTCAAGTGGTGATTTCACTTAACACTAGGGACGTCTTTTATTTCATTTTCATCTTTTGGAGTCTTGTTTGTCATTCTTGATCATGATTTCTCCTTCTTTGTCTTTAGGATGATATAGAGGACGTAATCATCCTTGTAGACTCTCTTTTTTTGGGTTGACTAGAACATTAGATAGTGTAAATTCACCTCGATACTTCCTTTCTAGCCAATCTTTGAAGACATAACAATCTTGATAGGTGTAACCGGATGATAGTAGTTTGGATTATTGACTTCTTAGCCTTTTAATTTGTGTATAGGATTGCTTATCAAATAATTTAGACACTCCCTTCTAAAGAATATTCTTTGTTCATCTTTTCCTTAGAGATGATAGCTCATCATCTCTTGTTGCTTATTTTGGATGCTCCCCACTTGGAAAAGTCGAGTTTGTCATTGCCTCCCTAATACTGGTTGTGGATTAGAATAAGGCTTTTTACCCTTATCATCATTGTACATTTTTCCTTTATCCATATTATATATCACCCACTTTTCCATTTGAGCTATAGGAAGTGGCATGAATTTCATTTCTTCTTGAGTCGAAGGTTTGTTTCTCTTTTTTTGCTTTATAGACTTTAGACTTAGGGATTCAACTTTTGAATTTAGCCACCTATCAAGTCTGAATGTTGTCATGTATGCATAAAAATGGTGTTTTATCATCCATATTGCCCATTAGCAATTGGATTGCATGTTCTTCTTCCAATTGTTGCTCTTCATACTTAGGTTGCAATGACTTATGAATTTTGTCACTTCATCTTTCCTCCTTTTAGCCAAGGTCGATTATGATTTTTCGATTGCACTTGTGAACCTCTTTACAAATATAGTCTCTAATTCAAAATATTTTAATTTGATCATTTATTCTACCATTCAAAAGAGTTAGGTAATGATGAATTGAAAAAAATGCATGTTCTCCCTGTGTTACCACAAGTAGCCTTAAATTGGGCTAGATGTTGCTTTGGATTACCAAGCCAAAGTATTAAATTTTCCTTGAGTAACCTTTTGACACTTGGTCATATTCGGTGGCGTGACTTACTCACCGACTTTTGCTGCTATGACGCCTTTATCTTTTCATTGATTATTATTTCTAGGCTAGTTCAGATTTTGAATTGTGGGTCGTAGTGGGTTAACTTTGGTTCTTCATTACATATGTCTTGTAGAGCTTGAGGTACCATATGATAGAAGTTGTATTTTGCTTGATTAATTGTCTTTGATATGTGATATTCTTGTATCTTGATGTTCATTTTGTACCATCATATCATTCATTTTGGTACCAATTGTAATCTCCTTTGTCTTTGACCTCCATTTGATCTGCATTTCTCTTTGCTAGTCCATGGCGTCAATCATGACTCTTCTTCTTCTTCTTCTTCTTCTTATTTCTTGCTTTGCTCATTTTTAGGGGAACTCTCTTGTGCATTTGGGCATATTGTTGTTGGTATGCGGTGATTATAAAGTGTGTGGTTCAACCATATAGAGCTTGACACCATGATCTCTTTCTCATTACGGTCTTCTTCTTCTTCATCTTCAAAGATCAAAGATCCATCCTCTATTTTGCTGAAGACTCTTCTTCATAAATGTCAAATTCAGTTCGATTCCTGATTGCATTGATGTATGGCTTGGAGTTCATATATCTCGACCATATAGACTTCCACTTCCATAGAATCCTCTTCATTATTTTCTTCTTGCATGAATTTTTTTGATCGGCGTTTCCGGTGGATCTCTAGTTCAATGAACAAATACTTCTTATTTCGATTCATGCGTCAACCTTCTCTTGTAGGGGTGAACGATGATGGGATCCCTAGAGGATTCTCCAGGTGTCGACCATCATATCTTTCATCATCCTTTCTTTTGGGTATCCACTTCTGATGAGTTGATTTTGAGGCTGATTTTAGTATATGTATTAGATGTCACACCTCTTCTATTACTCAAAGTTTCATTACGGGGCCTTGGCCTCCATATTTGCTTATCCTTTCAGGGACCTTTCGAGATTCTTGGACACGAGGTCCAAGTGTGCTCGATGCTCACCATGCAAAGTCTTGGGCTTCGGCTGTTACGAGAGAGATGGCAACTTTCTTGGTGGAGCTTATTTTTCCATCACCGCCTGAAATCTTCTTTTCATTAGGCCTGTTCTTAGCTACTTTGAGAACTTTATATCACGAGATGTTTATTTGTCTCTCACGTGGTGGTGGAGCGTGGTTGGTTCTGGATTACTTTATTTTGCCAATAGAGCTATTCCTCTTTACCCACTTTAGATTGTCAAAGTTGTTGTGGGTAGGAATACTCACGCGGTAGTATCACTTGTTCACTAGGTCATTCAAAGGGGATCTAAGCCTCATTTCTCTTCTCCTTCTTCTCACATCTTGGTTAATTTGCTTCTGATAAAGCTTCATGATCATGCTTTCCGGGTACAAAGGTTCAGTCGTACCATGAGGAATTAAAGACTTTCCCTTGATTCTTTTCATCACAGGAGCTTCAGATTGACCTAGCCTTTTGAAAACTGAAGTTCTCTATCGGAGAACTCCTTGATAGCGGTTGGTTGTTGAACTGGTTGGCACACATGGCTAGTAGGAGCTTCAGTAACTTGAGGCCTTCCAGTATGGCCTCGGACGAATGTACCGGGTGGGTACTTGGAGTTCGCATTCTGATAGCGAAATTCAAGCTACCAAATTGAATGGTAGCCGACATCTCTGTTGATGGCGTTGTGAGCAAATGTTCACCTCATTATGAGCGGTGAAAGGAGTGCTTTGTAGATCCATTTACAAAGTGAAAGATGGGGATTAGTAATTAGCAATTATTATTTCATACTTTCAAGATCGAGGTGCTAAGAAAATAATGGTGTAATAAAGATATACTCTACAGAATGATTCATTCTACATAGAGCTTCATATTGAATTTATTACACACTTAAATCACCATTTTTTATTTTGAATTTTCAAAAATTTTATTGCTACTATAGCACATATATGACTAGCCAAAGATGGAAAGAGAAACATGTCCTCAGCGGAGTCACCAGAAATTTGTGGGCTCCGAAAATTCGCCACCGACCTCTCAATAATTTTTGAAATTGATTGATTGAAAAGGTGTGATTAATTTTAGAAGGTAGATGAAATAGTAGATAAGACACTACCAGATTTCATCCTCATTTGGTGAGGACTTTAGATCGTTCGAGGTTTCTATAGGCAAGCTATAGTTAATTACCCCTCTAATAAGTGAGAGAGAACTTTCGATTAAATTTAGTCATTAGAAAATGCGTATATAGTAGCGACATGTAGAGTTTTAGAATTTAAGATATGAAATTCATCATTTTAGCTTAAATCGGATGGTTGGGGGAATGATGATCTAGATCTCATGGATTCCAGTCATCACAGGCGTCGTAGTCCACAGTCTACTTAGTCGAGAGGAAGGTGTCGACAAGTTGAGAAGGATCCTCATCATGACACATGGGTTACATCGTCAAGAAATCCTTGTAGACTCAGGTGGTGTTTGTCTAAGAGATCTTAAGTCTACCTTAGTTGTGAGATTTTGCTATCAAGTATACCTATGATTCAACTCAAAGTGGAGAACATACGGGCATGCTACTCGTAATATAATAGAGCGGCCAAATCACCACGATCGAGAACTCTGGTGATTCTTCATCTATGGAAGCTCTTGGCCAAAACCAGGTCGGAGGACCGGACGTCCTTCTTGACGTGAGATTAATTGAGAGTGAACATAGCAGAACACTTGATTTTACATTGACTTCTTTGTGAGCTAGAGTTTCCTTAATTTATCACCCCCAAAAAATAGTTGCAGAAGGTGGATGGATTGAGTTTGATTTAAGTTTTTAATGATAGAATTTCATTTAAGTTTTGATTCTATTTAAAATTGATTAATTAGAATATGTTTAAGAGCTTTAGATCCACTGTCAACTCTGTTTAGGCTAACATAGAATTAGATCTCTGTCTTTGACAGAATCTTCTCGAGATATTTCACTAATTTGAAACTCTTATTATAGGTTTTTTAGGTTTTGTTAATAGACTAGTCACAGACTAAGCAGGGAAACAACACATCATCAGACACTTGAACTTAAGCATTCAGCATAGTGTCGGGGCCTATGCGGGTGTATAATAATTTTAAGTAATTTTATGTTTGAATTATTAGATTAATTTTATATTTTCATTTAATTTTAACTTTAGCTTACGCAACCTTTTTAGAAATCAAAATTTGCACTTGAAATCTCTATCTTCGAGCACATGCAGGTATTTATAGCTTAGATAATTTTACTCAATTAGTGATTTCATTGATTTTAAAATCAAAGTTAGAATGAAATTTCTTACTTTTTGTATTGAAGGAAAGCTCCATGATTTTTGTAGATTTTGATTTAATATCACATTTTGTCTGCTTGTATAAAGAGTTACAGATCTAGTGGCGAATAAGGTGTTGTAAATTGATCTAATATCTTATTAGTTTTTTAGATTAATATTTAGTATATTCTAATTTAGCCCTTGCCTTTTGACATTAAAATTTGTGAAATCTCATGTCAGAGCACACGGTGTTTATAGCTTAGCTAATTTCATCTAATTAATGAAATCATTGATTTTGAAAATCATAATTAGAATGAAATTCCTTGATTTTTGGTTGAAGGAAGCCCTATGATTTTTATAGATTTTTATTTAGTATCTCCTTATGTGTGCTTGTACAAAGAGTTACAGATCCGGTGGCAAAGAAGATATTTTGATTTAGATTTCAAAAGACAGTTTAATTTATTGTTTTAAAAGAGATTTATCCGTGAGAGTAGCTTTCATTTTCCACCTCTTTTTTTTCTTTACTTTTGTGTTTGTTGTATGCTATTTTCCCTCCCCCTTTTATTGTTTGGAGTTTTTAATTTGAATTTTAGCTTTAAGTTTCATTGCTTGACATTCTTAAGTTGATTCCTTTACTTTTCATTTTTTTTCTAAGTCTAGAATTTTGACAAAATTTTGGCGACCTCAGCGTCATCTTTGTGGGGCGCATAGTGTTTTGGCTTACTCAATCTCTTGAGCATAGCGAGGTCTTCAAACCGCTGAGTTTTCATCTCGTCACACCCTCTTGAGCAACAATGTCTTGACACGAAGAAGATATCTGATGCAATATATATTCATCCCCCCTTTTTTTCTTATTTGACACTTTGAGTTTAAAATTAGCTGTCGGTTTTCTTATTTAGCGTTATTAAGTCAGTTCATTTCACTCTCCCCTTTTTTCTAAGTCAAAAGATTTGACGTAATTTTGGCAGCCTCTTGGCGTCATCCGTGTGTAGGGGGCTGCATCGGGGGTGTTTAGGTATACATGGTATCCCCTGTTGAGTGTAGCGGTGTCTTCTACACCACATCAGTTTTCATCTCGTCGCTTTCTTGAGCGCACGAGACCTTGACTAAAAGACATAATGTAATATATATTCATCCCCTCATTTTTTCTAAATCTAGTGAAATTAGACAAAATTTTGTCGGCATTTTGTCTGGGGGGACATATAATGAGTGTTGGCTTACCGATCGCCCTCTTGAGCATAGTGTCTTTGCGCCACATATTTTTCATCTCGCCCTCTTGAGCAGGTCTTCAAACTCAAAAGAAACACAAGCATGTATATGTATTCACATTCACAGATCCCACATGTTCTGCGATTTTTTTGGTGATTGCAATGCTCGGCAAGGGAATAAGGTTGGGTATGCAATTGGGAATGTAAGGTAAGGAGTGCGACGTTAGAAATCGAAAGAAGAATTCACCTCTTAACGATGTTCTTCCTCGGCGAAAACTAGAAAAATACGAGAGTCGGAAATCGAAAGAAGAATTTTCCTGTTGATGATATTCTTCCCCGATTTACGGTGCAGCAAATTGGAAGGTTACTGAGCATCTGACGTCAAAATGAAGAAGAATTCTCTTGATGATGTTCTTCCCGATGCGAAAGCAGCAGGGAAAAGCGAGTGTCAATGCTGAAGGAAAATTCACATTGATGATGATTTTCCTCGATTCTTCAGTAAAATGGAAGTGCGATCTAAAGCGAGAGTGCGATCAAAATCGAAGGAAGAATTCTCCTGATGATATTCTTCTCGATTATGGCAAAGGAAAATGAGTTGAGGTTCTGGGTGCAGCGTGGGGTTATAAATGAGGAACGGCGAACAGTGGGTTGGTGGGTTGTATGAAGGCGGGCTAGTAGACTGTAGGGATGGTGGGCTGGCAGTTTGAAGGCAGCGGTGCGGAATTGCTTGCAGGCCGTGGAACGCGGGTTGGAAAAATGGCTCGGTGGTCGGAGAAACGGGAAGGGCCGCCGGGTTTCCGGCGGATGTGGGTCGGCGCCGGATGGCAGTGGTGTGTCGCAGGTTTGGCTGGAGAGATGCGGCACGGGATTGGATGGCGCGTGGTACAGCGGTTTGCTATGCGGAAGCTGGCCCGTGCAGTGAGATGGGCCGGTGTTTTGCGGCGGCGGGTTTGCGCGGAACGGGTCAGCGGAGCGGTTTGTGGGCTCGTTGCGCAGGACGCGGGGACCGGAGGTGGGCCGTGGAACACGGGTTGGGTAGGAGGGAACAACGGGAAGCGCAGGCTTGGCCGGTGGCGAAATGCGCGGGCTTGGCCGGTGGTACGATTTTGCGGAAGCGGAGGACAGAGAGGCCGAGGCGTAGCGGAAGAGGGAATTTCCTGTGTTTTTCGTTTTTGACGAGAGAGAGGGAAGGAGAGAGGAAAAACTTGGGAAGGAAATGAAGAGGGAATGGAGAGAAAATGTAACCGCTGCTGGAAATGGAGGGAGCATTTTTTGTATTTTTTAATCAGAAAAAATGAAAAGGGGGGACGGTTGCTACGTGAGGGATAATTTTAGGAATTTTTAAATAAATTTTAAATTTATTAAATGATTTTAATGTGGATTTTGCATTAGCAAATACATATAGTCAATATATACATATATATCAATTTAAGGTAATTATAATGTTAACGATAGCAGCGTTTACAAGGAGGCTTTTTTGGTTTAAGTCGCCAAATTGTGTCCATTATCTCAAAATGCACGTTTACCTTTATTTTCGATATTCATGAGACTTGCGAATTGAGTGAAATATCTTACTTGATAGATTTTGTTTCAAAGCCTTGTAATTTCCGCGACGTCGTTTGATTCTCGTCGGTGTCTCGATCTCGATATACGTGCGCGTTGGCGACTCGGCTTCGATTGATGATCATCAAGTTGTGCAATATTTATATCCGACTACATTTTGGCGTTACGGCTGATGGTGAAGTCGTTCGTCGATGAAGGTCATTTGATTGATTTTGAGATGTCGCATGCATTTCGGCTCGATTTGCGTCATTTCAAATCATTCAACATTTTGCATTCGTCTCAATTGAGTCACAAAGTCTTGATAGATTTATATTTTGTAGCTAATGATCAATTTCATGAACGAGATTGTTTGATCATCGTGCGCTTCCGACGATATGCATTAATCACATTAATAGCTCAGCAATCGATTGATCGTTAGATTTTGCAATATTTATATTTCGATCAATTTCAACATTCTGAACGTAACGGCGAAGTCCGTTCGCCTATCGGAGGTCGTTTGGACTATTTTCAGTGACATCCAATATATTTTTACGATTTACGGCATCAATCAATTCGATTTGTAGGCTCATTCGACATGTATATATGAAGGTCAACAACGATGAGTTCCTGAACCTTTCGCTGGCGAAGCAGTCTGCATCGAGAGACTGTGTGCTGAAGAGGTGGGTGTTCATAAGAGTGCGGAGATTCCTCTATGATTGGTTTGGCGGCGACCATATCACGAAGACCTCCTGGTGTCCAAAGGCTTGCATAACATCGGCGATTTGTCGGCAGGATGTGTAGTGTGCGTTTGTTTAAAGTACTTCTTTTGCGGAGCTTGGTGAGGAGATGACGACTGTGCAAATCCTGCCAAGCTGGAGATACATGACTGGTCCATGGGTTCGGGCAAGGCAGGCCAAGGAGCAGTGGTGATTTTGGCCTAGCTCGAGTAAGTTGCCCAACATAGGCAGCGATCTTGGCATCAGGAAGCGGCAACTCGCTCGAGGATTCGCGTCTTAGAAAAAGTATAGCGATGGCGGTTAAGAAGACCGACCATAGAAGATATTAACTCTTCCATTATCTTGTTTACAGATGACAGTAATATCTTCGGCTTTTATCTTGGAGACACTTTTTATAGAGGAAATATTACATGCGGATTCGTATCTAAGGGGCTGTTTGGTTAGAGTAATTCTAGTAATATGTAAAATATGTTCATTCTTCTTTTTTTTAGGTGTTTGGTGCGATAATGTAATTCCGTGTAAATTTCGGTATTTGGTTTTTTACTTATTTTTATAAGCGAAATCGCAAAGCGTGTTCAAATTCCTGAGTGAGGCAGACGCCAGTTACTCGCTCAGGCGTCGATGCCGGGTTCTTTTACCTCGGTGCGATATAATCCGGTAAACCGGCCACGAGACTTGTAGAGGTGCTGAAGAGTTCCATGTGCCATGTATGTAGTAGCGAGGATCATCTCCCTGTTCTCCTCGCAGTATCCGATCAAGGAGAGAGATGATGCGGAGCTTGAGCATCTCAATCTCCGTTTGGAACTCATGAACACCTTGCTGGACATGGGATTTCCTCATTGATCGCCACCTTGGTGCCATCATCGAACTTCGCCGCGATACACCTTTCCTTTCGAACCCAGACTCAAGCAGGCGGGCCTCATCAAACTTGTTCGTGGCAGCCTCGATCTCAGCAAAGTAGAAATGGCGGCGAGGTTCGATAACGGCGGCGACGCATAGCTCCGTCGTGTTCGTCTTGACGCTGAATGGGAGTTTTCATGCGAAAGAGGAAGCCAGCCAGAAGGACCATCGCTCGCGCCAGCATCCTTCTTCTTCTTTCTTTTACAAAGAACAAGCGAGGAAATTTTATAATAAATTATATTATTTTAAAATATTTATAAAAACTAAATATTTGAATATTTAAAAAAAAATATATTTGACCTAAAAATTATGTAATTTTTAATATATATATATATATATATATATATATATATATATATATATATATATATATATATATATATATATATCATCCTATGAAAGCAAAATAAAAAAATATTTTAAAATAAATAATAGATATCATTAAAATAAATTTATTTATCAATTATATAGAGTTATCATATTGTTCAATTTTCTACTTTTAAAATAAATATATTATAATCTTTTTTTTAACTAAATAATAAATTTTTATTTATAAAATATTTATATTTTAATATATAATTAATTAATTTATTTAATATTTCAATTAAAAAAAATTTCACTAATTTCTAAAATATCTGAGTATTCACAATACATTATATTCTTTTCTTTTACATATCAACCAAACAAAATATAGTTTACATTATTTACTTTACGTAGAACCAAACAACAGAAAGTATTAGAATTGTTTATTTTTCTGATTTCATTTTACCTTTCTAATATAGCTATAAATAATTTTTATATTATTTTGAATAAAATTTAAAAATAATTGAGTCATGGATCTGAATGTACATCCGGACTGCGCATATAATATTTTTTCCTTTTTATAAGCCCGGGGAGGAAGGCAAATCCTACTTTCACCCACCGTCTCTTATTTGGTTGGTGGGCGGCGTTGAACTTCTTCGTTGATTCTCTTCACGAGGTCCGGAATCAAGTACCCGTTACGTGTGGGTGATGTAAACAGGAGGATTATGTGATCTCTCCCACAATGTGGGTGGATTCCCTTTAAAAAAAAAAAAAACCTACTTGGCCTCACACCGATTCTATTTACAAGCTTAAATAAAAAAAAATGATTCACTATTCACGGCCACATGATGCATTTAATAAATGAATTTATATTTTTATAGTTTTATATTTTATTATTATATTTTTATTTTCTAAATAATTTTTCTACAAATCAAATCATATTTTTTTTTCTTCTATTAAATATTTTATATTCTCAAACTCATTAAAGAAAAATTTAGATGTTATAGCTGTCACTATTAATATCAAGAGAGGGAACCATTTTGATTGACATCAATATTGGTTTCATAGCGGGCATAATTTATTGATGATATTGAGTATCTCCTTATTTCACTTGAAATTTTTTTATAACATCTAGGTTTATTTACATATATGAAATAATTCATTTTGATTTTCTTGATTATGCAATGTTCAACAAGCATATTAATATTTTAATGATATAGAAATTGATTGATATTAGAAACATTCAATTCATTTTACAGAGATGCTCTTTTTTTTCTTAGAAATTTATAAAAATTATAGATAATTTAATTTCTTAAATAATATTATAAAATTTTCAACTATATTTTAAGTGCATAATTTAGCTTCCTTTGGAGTCGGATAAAACATTATTATTGAGTTCATTTCATCAAAAAACTATTTTGATTATGAATATACTAAAATTAGACTTTGAATGATCTCAAAATTGAAGTTGAGAATTTTTATTCAAATATGTTAAAAAATTCTTTGTGGCGTATTACTATTAATTTATCTTCTTGGCATAAAATTCTTAACATATTGAAAGTTGCATTAAAAAAAAAACAAAAGTCAATTTTAACAAGGGTTGTTATAAGGAGCAATCATGTTACTTGAATCAAGATAAACAATTGAAAGGATATATTAACAATAGTATATTGAGATATTAGTATTAATTAAACATAAATAGTTGTACGGACGATTGAGAACAGACAACTAATTTCATGGCAATATAAAAGAGAGAGATACAAAGCTTTAAATGCAAGCTAAAACATTAGTAAGTATGCTAAAAATAAGAACATAAAATTAATATAGTAAGAGATGCTCTTAAGCACCAGCAAGTACTGCATCAATATTAGATGAAATACTATATTGAGATATTAGCATTAATTAGGCTTAAATAGTCGTACGGGCGATGAAGGACAAACACCCAATTTCATGGCTATATAAAGGAGAGAGATACAAAGTTTTAAATGCAAGACAGAACATGAGTAAGTATGCTAAAAATAAGATCATAAAATTAAGCACTAGCAAGAACTATGTCAATATTAGATGAAATAGCATATTGAGGTATTAGCATTAATTAGGCTTAAATAGCTGTACAGATGATTGAGGATAGATACCCAATTTCATGGTTATATAAAGGAGAGAGATACAAAAATTTAAATGCAAGCCAAAACATCACTAACTATGCTAAAAATAAGATCAGAAAATTAATATAGTAAGAGATGCTCTTAAGCACAAGCAAGTACTGCGACAATATTAGAGATCAAAACCAAAAAATAACCCGGTTCAGAGTTGAAAATTTTAAAAATCTTTCAATTAGAGGTACGCATTAGTCGATTTAAACTAAAAAATTGAACAAAATCGACATTATTTCATCAATTTGTTTTAGTTTGTAGTCTCACAATTCTATTTTTAGTTGTAAATACGTAATTATTTGATTTTTAATTTTAGGTTCAATTAAAAAAATTCAATTAAATCAAATAAATTGAATAAATAAAAAATAATTAAAAAGTCAAATATAAATATATAATTTTTATAATAAATTCTTAATTATTTGTATAAATTAATAGATTTTTAATTATCTAAGAAATTTTTAGCATATAAAATTTATTAAATTGTGTTTTAATTATCTAGTTCATTAAATTATAAAAAAAATTATTTTTAATATGCTATTTTGTTTAACCATAAATCAAACAGAATAAATTGTTTCATAGTTCAGCTCTGTTGGTTCTATTTTATAACTTATTTAGATGATTTGATTATTTTAAATTATTTAATTTGATTTATTTAATTTAATAAAAACTTCAATTGAACCTACTTAATGCACACTCCTACTTTCAAATGAAGATTGAGTAAAAACCAAAAACAACTCACCAACTGGAACGATTTCTCCATCAACTATAACATATTTTGTAATTGGATATGATCCTTCTTTTTTCAAGTAGAAATTTAAAACTGCTGATTTTTTTTGCCAAATATTCTAACTTTTCTTTTTCGTCAGCAAAAATATATCATTTGCTGCAAACGATAACATCAATGGTTTCAAATTTCACAGGTATGTGAATTACTAGCTCTGGTGTTATAATACCAGCGAGATCACCCCCTCGGAATACATCATTTGCTGCCTTTCCTATTCTGTAATTATGCAGCCCGTGATTAACTTCACGGTTAGTTTGCCTAATCACGTGCAAATTCATGTTAGTTATTGTGGTGATATTAAGCTAACTGATAATCTTAATATATGCAATGTATTGTTTATCCATGAATTTTGATTTTATTTAGGGGCTACTTCATTACCCAAAAAAAAAAAAAAATGTAAAGTATTTCAAATTCATGAGTCTTAAGAAATTTGGAGCTTGATTTGAATAATTTAAATTGCGGTGTAAATTTTCAATATATTTCAAATTCAACTTGCAGTTCAACTTCAATGTATTTGTAAGGTGATTTCAAATTCATAATTAAGTATAAAATGAGGCTGATTGTTCACTATCACTCATCGCCAACTAAAGACCAACCACAACTTGTTAGCTAACGCCACCCTCTAACTAACCACTACATACTACTGTCATCACTAGCCACTCTCATTTGCCCGTGCTACCACATGTGGCAGGACATCAAAATGACATATATTTTACTATGTATTACATGAATTTATAAAAAAAAAACCTCCCTATTTGAAGAATTTTCAACCAAATAAATAAAAAGTAATATAAATATAATACTTTTATTTTACATTGTATTTAAATTTTAGGTAATTAAATAACCTTTATTTTCTGTGATTGCTCTTGTACAATTTAATAAGTTATTATGATGTCAATCAATGGCCATTTTTATTAGTTAGGAAGCAAACAATTGGACTATGATTGATAAAGGTAAATAGCTTGGGTGATTATTATCCTATAGATTTAGATAATCATCATGAAAATTTGTATTTTAACAATGTTTAGATTAATACGTGTCACATTAACTTTGGGCATCCTTCAAATAAATGATTACATACCATATTAAATTAACTGACAATCAGGACAATGTCAGGTCTGTCCCTTAGTCAAATAATGCATCTTGTCTTATATCTCACATCACATAATGTCTTATACTACCATCAACTTAATACAATGCCACATATGGGATTATTATCATATTCATGCACAATCGGGATATCTCTATTTTCACACTATATTTGATAATTACACCAGATTTGCCTCTCTCTCTCTCTCTCTCTCTCTCACACACACAGACACACAAAACCACCGCCCTATATAGTAAGATGCTATTTTATTATGATATAGGTGAAATTCAATCTAAAGAATTTGAAAATAATTTTTAAAATCATTACCAATAAAATTAATTGGCACCGACAAAAGATATAAATTATATGATGGAGAATAAAAAATATTTTTATATCCATGTGGTGTTTATTTTTGGATGTAGGGGGATACCATACAGATCGTAAGATGTACTTATTGAAGTGATCGGGTACGATATTGAGGTATGATGCATTATCTCGAAAGATAGAAGCATCACCCTTCAATATCTGTCATAATAAGGACTCTTTGAGCATGATATTTATATGGATGAATAAAGAAGGATTTATATTGGGTTCTAAAGTTTCTATGGGCAACCATAGTTAATTATATCATGAGAATGAAATTCTAAGAATACTTTTTTAGGTTATCTCCAAAGTTTTCAAGGTTAGACTATCAAAGGAATTATTATGTTTGGAAAATTAAATTGGGAAAGTTAAAGGAGAAGACTTATTTTTGAATCTAAAGGGAATAAGTAGGGAATGATCATGATATTAGGAAGCCTAGTGAGCATTCCAATTCATCCTATAATTAGAAATTATATATTTTAAGGTGAAGAGATTTATTTATTTGAGTTAAATTTTTATTAGATTGTTAGGGTTTATAATCCACTGATACAAGATTGTGAAAATTTCTAAGAGGTTAGAATTTATGCTTGTAGCTAGAAGAAAACAGCTACCTCAGATCCTAAATCTAGGGAGCTTAATACGAGCTAAAGTGTGACATAAATCTAAGTGATAGGTAGACATGATGGTTTATCTCCACAAGAGAGACTAAGCTTGTCCGACTTCTGGACTTATAACCGCTTAGAGTGGCCGCCAGTTAACTCATCCTATGATTTTAAAATCATGTAGTTCGGTCTTATGAATTGCAAGATAGCTAGGGTAATTACTTATTTGGAAAGAGACTAAAATCCTAAACTCACTCCCTAATAGACTAGAGCATGAATGGTATGAGCATATGACTTAATCTACAAATGCAAAATCTTTTCAAATTTTATTTCATTTTTGATACATCATTTTAGACAAAGGCTTTGGGTTCTTTATATTCCTAAATGCACGATGAAGTAGATTATTGGCCAAATCAAAAGAGAGAGGGCGAAACTCCATCGTGGGGTTGCTCTTCAAGTCCTATGCAAGATGGAGGCCTTCATTTTGCAAGAGTGATTCAAGATGATATGTATGATGTGAGACATACAACCATACAACTAAGAGGTCGTTAAATTTTTTAATTATCTTGATTATATCCTTGGCTTTATAATGAGATTATGAGTTATTTAAAATTTAGTTATGAGTGATTAGTTGGGTATAAAATTTATTTTTATCCTAAGAGCCTAATGCATCCAAGTCACACATTAAAGCATCAATCATAAGAAACTATGAAAAGCATGCCTTCCTAATGCATAATTCAAAGATAACATCAATCAATTTTATAAACTATCGTAAAGAAATAAAAGACTAGTGTGGTCGAGCTTCGTCGTACAACCTGAAAAGAGAGAAGATGGGTAGTCAAACTCTACTCTTATACAACCCAAAATATAAAAGAATAATTACAATTTGAATGAATACATGCTATGGGGGTCTTCATTCTTCACTCTTCGTTTCTAATTTGGTTCCTTCATTGATTTGGATGGTGATTGCTTCAAAGGCATCACAAGGCATCCGAGGGCAAAGCCTTCTGGCCACTGCTAATCATAATCCCCCATATCACTAATCCTAGCTCCAATTATAAAATTATATTAAAAATAGAAAAAGTAAATCTAATTATACCTGCAAAATAAGTGTTAGCTAAACATATATACAACCCAAGTAGTTATATTTATAATTTGGACTTAGCACCCTGTACATCGGTAACTAAACCCACCCGTCCTAACTTGGGTTATACTTAGGCTCTTAAGAAACTTACAAAGAGAGCATTTATTTTTATTTTAAGCGGTCCCTTTAAGCATAATCCCTAGCAAAAAATATGATTAGGCTAAGAATAATCTACCATCCAATCTACAATGTATACAGCTTAACATCTAGTCTAAAATATTATATTACAAAATAAAATAAACATCACACCATGCACCATCCTAGTATAGTGCTAGAAGTGGTGATTTAATTCTAATGTGTGTGTTAAGGCTTGTGTGGTATATCTTGCTAGGATTTAGTGTTATTTTTTTCTAAATGTAAGAAGATTTAATTTAACATGAAAGGTTGATTTCACTTCAAGTGATTTAATTGATTTGAGAATTTTAGTTTGTGTTTTCTTTTATTTCATATGACTTACACCTAACAACTAAGTGTTATAAATAGAAGGAAGAGGATTACCCCCTTTCATCCTTACCTTAAGCCACTTTCTAAAGCATATTAATTCGATTTAACTCTCTTTAGTGAATGACCTATTAAATGATTTAATTAATCCTAAGTTTAGGTTCACTTTAAAAATCTCATTCAATATGAAAGGTATCTTAAGATTAATTTGATTGAACCACTACCACATGACATATATTAAATCATTCATTTCCATCATATATAACATGCATATGATTTTGATCCTAAGTGTATCTATAGATGCAACATGTTTTAGCACACTTAAATGATGATTGTATATGTGTATATTTAAAGTTTATATATTTCATTTGATTGAATTATTTAATCATATTAATTTAAAGCTCTATCCAAATTCGCATACAAAAATATATAGAGATGTAGTTAAATAGGTACGCGCCATTGTTAAACCAGGGAAGTGAAGTAATCAAATGATCTCCTTAGGGCTAGCTAAAGCCACGTATTCTCGAGATGTCCAGACTATATAACCATTTGCATTCAAACATATGTAAGCTTGTACACATGAACATAGGAAAGAAAACTCTAAGTCATATGATTAATCAATTCAATCACTTACTCAATCATGAATGCATGTATTTTAATAGAAAGAGAGATTTTCATTCACTAATCACATAAACATACACATGTATAAAGGTATAAATAAGTACGTGCTGTTGTTAACCAAGTAAGTGAGGTAATCAAATGACCTTCTTAGGGCTAGTTAAAGCCTCATATTCTCAGGATGTCCAGACTATATACGTGATTTTCTTAAATACACATGAATGTATACATAAAAAAGGAAAGAAAAACCATGCAAAGATTGTATTTTTATTTGTCTGATTCATTTAGGCATGTGAACTAAAATTCTGTCCAAATCTTAATGTGGAAATACACGTAAATGAATTCAAATAAGTACGTGTCATTGCTAACCAGGGAAGCCAGGTAAACAAATGACCTCCTTGGGGCTTGCTAAAATCTCGTATCCCTGGGATGTCCAGACTATATACTTATTAACATTTAAATACATATAAAACTACACATGAATCAAAGAAGAGAGAGCCTTACTTCACATATCTAAGCTATAAGAACATGCAAAACCTATATGTATTCATAACTACTATCACTCTAATCAATGTAATTGATTTATAAGCATTAAAAATAGATTTGAGTTTATTAGTGATAATAGCCACACATATTATAAATTAATCCAACACATGCAAACTTCACTTAAGGAAATTCATTTCAGTTAATTAATTTTGAAAGAAGATGAATTCATGAAATTAAATGACATGCAATATTTAGCATGATTGGAAAGGAATACGTAAACATAAACACATGATTTTATTCAATTAAATTAATTCTTAAGGACAATCATATTAAATAAAGCCATTTTAAGTAAACCAAATCTTTTCATTATCACTTTTAACTTCATGTTTTAATTTGATTTAAGGAATGTGAGGAAAAGTTTATTGATTTTTTATTATTTCCATGTTAGTGAATTAACTTGGTTTAATGAAATATAATTAAGTTGATTTTATGAGTTAGTTAGGTTGTAGTATGTATTAAATGCATTAATTAATCCTTTCCTATGTTACCTTAATATAATTATCCAAATAATTATGAGCCAACATGATATGCATATTGAAAATTAAATTAGCAATGGTCCTAGAAATAAAAGGGCCTATGTGGCTCATAATTAATGATTAATTAAATTAAGAAATTTAATTAAGTACTCTTATGGTTTCCCCACACATATGAATTAACCATAATTTCTCTAAATGGCTTTAGGTTATTAAACACCTAAAGATCTAGCCATGACTTAATCAATTAAGTTTTGATGTGATTATGATTTTAATTTGGTTAATTAAATCTTAATTAATTAAAGTAATTTGATTAATCTTTAATACTAATTAAATTCCTTAAATGAAATGAACTTAAAAAAAAAATAGAAGGGCTAACCATTTCCTTTTGTTCATTCACTGGTCAATGATATTTGACTTAAAATTGATTAATATTTTGTTAGATTGGATTAATTAATTAATTAATCACATTAGAAGGTAATTAAGCTAATTAAAATTAATTACTCTAATTAAGTAAGCAATAATTCCCAAGAAATTTAGGGGAGGTAGATGTCATCCTCTTTAATGAACCCACAAAGGTTGGTGTTAATTGCTTAAGTAAATAAGGAGTAATTAAGCTAATTAACATTTAATTTAAACCTTAATTAAGCTCCATTTACTGTTCAAAAATTAATTAAAAAATATTTTTAATAAATTTTTCCTTTCTACCTTTAAAAGTATATATATATATATATATATATATATATATATATATATATATATATATATATATATATATATATATATAATTTTTCTACAATTTATTATGTATTTTAAAGATTCAGCCATTAAAAACAATTAATTGGTCCTAATTTAAGCCTAATCTCGTCGACGCCACGCGGACCCCTAACGTGGTGTGCTTTCCATGTGATCGAAATTGGTCATGCTCACTCAATCTGTGGTTGGCGAAAAATGCACTTTCATCTCTGTCATCTGATCTCATAGCGAATGGTGCAAATCAAACCCGTTGTTCCTTAAGGGACAAAATCAGACAAATCTAATGGATTAATCATGATCATCCATTCTGATCATGCAGAATGGACGATGCATGATTGATCATCCCCCAAGCAATGAGAGACAGACACTGTCCACCTTTCATCGCTCGATCTGAGGTCACCCAAGCTTGGATCGATCGAAGATTGATCCCACACCTTTGCACGAAGGTTTTGAGGGGATCCAACGATCAAGATCACACGAAATTTAAATTCCCATCACAAAGCATCAGTCAAAATTATCCAAAAGCTGGTTTCATGGATTTACCTCATTGGAGCTCAAGATAAGTGGCAAATTCAACTAGAAAAGCTTCGTCTAGTGGAGGCAAAGCCCTGTTGAGCGGCACTTGGATCAATTCTTTGTCGTTCGCTCTATGGACCAAGCACCATTGATTTGGAGGTTGGCTCTGATCAAAGTCGCACATCCAGTGGTCGGAGGGCTCAGGAGGTGATTCGTTCTTGCTTGACAAAGAGTGGGGATAGTGTGTGTGAAGTTAATTTGAATTTGGTGAAGAAATGGGAGTTGGATTGAAGAAGGGGTTTTCCTATTTGAGAAGAATTGAGCTAGGAAGCTGATTTGCTCAAGTAGGCTCAGGACTTTCAAAATGGTCTTTAGGGGCTTTCCAAGAGTGTGAGTATTGAATTTAGATTGAAATGAGGGGGGTATATCCCCCTCCCTTGGGTTGGATGGATGGATTGAGCTAATTTTTCAGTGATGAGCACTCAGAGGAGGTGGTGTCACCTCATATGGCTCATTGGGTTGGTGGAAGCTCAGTGAGTGGCTCAGGTAGGCTCTCCTTGGGTCCATGGGTTTTGTGTTAGGGAGGTGAGTTAACTCACCTCTCTTTGGTCCAAAGCACCTAGCCACATGAATTGGGCTAAGTGAGTAGCTTAGGCTCCATTTGGGTTTGGAGGCACACTGGAAAGCAGGGTTGACATGCCAATTTTGGAAAAATCCTACATGGGGAGGAGAATCCATGGGAGATTTGCTTTGGGTTGAGCCCAATTATGGTTGGACTAGTTTGGACCCAAGGTGGGTTTGAAATGGGTTGGGTCAGGTTTTAATGGGTCATGGCTTAGTTTAAAGGGGTTTGGCTTAATTTTACCCTTATAGGTCAAATTGGGCTAAGTTGACCAATTGGTCAAATTGGGTCAAACCAAGGCTGGGTCAAGTTCAAATGATGATTTGAAGTGTTTTGGTTTAATTGGTTTGAATCAATTTAGCTTAGGTTTGATTTTGGCTTATTTGGATTCATGTAGGTCAAATTGGTCAAGTTGATCAATTTAACTAAATTGGCCAAATTTGCTTGTATTATGTTTTGGTTTGGGTTTGATTAATCAATTAGAGATGATTATAAGCTTTAGTTTCAATCAATTTAGATTTAGTTTTGATTTAAGCCAAATCGACCCTTTAAATTAATTTGGGCTAAATGGGTCAATTGGGTCCAATTGGGGCTTTGTTCAAGTTCACCAATCAATTTAGAATGAACTTGAGCAATTGGTTGCAATCAATTTGGGTTAGATCATGATTTGACCTAATTTGGTCTTTTAGGTCAAATTGGGTCAACTTGGGTCAAATGGCCAATTGATTTAGGTTTGGCTCAATTGATGGTCACGTCATGTTCAATCATTGATCATAGGTAGGTATGAATACTTGGTTTCAATTGTTTTGGTGTAGGATAAATTTTGGTTAGTTTGGGTTCATATGGGTTAAGAGTTGACTTGGTCAAATAACCAAGTTGACTTGGTTTTACCTAATTTATGACACTTGATCATCCTAGGGTGATCAACAATCATCATAAGAGATTTTGGTTATGTTGATTCAATCCAATTTGGGTTAGATTAAAACTTGGTTCAAATAGGTCAAATTAGTCACTTTGGGTCAAGTGGACCAATTGGGCTTAGTTGAGTTGATTTTAGGTTGAGTTGAGTTGAGTTGAGTTTATATATGAGTTTAGGACTCATTTATAAATTCAATACAAATTTGGATTCAAATGGGTTTTGAAGAAAAGAGGAATGACCAAAATCTAGGTAGATCCTTGAGATGGTGTGGTTGAATCTAAATGATTGAGCAGGTGAGCTGGATCAGTGAAGAAGACATTCATCTCTTGTTGCTCGAGGATGATAGATCACATAGTTCGTTCTGATCGAACGGTTATGATTATTTCGTTAGATTTCGATTAAATCTCTTAAGAATCACGATTAATCTCCGTCAATCTTAGATATGGTGAGGACAAAATCCACCTTGATCTATGTTGGGCAGTTTAAGTAGCCAATCAGGACCACATGGAAAGCGCCATGTGTCCAGCGTGGCATTGGCGATTAGATTAATTTATTTTAATGATTGAATCTTTGAAAATTCATAATAAATTGTTAAAAAAATTTAAACAATTCTAATAAATACTCATTTTAAATGTAAAATAGAGGAGAATTATTTAAAATTATTTCCAATTAATCTTGAATAATAATTAATACTTGATTACGATTTAATTATAAACTTATTTAGCTGAATTAACTCTTAATTACTTAGTAATTAATCCCAAACTTTGTGTGTTATTCTAGTGGGATGACCTCTACCTCTCATAATTTTCTTGGAATTTATTACTTGGTTAATTAAGGGAATTGATAATTTAAGCTAATTCTCTTAATCCACAATTAATTAACACCTAAAGAGTAACAAATTAATTATTAAGGTTAATCACTAACGGTGAATGGACAAGAAATGGGGTTAGGACCTATTTCGCTTCTTTCCTAAGTCCATTTCATTTTGAAAGAAAGTTAATTAACATGAAGATTACTTAAAGATTAATTAGTTAATTAAAAAATTAATAATTGAAATCATAATTACATTAGATAATTAACAATGAAATTAAGGATTCTCTTTATGTGTTTAAAAACATAAAGGCCCTTAAGAAAATTATGATTAAGCCATAAGGAAAATCATAAAAGTACTTAATTAGATTCTTTATTTAATTAACCTTTAATTATGAGCCATTTGCTTTAGGTCCTTGTAGGAGCATTGCAATTCTATTTTCTCAAATGTTCATGTCCTTTGTGGCTCATAAATAAATGGTTAATCAAATTAAAGAAATATAGGTAAGGGTGATTAATTGATTTAATTAAAGGATCTAACTTAATTAATTCATAAAATCCACCTAATTACCTCTTCTTAAACCAATTAAGTTCACCAATATGGGAATGGGATTAAAATAACAAATAATTCTTCTCCTCTTCAAATTTAATCAAAATCTCAAGTCATGAATTAATAAAGAAACTTTAGTTTTCTTTAAATGGGTTTATTTAATGTGATTGTCCTTAGGAATTAGTTTAATTGAATGAACCATGTGTTTATATTTAATAATTCATTTCCAATCACTTTAAATGGTGTATGTCATATGATTTCATGCATTCATATTTTCAAATATAAATGAATCAAATGAATTTTCTTTATATAGGCTTGCATGTGTTGGCTTAATTTAATATTTGTATGGCTATTATCATTAATAAATCCAAATTTATTTTCCAAAATTTATAAATCGATAATAATATGTAAAGTGATACTAGTTATGAATACATATAGGATTTGCATTTGCTTATATCTTAAGTATATTAAATAAAGTTATCTTTCTTATGATTCACATGTAGACTTACATAAGTTAGAACAATAATGGGTATATAGTCTGGACATCCCAGAAATATGAGGCTTTAAGTAGCCCCAAGGAGATCATTTGATTACATCACTTCTTTAGTTTAACAATGGCACGTACTCATTTGGTTTCATTCTTATGTATTTTGGTATTAGAATTTGGATAAAGTTTTAATTCATATGCTTAAATAATTAAAGAAAATACAATCTTCATGATTTTCAACCTTATAGTTGTGTATGCATTCATATGTATTTAAGATAAAGTTTAAATTTGGACATCCAGAATACGAGGCTTTATAGCCCAAGGAGGTCATCGATTATCTCACTTCAGTTATGAGCGCTTGCTTTCTTATATATGTTTGTGTATTAAAAGATGAAAGATCCCCTTTTGTTACTAAAAATGCATGCATCTATATTCACCTAACTTGTTAACACATATTATTTATAAATCAGTGTTCTCTTCTTCTCATTCATGTATATATTTACATAGGTTTGGAATGTTAATAAGTATATAGTTTGAACATCCCGGGAATACGAGGCTTTAGTTTACCCCAAGGATGTCATTTGATTATCTCGCTTCCCTAGTTAACAACAACATGTACTTATATGATTTCATCCTTATGTATTTTGGTATTAAAATTTGGATAGATCTTTAATTAATATGTTTATATAACTTAACCAAAATAAAAATATAAATTCCAAACATACACATTCTTCATCATTTAAGTGTGCTATAACATATTGCATATATAGATATGCCAAGTATTAGATCATATGCATGTTACATGTGATGGAAAGGAATGATTTAATATATGTCATGTGATAGTAATTCAATTAGATTAATCTTAAGAAGCCTTTCACATTGGATAAGATCATTTAAAGTTAACTAAACATATGAATAATTAAAAATCATTTAATAAGCCATTCATTAAAGAGAACTAAATCAAATCAATATACTTTAGAAAGTGGCTTAACGTGGGGATGAAAGAGGGTAATCCTCTTTCTCTCTTTATGACACTTAGTTGCTAAGTGTAAATCACATGAAACAAAATAAAATAAAAATAAAAATTCATAAATCAATTAAACAACTTCAAATGAAACCCACCATCATGCTAATTTGAACAATTTCCAAACTTATTGAGACATACCAAATAAAACTTTAACACACACATTAGAATTAAGTCACCACTTCTAGCTCTATGTTAGGATGGTGTATGATGTGATGTATGTGTTATTTTGTGATTAATATTTTAGATTGGATGTTAAGGCGTATGCTTTATAGATTGAATGTTAGGCCGCTCTTAGTCTAATCATGTCTTCTGTAGGGTATTGTGCTTAAAAATAAATATAAATGATCACTTTGCAGGTTTCTTAAACCCTTAAGCATAATCCAAGTTAGGATATGTGAGCTTTGTTACACATATGCAGGGTGCTAAGTCCAAATTATACATATAACTACTTGGGATTGTATGTATATTTAGCTAACATCTATTTTACAGGTGTAGTTAGAGTTACTTTTCCCAATATAAATGTAATTTTGTAATATGAATTAGGATTAGTTCTATAAAGGATTATGATGAGCAGTGGCTAGAAGGTTTAGTCTTGGGAGGCTCTGTGATGCCTTTGAAGCACAAACCAAATCAAAGGATGAAGACAAGGTGGATAAGAAAATATGAAGGATGAAGACTCCCATAACATGTATTCATTTTTATTATTCTTTCATATACTGGGTTGTATAAAGGTAGAGCGGCTATCCATCTTTTCTTTTTTGGGTTGTATGCATGGTCGACCACATCTCATATTGTTTCGATAGTTTATAAGATTGATTGATGATTTGTTTAAAGCTAGCATTAATTGCATCTTTTCATAATTTTTAATGATTGATATTTTAATATGTGGCGATCGATAGGATTTTAGATAAATTAATTTTTTTATCCAACTAATCACTTATAATTAAAGATTTAAACAACTCATAACATCACCATAAAGTTTAGGCTATAATCAAGATAATTAAAAGATTTGGCAACCCCTTAGTTGTATGTTGTATGTATCACATTATGCATGCATCTTCTATCACCCTTATAAAATGAGGGACTCCATTCTTATACAATAGGGACCGCTTAACCTATGAGAGCAACCCATGATGACAAAGCTTCACTCTCTTTCTCTTTTGATTTGGGCAATAATCAACTTTCAACATGCATTTAGGCATAAAGTAATCATAAAGCCTTTGTCTAAAATATTGTGTCAAAATGAAATAAAATTTGAAAAGATTTTACACTTGTAAATTAAGTCATATGCTCATACTACTCATGCTCTAGTCTCTTAGAGAATGGGTTTAGGACTTTAGTCTCTTTCAAATTAAATAACTACCATAGCTATCTTGCAATTCATAAGAATGACCTACATGGTTTTAAAATCATAGGAGGGATAGGCATGCTCAGGTTGTAAATCCAAGTGATACGTGTTTACTCTCTCTTATGGAGGTGAACCCTTATGTTCATGCTTAGGTAGATTTAGGTGCTTTAGCTTACTAAAATCCTTGGGTTAAGATCCAGTAGTTGTTTCCTCTTCTACAAGAATAAATCCCATAAGCATTTCCAACCTTATGTTGGTGGATTATAAGCTAACAATCAAATAAAATTTAACTCAAATAAATAAATCTCTTCACTTTCAAATATATAAAGCTCAATCATATGATATATTGGAATGCTCACTTGTCTCCTAGTATCATGAGCATTCTACTTATTCCATTTGGATTAAAATAAGTCTTCTCATTGAACTTTCTTGACATTAAACATAACTAATAATTTGATAGTCAACCTTGAAATTTTAGAATAATGTTATCTACTTTAATTGAGAATATTCTTAGAAAATTCCATTCCTAGATGTAATTAACTATGAGGCTTACTCCATTTGATAACAGAACCTTTAATATAAACCATGCCTTATTCATCCATGTAAAGTAGAGAAAAAATCTAGTATATTGAAGACCCATCATGCCTTATGTCTTTATTAGGTGATTAGATCCATTGTATGGTGATGACTCATCTTTTGAGATACATCATCATGTTGTGGTGTTTATTTTTGAATTATGATATGTATGTGATGTGTGCATGTATATGGGGAGAGACACCACATCGAGGATGTACTTATTGAGGTGATGGTCTGACATGAATAGTACACTATCTTGAAAGAAAAAAATACCCTACATAGACCAACATCAAAGACTTAGGCATGATGGGTCTTCGAATGTACCAAAAATTTTTCTCCTAATTTACATGGATGAATAAAGTAGGGTTTATTTAAACTAGGTTCTAAAGTTCCCTATGGGGGCAAGCCCCCATAGTTAATTAAATCATAAGAAAGGTGAGTTCCAAGAATACTCGATTAAAGTAAGTGATTATTATCTAAAGAATTCAAAGATAGAACTATCATTAAATTGATATTTGGAAAATCAAATGGGATAGATGAAAATACTTTTTGAAGCCAAGGAGATGAGTAAGGATGCTTGTGATACTTGAAAAGTGATGCACTCAAACTATCCTATGGTTGGGATTTATATGTTTAAAATTAAGGAGAATTATAAATTTGGGTTGAAATTTTATTATAAATTTAGGACTTATAATCCCACAATACAAGATTGTGAAAATTCTTAAGAGGTGAGGATTTATGCTTATAGCCCAAAAGGGATACAACAACCTCGGATCCTAAATCTAAGGAGCTTTAACGAGGGCCAAAGAATGATCTAAATCTAAGAGAAGAATGGGTATATTATTTACCTCCATAAGAGAGAGTAAATCACCTGACTGTTGGACTTATAACTGCCTAGTGGTCGCATCTCATCCTATTTAAAATCATGTGCAAGTCTTATAATGTTGCAAGATGGCTAGGCATTATTTAGAAAAAAACTAAAGTCCTTAAAACTCCTTAAGACTTGAGTGGGTAATGACTTAGCAAATCTTATTTTGATTTTGACTCTTTATTTTTGACATAGGCTATAGGATTTTATTTGCCTAAATATATGATGAAATTGATTATGGGCCAAATCAGATAGAAGAGTGTGTTCTCCACCTCCAAGGGATGCCCTCACAGGTCAAGCATTCCCTTGATATGCAGTGGATGGAGACCCTTCATTTTCAAGAGACGAACAAGATGATATGCATGGTGTTAAGCATACAACATTCAACTAAGGGGATGTTAAATATTTTATTATCTTGATTATGTCTTAAGCTTTATGTGAGGTTATGAGTTATTTTAAAAAATTAATTATGAGTTGTAGTTGGCATAGAAAATTTATTTTTTCTCTAAGAAATTCAATCATTATAGCCATACAATAATCATTAATCATAAATAAACTATGAAAAGATATGCTATTTCTAATGCACAACCATAGAAATAACATCAATCAATTTTATAAAATTAGTGCAAAAGAATAAAAGGTTGTGATTAGTGTCATACAACCGAAAAGAAATATGGGTAATTACCCTTTTACAAGCTAATCATGGCCTAACATCCAGTTTATGAGACATACACCATAACAACTAATTAATAATAATACATCATAAAATAAGCATACATCAAACTATATGCCGTCCTAATATAAAGCTAAAAGTAGTGTCTTTATCTAATGTGATGTTAAGGTTTGTGTGGTATACTAGGCGTTAGAGTTAAGATTTTCTAAGTATGAAGGACATTCAATTGAAAATTGGTTTCACTTGTAATTTAATTGATTTGAAAATTTTACTTAATATTTTCTTTTATTTCATTTGACCTACACATAACAACTAAGTGTTATGAAGAGAAAGAAAGAGAGGATCACTCTCTTTTATCCCTACTTTAAGTCAGATCTAAAACAAATTAGATATTCAATTCCTTTTAGTTAGTGACTTATTACATGTTTTAATAATCTTAAGTTTAGGTTTACTTTAAATAAACTCATTCAATAAGAAAGGCATCTTAAGATTAGTTGGAAAGAATTACCATCATATAACACATATTTTTTCATTTTGTCATGTATATCATGCATGATTAAATCTAAGCATAGCTATACATGTAATTTATATCTTAGCACATAAATGATGAATGTGAAAATATTTGGAATTAATATTTCATTTGGTTATTTTGTCATATTAATTTAAAGCTCTATCTAAATTCTTATGCAAAAGCATAAGGAAAGAACCTTAAATCACATGACTAATTCACTCAACCAATCAAACAAAGTATGAATGCATATATTTTAAATAAAAGAGGTTTTCATTCATTAGCTAAGTATACATTTACATGTATAAAATTTTTAAGCAAATAATTCATTGTTACTAAGAAAATGGGGAGGAACCTCCATTACTTAAAAGTTGCATCCCTGGATATGACTAATATACCCTATCCTTAGATACATATGGATGTATAAACAACTATAAAAATAGAGAAAATCATGCAAAAATTATATTTTGATTTGATTAATTTATTTTGTGTAAATGAATTAAAGTTCTATCTAAATTATGATGTCCAAATACATAAGAATGAAATCAAGCAGGTACATCGCCATTATTTTGTACAAGGAATGAGGAACCTCCTTAGATACTAAGTCATGTCCACTGATGTCCGACTAATATTTGTAATCTTATATATAATTCAACACATGAATGTAAGGAAGAGACTTTATTTCATACACTAAATTTATATTCACTTCCATTTCCTATGTATATATAACTAAATTTACAATATATATGTATATTCATTCATTAATAAACTTTTGACAATATATTTAAAATTTAATAGTGATTCTAGCCACAAATATTTTTAATTTAAGCCAACACATGTCATTTGATATAAAAGAAATTATTTTATTTAATTAATTTTAAAAGAGATGGATGCATGAATCATATGACATATAACATTTAGCATGATTGAAAAGAAATAAAAGAGCGTGGTATATAATCTCATTCAAATCAATTAACTCCCAAGGACAATGAAACTAAATAAGATTATTTAAAACAAACCAAAGTTCTTTAATGTCATTTTATTTTCATGTTTGATTTGATTTAAGAAATGTGAGAAAGGTTTGCTAATCCTAATCCCATTGTGAGTTAATTTAGTTTAATGAAAGGAATTAGGTTGATTTTATAGTTTAATTAGGTTAGGGTATGAATTAAGTCAATTAATTAACCGTTACCTATGCCATCTTAAGTTAATTAACTAATTAATAATGAGCCAATATGATATGAAACCACATGAAAAATAAATTAGGAATTCTCTTAAGAAATAAAAGGGGCCTAATGCAATTGGCTCATGATTAATTAGTTAAAAGGGATTTAATTAATTATTTTTCATGTTTTCTTACATGTAAGCTAACCATAATTTCATTAAATTCCTTTAAACTATTAAACAACTAAAGGGCTACCCAAAATTGATTAAAGGTAATTAGATGTGAATTAGAATTAGATTGAGTTAATTAAGCTCATTAATCCATTTGGTTAAGCATTAAGCATGTTTAAGTAATGACATGAAATTAACTTAAGGAAAATAAAATCAAGAAAGTGGCCTTAATCTCAATGCCTAAGTCCTATATTTGATCACTTAAGCTCTGATTTTATCTTGAAGATTAATTAATTAATTCAACAATTAATTACTTCATTAATCATTAATTAATTTGATTCTAAAAGTAAAGAAAACTTAGGAAATTAATTAGAAAAAATATTACAATCACATTCCCTAAGCTCCATTATTGTTCAAGAGGTAATTAGCTTAAATAATTAATTGTCACTTTGTTCATTCACTAATTATCACTAATTAAGTTAAGATAGTGATTGAGGCTTAATCAATTAATTTTCCAATTAAGCAACAAATAAAATCAGAAAATAGGGAGGTAGAGGTCATCCCCTGAAAATTTTTTTGCTTCATCTATCCTTTGAAGAGGATAAATGAAAATAGAAAATATATGCCTTTGTGGGACACCACATATCTCAGATGTTCTTATAGGTGATGTATGACATTGAGAAATGTGTACTATCTCGAGAGATAGAAGTCACCACAATAACCCCAATAAGGACTCCATGGACTATGGGTCTTGAATGTACCGAGATTCTTCCATACTTTACATGAAAAAAGTAAAGCAGGGTTTATTTTAAATCGGCTTCGTTAAGTTCCCTATAGGGGCAAGCCTTCATAGTTAATTACATCATAAAGAATATCATTCCTTACGAATACTCTCGATTAAGGTAAATGATCGTTGTCTCCAAAGATTTTGAAAGGTAGGACTATCAATCAATTAGTTTATTTTTAGAAAAGTTCAGTGGGATCGATCAAGATGAGGGAGTTCTTATCAAAGCCAAATGAAGATAAGTAGGAGATGCTAAGGATACTAGGAAGCCTAGTAAGCATCCCAAACTATCATATGGTTGGGCTTTATATTTTTGAAATTGAATTGATTTATTTTTTTAAGTTGAATTTTTATTAGAAAGTTAGGAGTTACAATTCCATGATACAAGGTCATGAAAATGCCTAAGAGGTGAGGATTTATGCTTATATCCCATAAAGAAAAGTAGCAGCCTCTGAACCTAAATCTAAGGAACTTTTGGTGAGAGCCAAAATCACGACTTAAATTTAAGATGAAAAATGGGTATTTGGTTTACCTTCACAAGAGAGGACAAATCACCCAACTATTTTGACTTATAACCGCCTAGGGGTGGCTGCTAATTAACTCCTCCTACAGTTTTAAATTCATGTAGGCAAGTCATATGTTTATGCAAGATAACAAGATTATTATATATTTAGAAAATAGACTAAGTCCTTATACACACTCCCTAAAAGACTAGATCATATAGGACATGATTTTAATGACTTAAATATAATGCAAAATTTTCAAATATTTTATTTTCATTTTGGGCAATCAATTTGACATAGGCTTTAGGATTCATATGTCTAATGCATGAGAAATTAGATTATGGGCCAAAATCAGCAAGATAAGGAGGTGCGTTTCCACCATGGCTCTCAAAGGTCAAGCCAAGTTCTTTGGCAAAGGTGGAAGCCTCTAATCAAAAGTGAAATAATATGCTTTTTATGCATGATGTGAGAAAAGTAATACAACATCTAGCTAAGGGGTTACTAATTCTTTTATCATGATTTATAACCTAGGCTTTAGATGAGGTTATGAGTTATTTAATTTGAGTTTTGAGTTATTTAATTTGGTAGAAAATTTATCTTTTTTCTAAGAGCTTAATCATCATCCAGGCCATACATCAAAGCAAGGAAGAACCTAGAAAAGATGTCATCTTAATGCATAAGATAAACAAATATCAATCAATTTATAAAGCTAGCGCAAAAGAATAAGAGGCCATTTGTGGTCGGGCTCCACCGCACAATCCTGAAAATAAATTGGGTAGCCAAGCTCAACCCTTATACAACCCAGATTACAAATGAATTAAATACAATCAAGCAATGAATTCATGTTATGGGGGTCTTCATTCTCATTTCTTCTTTTGGTTGCTTATTTTTGATGGTTGGTATGTGGTTGCTCTAAAAGCTTCACATGGTACATAAAATATGGTCTTATAACCAATGTTTATATTAATACCCCAAAACAATCATTCCAAAATCCTAATTGCAAAATTGCATGAAAAGGAAAAAGTAAATCTAATTGAGACCTGCAAAATAGAGATTAGCTAAACAAACGATACAATCCTAAGCATATATATATGTATAAATTGGACTTAACACCTCACACATGGGTAACCAAGCCTACGTGGCCTATTTTGAATTATGCTTAGGGGTATAAAGCATGCAAAATAAGCTTATATTTTATTATAAGTACCCTTAAGCACAATCTCTGCGAAGATAATGATTAGACTAAATAGTGCTGTCATTTAGTCTACGCACATACACCTTAACATCTAGACTAAAACAAAACTTCACAAAATAAAAATAAATATCAAACCATGCACTGCCCTAACCTAAAGCTAGAAATGATGACTTAGCCTAATGTGTGTGCCATTTAAAGTTTGTGCGGTATGCTTAGCTAGGCTTTAAGGTTAAAGTTTTCTAAGTATGAAAATGTTCAACTCAGATGGGTAATTTCATTTAAATGTTTTAGTTGCTTTGGTTGATTTTACTTTGTATTTTGATTTGGTTTGAATGAATACTATAATTAATTTTAAGTGTTGTAAAGAGAGGAAAAGAGAAGAGAACTTCTCTTTCTTCTCTACCTTAATTAATTTCTAAGATGGATTCATATTTGATATTTGTTAAGTGAATATTTTATTATGTGTTTAATTAATCCTAAGTTTAAATTTTTCTAAACAAAACTCAAAAGAAAGGCATTTTAAGATTAAGTAAAGTGAAATACTATCATAAAGCACACATCACTTTATTTCTTTCCTAATATATATAACATGCATATGGATGAATCCTAAGCATATCTATACATGCTGACAAAATGTTTAGCACACCTCCATGATGAATGCTAAGTGATGTTACTTAATGAAATTTGGAATATTTCATGTATGCATGATTTTGTTAAGTAGAAAAGGGTGAATCTTTTATCCATTTTTCACATGCACGTTTATATGTATGAAAGGAATAAGTGAGTATGACGCCATTGTCAGCACCAGGGGTGTGGGGTATAAGACCTACTTAGGACTACTTAAAGCCTCGCAATCCCGGGATTGTCCAGACTAATATATCATTTTCCTTAAATACATATGCATGTACAAAAGAAATGAATGGAAAAAGAAAGATGCAAAAGTTTATGTTTGTTTGTTTAATTTGTTTATATAATTTACATGTGTAAGTGTGAATACCCTTCTTAATTAATAGCATATAAATGAGTGGGAATGGATTTAAGCAAGTGTTATGTTCTTTTCAAATGAACTATACACTTTATAAATCCTATTCAAAACTATACAAAAGGAGAAGAGAAGGAAAGTCACATAATGCACATCTTTATGTTTGTACTCACATGCAAGCTTATAAATAATTATAAGTAGCACGCCTTTCAGTTTAGATATTTGATTTAAAAGTTTTTAAAATAATTTTAAATTTAATAGTGATAATAGCCACTCATATTCTTACTTTAGCCAAAAACATGCAATTTGACATAAAGGAAATATTTTATTTTAAATTTGATTTTCAAAATGCATGAATGCATGACTTTTATATGACATACATATTTAACATATTTGAAAAGAAATAAAGTGATGAAAGCATGTAAATTTATTCACCCTAATTAATTCCTAAATATAATCTTATGAAATAGAATTATTTAAAGTAAATCAAATTTCATTTTAAAGAAATTTTATTTTGTTTGAGTTTGATTTGAATTTGAGATATGTGAGAAGGTTTGTTGGTCCTAACCCATTCCCACATGTGTATGATGTCTTAGTTTAATTTTTAGGTGATTAGATCAATTTTATGCTTTGGTTAGGTTAAGGTGTGAATTAAGTGTATTAATTACTCCTTTCTCACACCACTTTAACATATTTAATCAAATAATTATGAGCCAATGTATGACATAAAATCACACAAGGAATTTAATCAGCAATGCACCTAGGAAAGAAAGGGCCTAATGCAATTGACTCATAATTAATGATTAATTAATCTAAAGAGTTTAATTGAAGTACTTTCATAACCCTTCTCACACATGTGAGTTGGATTTTGATTTCCTTAAGCTACTTAGGTTATTGAACACCTAAGCTCCTACCCAAGATGAATTGATTAGGTTTAGATTGATTTGATTTTAAAAAATATTGATTAATTAAGTGATTAAATTATTTAATTAATTTTGCACCTTAATTAGATTTTAATTGAAATGAAATAAACTTAGGGAAAAAAAGATATGGGAACGAACCCCTAATCTCATTCTCTAAGTCCAGTCACTATTCTAAAGTAATTAGCAAAATTAGTTAGTGGATTTATCACCATTTAAAAGGTTAATTAACCATTTGATTGATTAAGAGAGTGATTAGACAAGCAATTACCCTAATTAAACCATTAATAAATTTCAAGAAAATCATGGGAGGTAGAGGTCATCCCATTAATCAACTCTAGGAAGTTTAGAATTAATCAGTGAAATGATTAGGGAATAATTAATGTAATTATATTCTTAATAAAACCAATTCAAAAAATATTACTATTCAAAATCAATTGAAATTAATTTTAGATTATTCCTCTTTGAATTATTTTTCCAATATTTTTTATTTTATATTTTCTGATTTTTTTTCACATTTAGTTATGATATTTTGAAGTTTTCATGATTATTAAGAAATTAAACCCTTAATTATATGATTAATCATGCCCATGGAGGCGGCAGCGTGCGTGCACGTGGATGAGAGAGGTCACTTAAGTTGTCACATTATAGCACCGCGCGGCTATTCTTTCTCCTCATCCATTCGATCAAAGATCGGATGCGAGATCAAGCCCGTATAGGATAAATCGATGATCTGCATCTTGATCATGGCTGTCCATCCAAAATGCGTGGTTGGACAGCCCATGATCCGTCCATCCAAAATCTTGGATGGGCGACCATGATCCGTCCGAGCTGCTGGGAGATGGCCACCGTCCATCTTCTAGGGCAAGATTCAGCTTCGATTGAGCTGATTGAGCTTAAACTCAATCCATCATCATCATGCTAGAAGACATCCAACAACCAATTTTACTTGATGAAAATTCCTTTACAAAGACCACACACTCTCTAGTTTAGCTCGATTTGAAGGTATCCATCACCCGGTGCTCAGATCATTGAGGTAGCTTCTTAGATGAAGCCTGTTGAAGATTTGAGGTGTTGAGGTTGAGTAGATCTCTCTATAGAGCAAGGTGCCCTTCAAGTGCTTGTGGCTTTGGTCTAGAGCACTCTTCCCATGGCTTGAGGACTTGGATGAAGGCTTAGGTGAGCTTGATTGGGTTCCCTCAAGGTGCTTGCAAAGTGAATTGGACTAAATTTGAGTATTGGATCAATTGGAAAATCTTTCTACCTCCTATGTGTTTAGTTTGAAATGAGAATGGGGGGTGGCTTGGGAGCTTGGGAGACTTTGTACTTCCTCGCTTCTTACTCAATCAAATTCAAGAGAATGCAATTCAAGTGAAATTAGGGGGAGTATATCTCCCCTTTGAAGGATCGAATGGCCGAGCTTAAGTTTGCCATTTTGATCAAATTGATCTCCTTCAATGGATTGGTTAGGCCATTTTTGTTTGCACATAGCTTCGGTTTGGCCAGAGGGAGGTAGTGGAGGAGTGCCATGTGCTTGAAATGGGTGGAGGAATGATTCCCATGTGCTTTCAATGTTAGGTCGATTTTTTGCCTTAGGTTGGGTTGGCTGACCAAACCCATTGGGTCATGTGCACCATCCATTAGTGACCATTTGGTCACTAAGAGAATGCAAGTGTCCATGAAAAGGAATTGACAAATTCCAAGTGATTTTGATTTTGGGTTACCCTATGGCCTAGGGGTAAAATGGTCATTTGGCTTGGATTTCAGTTTGGATATGTTTGGTATGATTAAAAAATGGGTTGGGCCAAGTTTTATTGAATTTAGAGTTGATTTGATATGATTTGGCTCATGTTGACCCATTTAGGTCAAAATGGGTCAACTTAGGTAAGTTGACCAATTGATAAAATTGGGTCAAACCAAGGGTTGGGTCAAGTTCATATGACCATTTGAAATATTTTGGCATCATTGGTTTGGTTCAATTTGATTTATATTTGAATTTGGTTCATTTGATTTCATTTAGGTCAAATGGGTCAAGTTGACCAATTTGACCCATTTGACCTATTTGGGTTAGGTTATGGGTTGGTTTAGGCTTAGTTGATCATTTGAAATGGATTGGTATCTTTGTTTCCAATCAATTTTGGTTTAATTTAATTTTGGCTCAATTTGACCTTTTAGGTCAAATTGGGTTCATGGTCAATTGGGCTAGGTTGGGTCTAGTTGGTCAATTGAGGCTTGGTCAAGTTCAACAAGTGATTTGGAATGAGCTTGACCCATTGGTTTCAATCAATTTGGGTTAGATCAAGTTTTGACACATTTTGATTTTTTAGGTTAAGTTGGGTCAACTTGGGTCAAGTGGTCAATTGGGCTAGGTTAGGCTCAAATGATGACTTGGTCAAGTTCAAACATTGATCATGAATGAGTTTTGATCGATGGTTTCAATCAATTTATCCTATGGTGGATTTTATCTAGTTTAGGTATCATTTTGGCTAAGTGTTCACTTGGTCAACCCTTAGGTTTGACTTGATTTGACCCAGTTTGAGTGATTGATCATCTTATGATGATTGTTGCTCACAATGTGAGGTTTAGTTGAGCTTAGTTCAATCCAATTTGGGTAAGCTTAGAATTTGGCTCATAAGGGGTTCCTTAGGTCACTTTGGGTCAAGTGAGCCTAAGTGGGTCAAATGGCTTGGTCAAAACTTGATTTGAGTTTGATTGAACTCACATATAGACTTAAGATTGAAATATAAATCCATTTGCAGGTGATTTGAAGTCAAATGGATTTTGATTCATTTGATAATTTCAAGTTCAAAGGATGAACATGAGTTTGACTTGGATTTGATTTTTGAATTTAGCTTTGGTTTGGTGATTGAAGTTTATGTTTATATTTGGTTTCATGATTAACGGATTGATTGAATCATGAAGAAAAATTAAGGGTTTGGCTTGATTTGAATTTAATTTAGCTAAGTTTAAGATTTTGACTTGAAAAGCTTAGGTTGAATTTGGGTTGAATTTGGATTTGAATTTTGAATTTAGTTTTAGATATTTGAATTTATATTTCATTTATATTTGTGAATATAAATGAGAATATAAATGGGTTATGAGAAAATTTCTTGAATTTGATTTGATTTGTGCTAAGTCATAAGATGGGAATCAAAGTGACTTTGGAAAGATTCTTGATTTGGATTTGAATTTTGGATTTGATTTGATTGATTTGAATTTATATTTCATTTATATATGTAAAAATAAATGAGAATATAAAGGGATTGTGAGAAAATTTCTTGAATGAGAATTGATTTGTATTTGATGTGAGCTAAGTCCATGAGACCGGATCAAAGGACTTAGAAAAAATTTTAGATTTGGAATTTCAATCATGAGCTTCAATCATTTAGGATTGATTTGAGTTTGAGAAAAGTCCATTAAGTTGGAAGTAATTTGAGTTTGAAGTTAATTTGATTTGGAGTTTGGATTTGATTTGAATTTGACTTGAAGGAAGGAAGTGAGGAGTTGGTTCAAGCTATAGGGTAGATAAATTTTTCTGACACCTCTAAGGCATGACTTATTGACTAATTCACAAAAGTCTCTTGGGTTTAGTGTTCATCTAATTACTAGAAGTGTCTTAAGACTAAGGATACTCTTAGTGTCTAAGAGAAATCCTATGTCTAAGGTGGAGGGGTTGAGAACTCATTCTAAAAATGAGGTCAACATCCCCTAAACATTCACAAAAAATTTGAGATTAATTGAGTGATTAATTAAGGAGTAATTAAGCTAATTAAATTTTTAATTGAACCTTAACTAGGCCAAAATTAATATTCAAAATTAATTAATGACACTTTTCTTAGATTTTATTCTAAAATACCTTTAAAATGAGCCATAGTTTATATTTTTTTTTGGATTTTTTATAGTTAGTTATGAATTTTAGAAGTTTTAGGCTTAAAAATGGATTAATTAATCCTAATTAAAGCCCTAATCCCATCAGGCCTCGTGGTGGCTGACGCAGCGCACTTTTCACGTGGCATGATGGGATTGGCTATTTAAGTTATCAAATCACCACGTTGACTCAGATGGCGCGGATGCGCTTTCCCGTGGACCGTCTAATCTAAGATCGGATGACCATGATTCAATCCATAGTTTAGAGGAGAAATTAGAGCAGATCTAACGTGATTAGATCACGACCGTTCGTTCCAATCGGGCAGAACGGACAGTCCGTGATCCATCCCGTTCATGAATGATGAAAGACGAATGTCGTCCATCTTTCTTCGTTCGATCCAATCTCACCAGAGCTCAAATTGTCTCCAAATTGATCCCACACCTTTGGGGAAGGGAGACACACACATCCAACAGCTAAGATCAATTGAAAATCATATTTGCTTTACAAATGACCAACCTATTTTTGCTAGGGAGCTTAGTTTGCAAAATTACCTCATCGGAGCTAATGTTGGGCAGTGGGATCGACGGAGGTAGCTTTGTCTAGTAGAGACGAAGCCTTGTTGAAAAGATTTGGGTTTGATTTGGTGTATAACACTCGGTCGACCAATCCACGTACCTTGGATGCTCAGCCTTGAATGAACTTTGGTCTTTGGTGGTCAGGAAGGCTTAGGGATGATTCGGTTGTCTTCGATGACACACGAGGATGGTGTGTGCAAGAAGAATTTGGATTTGGTTGAGAAATGGGAGTGTATTGATCGGAAAGGAACTCCCCTATCTCGATTTCACACGAGAGAGGGAAATTTTGATTTTAGAGAGCTCGAGAAGGCTAGGAATCACTCAGAGGGATTTTGAAAATGCTTTGGGAACTCAGAGATTTCCGAATGTGTTGATTACTGCTCAAATTGGGGGAATATACCCGAGATTGTATGTGATGGACCGACAAGATTGCTTCCTGAAATTCAACTGATTTATCACCGTTTGTCCGTCGGAGTTGTCACCATCGGTTCCACATGGCTCGCCATGCATGGTCAAAGCCATGTCAGGCTGTCCAAGGGAGGATTTGGGCAGATGGTGGGTGATTTTCTCCTCTTTATGTCCATGATGTGTTCGACATGAGTGGGGGAAAGGGAGAGATTACTTTTGGTCCATGGCCAATCCTAGGGTGTTTAGGTTGGGCTAGGAAGGCTTAGGCTTGTTTCATTTGGCAAGTGGAGGGATGCTATGGGAAAGGCAAAGTGGGCTTTGCCAATTATGGCAAGAATCCTATGCAAAGAGCTTTGCACATTGGTCAATTCCCTTGGGTTGGGTTCTAAGTGAATTTAGGCTAGTTTCAGAGTGATTTATGGCTGATGTGGATTGTGTTTGATTAGCTTTTGGGGTCCCATAAGGTGGCTTTGGGTGATTTGGCTTTATATGATCAAAATAAGTTCATTTGAGTTAGGTTGTGTTAGGTTAACAAATTGGTCAAATTGGGTCAAACTAAGACTTGGGTTAGGTTCAAATGATCAATTAAAGAGTTTTGGTTTGAGTGGTTTTGATTAATTTGGCTTAGGTTTGATTTTGTCTCCTTTGGATTCAAATAGGTCAAATGGGCTAAGTTGTCCAATTTGACTAATTTGACTAAATTGAGTTGGGTTAAGTGTTGGTTCATGTTCAATTGGTTAATTGAAAATGATTGTAGGCTTTGGTTTGATTTAATTTAGAATTAATTTGGATTTTGGCCACTTTGACCTTTTAGGTCAATTTGGGCTAGGTTGGATCAAGTTGATCAATTGGTCAAATTGGGCTTAATCATGACTTTGGTCAAGTTCAATAAGTGATTTGGAATGAACTTGAACCATTGGTTGCAATCAATTTGGATCAAATTATGATTTGACCCATCTTGGCTTTTTAAGCTAATTTGGGTCAACTTAGGTCAAATGACCAATTAGACTTGGTTTGGCTAAATTGATGGTTTGATCATGTTTAATCATTGATCATGAGTGGGTTTGAGTCAATGGTTTCAATCAATTTGGCATGTAGTGGGTTTTGGCTAGTTTAGGCTTCAGTTGGGCTAAAGGTTGACTTGGTTTGACCCAATTCAAGGTAGTTGGTCACCCTAGGATGATTGTTGATCATGAGATGGGGTTTGGATGGGGCTTAGTTCAATCCAATTTGGGTTGGATTAGAACTTGACTCAAAAAGGTCTTTTAGGTCACTTTGGATCAAGTGGACCAAAATGGGCCAATTGGCTTGATTATGGCTTGATTCAAGTTTAATTGAACTCACATATGAGCTTAGGAGAAGATATAAATTCATTTGCAATTGGTTTGGAGTCAAATGAATTTTAGTTCATATGATAATTTCAAGTCAAAAGGGGTAAACATGGGCTTGACTTGGGTTGACTTAGGTTTGGTTTGATAATTATAGTTTGTGTTTATATTTGGAATAATGATTTAAGGAATGATTGAATCATGAAAAAATCAATGGCTTTTGGATTGATTTGTATATCATTTAGTCAAGTTCAAGAATTTGGCTAAAAATACTAAAATTAAGAATTTGATTTGAGTTTGGTTTTGGCCATTTGGATTTGTAATTCATTTATATTTGTGAATATAAATGAAGATATAAATGATTCATGAGAAAATCACTTGGGTTTGAGTGATTTGGAAGCAAGTTTGACCAAATTTAAAGATGTAGGTTAAAAGGGCTTAAGTAAAGAATTGATTTGGTTTTATTTAGTTTGATTTGATTTGAATGATTTGAATTTAGATTTTATTTATATTTATGAATAGAAATGAAAGAATGATTGATTTATAAAGAAATCAATTAAGTTTGATTTAGTTTGAGGGAGGTTTTGGCTAAGCATATGAAAGTGGTTCATATTGCTTAGGAAGAGATTTTAGAGTTTGAATTTAATCATGGGTTTCAATCATTTGGAGCTGGATTTGATTTGGAATTTGGGTTGGGATTTGATTTGAGATTGAACTTGATATTTGAGAGAATCAATTGAATTAGGGTTGATTTGAATTTGGTTAAGGCTAAGTACATAAGATAAAATCAAAGGGCTTAGGAAGGGATTTGGAATTTGAATTTAATCATGGGTTCCAATCATTTGATTTGGGATTGGATTTATGATCTTGGATTTGAATTTGAGGTTTTGGATTGAGGAAGGAAGCGAGGATTGGGTTTAAGGCTATAGGGTAGGCAAGTCTTCATAAATCCCTAAGGAATGACTTATTCCTATGGCTAATCCTTCTGAGTCTCTAGGCTTGGTTAAGTGTTCACCTAATCACTAGAAGTATCCTAAGACTAAGGAGCTCTTAGTGTCTACAAGAGTCCTAGATCTATGTTGAGAAAGTTGAGAGCTCACTCCAAAAGTGAGGTCAACAATATCATACCCGATCACTTTAATAAGTGCCCCTTACAATCTAAGTAATGTTCTCCCCACCCACACACACACACACACACATATAAAATACACCTCAAGGTCATCAAAATTATATATTTAGCAAAATTATAATTTAAATGAATATTTTAATTGGAGGAATTGAATAACACTAATAATTTTTTGGAGGAAGTGAACACTAAGGTTAATGGTTGATAAGAAGTGACTCTTAATAAATTTATAGGATGACGTGATTCTAGAAGATAAAATGGGTGTAAATAAATTAATACTATCAAATGTGGAGGAGAAAAGATACTAAATTATATAAGTAAAAGGTTATAATAAATTTGTAATGCACATTTTAGTTTAATATATGAAATTTCATTAAAAATTTTATGATTATATACGATTATAATAGAGTATTGTTTGGATGGAGATCGTACAAGAGGTTTTACCAACAAGGATAAAACTATTAGGTTTCAATTTAATGAGATGGGCTGGGCCAAAAGTGATAAATTTTTATGTAATACAACTTATATTGTTATTATTAGTGTTATATTTTTATCTTCTCTAGTTTGATGTAGTATTTTAGATTAAACTAGGTTAAAGTTGGAATGATGAAGAATGATACGTAACATTGAGGCTTTGATAAAAAGTCAGCCTTATGTCACGGAGCCATATTGCAAGGGAGGTTATCCATGCTCTCTTAGCCATACACAAGGAGAGAAGCTTCTAGAGAAGTATAGAAAGAGAGAGAACAACCTTGAGGACTCTATAAGGTTTCACCAAAATCCAGAAGGCTTTGGAAGAGGAATGCTTTAAGAGGACTCTAGGATAGTATGGAATACTCTAGAACCCTTGTATATGTACTATGAGTGGTATGAAATAATCTAGAACTATATATATTCTCATGTATTCTAGAACCTTCTATTTAAAATATTCTTTAGGCCATTGGAAGACTATACATAGAGGTCCTCACCCCTCATTTGCAATAACTGGGAGAACCAACCAAAGTTCCCAAGAAATCTTGTATTGTAAAGTTCTTTGCTTAGTAAAGTATTTTTACATCTTTCTAATCTCTCCTTTCTAAAGAGTTTTGAGCATTTTGGTTATGTGTTGCAAGAGTTAGACTGACTTAGCATCAAGAAGGAGTCTTAGGCACGACTTTTGGAAAAGTCTCTTTGATAATTATTAGAAGGTTGAAGGCATGATGAAGACAGGAGCAAGTTGTTGGATGAATAAATGTGGAGTCATTTCAACAAGGTCGTGAGGAGCAACGTGATCTTGTTACATCCAAACCACGTGGAAGTTCCGAAGAGCTAATCTTAGGCTTTGATGCACGCCATGCTCAGGTGGAGGAGGCAATGAGTGGGATGGAAGCCCAAATGGAGGATCTAGGTGAAAGAGTGAATGGCCTCAAGGAAGAGGACACCACCATCCATTCATCAATTAGAGACCTGATGGAAATGCTAGAGAAGTCCTTCTTGGATGAGATGGCGAAGATGCAGGAGACCTAATGGGGGAGTTCTGTGGGATGTAGTGATCTCATGAGGAAGAGATGACTAATCTACATGGGGCATAGAGGAGATGCGATGGGACATCACTCTGAGCAAGAGGGCACATAGCAGGATCTAGCCATCTTGAAGCTAAGAGGATCGAAGTGCTTAAATTAAAGAGTTTCGGGGGAGTCTGCAATGCGAAGGAGGTGGACAACTTCCTTTGGGGGCTAGAACAATATTTTGGAGCCACGAGCATCACTGATGAGGATGCCAAGATCCAATTTGCTGCTCTTTATCTTTTTGATACCGCCATGTTATGGAGGAGGAGGAGGCGAGGAGATATTAAGAAATGTATGTAGACCATATCAACCTTTGACGACTTCTAGAGAGAGTTTAAAATAAAGTTTTATCCGAAGAATGTGGAGGATGAAGCTAGAGCCAAATTAAGAAGGCTCAAACAAGAAGGGCCGATCCAGGAATACATCAAAGACTTCACTAGCTTGGTCCTTGGAATCTCTGATATGTTCAACAAAGATTCTCTCTTCAACTTCATGGATGGACTTCAACCATGGGCCAAGACTGGGCTTAGGAGGCATGGAGTGCAAGATCTTGCAATTACCATTACTGTTGCCGAGAGCTTGGTTGATTACATTAAAGAGTCCACAAAGCCAAAGGAGAAGAAGAGTACTTATGTTAACGGTGGGGGAGACAAAGGACAATAAAGAGAGGAGTCTCACCAAGAATCGACCTTAACACGAGAAAAATACAAGGGAAGGTAGAAGGAAGGTAAGAGCCAACCACATAATAATTGCTTCCTTTGTTGAGGACCCCATTGGGCAAGGGAGTGTCCTCAAAAGAAAGCCTTTAACTCTCTTCTAGTAAGTCATCATGAGGCAACGGAAGCCAATGAAATTGATATGGTGGCACAAGTGGGATCCATGCAGCCATTGAATAAGATACAAAAAACTCTGAAACCCCAAACTAAAGGATTGCTCTTCATAGAAATGATCATTGGAGGAAAGACTATCAATGCCATGGTAGACATGGGTGCTTCTCATAATTTCATCTCTATAGAAGAAGCAAAGCGGCTAGGACTACCAACGGTTGAACAATGAGGCTCCATCAAGGTCATCAACTCAAAAGCAAAACCCATTCATGATATAGCTCAGGGAGTCAAGACCAATGTAGAAACTTGGTCAGGTACTCTAGACTTTTCTATCATCCCAATGGATGAGTTTAAAGTTATCCTTGGATTAGATTTCTTGGATCTGGCAAAGTCATTTCCGATGCCATTTTCCAATAGCATGTGCATTATCGAGGGAAATCAAACTTGCATGGTGCCAACAATAAGAGCCGTCAAGCCGAATGCCAAAATAATAATGACCATCCAATTCAAGGATATTCAATGTGAAGAGGAAAGCTACTTGGCTATTCTTCATAATATGGATAGTGAAGAACCAAAGCCACAAGAAGATATGCCAAGGGGAGGCCGTGAGAAGAGTTCAAGGACATCTCATCGACAGATTTGTCAAAGGAGCTACCACCTAAAAGGGAGATAGACTCTCATATCGAGCTAGAATTGGGAACCTAGCCACCAGCTATGAGAGATACAAGTGAAAGCCCTTTTGAAGTCATCATGGGACAACAACCTATGACACCTCTCACCCTTGCCATTAGTTATGAAGGGAGGAGCCCCGCAGCATTCGAGTTTGCCAACTCATGGAGTGAACAAGGTAACTAGCTCGGGCCACACTACACAAGACAAGCAGAAGGATGAGAAAGATGGGGATCGAAAAGGGCACGGAGATCCATCAAGAGGAATATCCAAGCGAGCCCTTATAGCAGTGACTACTTCTTTAACAAAGAAGTGGAAGAAGTAATTTCAGATCAGGTAGTTCGCAAGAGAAGGGTGTCAAACTACGTAAATTATCTTATCAAATGAAAAGGGTTGCTAGACAATGAGGCCAACTGGGAACATGAAGACACTCTATATCATGGAGAAGGTGTGCAATGAGGGCATCATGAGCTTAGGTGGGGGAGAGTGTCACGGAGCCATATTGCAAGAGAGGTTAGCCATTCTCTCTTGGCCATACACAAGGAGGGAAGCTTCTAGAGAAGTATAGAAAGAGGGGAACAACTTTGAGGACTCCAGAAGATTCTACCAAAATCTAGAAGGCTTTGGAAGAGGATGCTTCAAGAGGACTCTAGGATAGTATGAAATACTCTAGAATCGTTGTATATGTACTATGAGTGGTATAGAATAATCTATAACTATGTATATTCTCATGTATTCTAGAACCATCTATCTAGAATCTTCTTTAGGCCATTGGAGGACTATAAATAGAGATCATCACCCCTCATTTGTAATAACAGGGAGAACCAACCAAAGTTCCCAAGCAATCTTGTATTGTAAAGTTATTTGTTTAGTAAAGTACTTTTCATCTTTCTAACCTCTCATCTCTAAAGAGTTTTGAGCATTTTGGTCTGCGTTGCAAGGGTTAGGACTTAGTATCAGAAGTCTTGAGAGCGCACTGACTTGGAAAACTCTCTCCGTGACACTTAGCGGGCTTCTATTTCATTTTATGAAAAAAATGAGCTATAAATGAACCAAATTTTAAATGAAAGGAGGGGGTTAGGGGGGTGATTAATACTAATATATGCAAATGATCGTTTGAGATAAATATGTGATGCATATTTTTTATGTAATAGGTTTCTTTTTAAAACACCACATTTAAATGTCCATATAATGGAGCATTAAAAAAATGAGCGATTTCCTAAAAAATTATGTACTAAAAGAGTAAAATTACATGATTCAATAAGATATGGGCCTAGGTAGCCAAAAGCAAATAATATCTTATATAATGCGAAATAAGTTGTTAGAAGTGATCATTTCTTAGAATTATAATTAATATATCTTCTTTCAAATGGGTAATATCATTTGTTTTCAATCTTCCTAAGTTCCAATGAAAAAAATCATGTCACTTTATGCAGCCTATAATTCATCTTTTTCTTTATAATTTTTTTTTTGTATAATCTTATGACATTAAATCATCTATCATTATAAATATTTTAACATAATTTATCTATAATTAAAAAATATAAATAAATAAGATATATTGCTCTCCCAATTTAATGTAACTTTTTTTTATATTATATAAGTGTCAAATTTTAAGTTCAACTATAACAAGTTTTAAATCTTTCTTAGGCATTGAGTGAGCATGACATTCTATTATATTTTATAATAACTAATACCATAAAATTGAAATTTAATCTCAAAAATTTTTATTTATTATTCTCATTTAACTATAATATAAATTATTTTATTTTATTTATTGAGAGTTTGTTTGGTTAGAATGTAAAGTGAATACAGTGAATTTTAATTTTTTATGTATTTGGCATGATGAAAAATAAAATTTTAATGTAAAGTGAAGTATATAGAATACACTAAAAGCGTCATATTTAGTGTATTTGGGATTCGTCGATTTTGCACTAAAATACTGCCAATATAAAGCCGCCGTCGATACGGTTTTCGATCACTGCGTTGTCGGAATATTAAAAAAACCTCGCATAAACCGTAGGATATTGTAGCAAACTGCCGTTTCAACCGTTATAGAACCCACGATTCAATCGATCAAGGTCCGCCAATGCATGATCCCCCCAGCTGAGCTTTTGGTCTTTTTTTTTTATTTAATCTTGTATTTTTTTATGATTATATATGTATTATTATCTTATACATAATTTGTTAGTTCATAGGTTTACCATATAAAAAGTTCATCAAAGTTTATATTTAGCAAAAAAAGTTAATATTTATATATTAATGTATTTAACTTTAAAATTGTAGATTTTTTTTCATGATATATATTTTATAATTTATTTCTCAATTATACATATTGTATGATTATTTGATCATTTAAATCTCATTTAGATAATTTTAATATTTATTATATAGGTTCCCGATTCCTTTCCACTCCATTTTTTATCCAGAATTTTCCTTGGTATAAAGTGTTATTATTCTGCGAAGTTGATCGTCGCACCGGCCACCGCCCTCAATTCACAATCTCAAAAATAATTTATATTATATTTATTTAATCAAATAAAAAATAAACTTATATATTTATAAAATTTTCAACCAACTAATTTAAATATATTATATTTCTTAATTATTATTCTTATTATTATTTTTTTCAGGCAATCAAAAAAACCCCTTAATAATGTAGCTCAGGTTTATACCGCTTCTTCACATAAATGTGATACTATTGCGTCGTGGTTGGTCACAGCAATTCAAAGCCAGAGTCAATAAGGCCATGTTCATATCCCTAGGAGATTTAATCTGCATAGACGCACCTATCTTTTCGACCCGAAAAAGAGACCTCTTGCCGACGTACGGCCCCCTGTGCTCAATAATCGGTGACAAACGGTTGCCAGCCGCTAGATTCAGTGGTCACAGTACGATTGATTTCTTTTGCCAAAAAAAAAGAGAAGAGAAATGTTTGAAAAATCTAATGTTTGCTTTGGAGGGGTTATTGCACCGTAATGAAAATTAATCGGTCGGGCTAATAATGTACGAATGCTCTCAATTACTGATCTGGATTAAAAAAAAAATGTTGATTATTTATTTATCTGTCTGAGTTTATTATTAAATTGATTTAAATATCTAATAAAATAAAATAAAATAGTTTTAATTGATAAAACTTATAGTGTACATTCTTTTCTATTTTAGAAACAAAAAATTATTCACATTCTTGTTTTTTTACTTTAATTTTATAATAAATAAATGATAATTCATTAAAAATATCAAGATTTAAGAGCTAATCAAATTTATAATTTACAATTTTTTAAATATTACAAGCAATGAATTAAAAATTATTTATTTTAGTACATGAAATAATTTGAGCAAGATTTTTTTAAAACATTTAAAAAATTATATATAATTGTATGATGATAGTACTAATTAACATCTATTCATAAAAATATAAATCCACAAATAAGTGATGATAAAGGTTATATTATATGCTTTTTCACTAGAAAATTAATATAATAATCCATGTATAGTCCCACTTCTCTATCATGTAATTATGCAATGTCATAATCACACAAACTAATAAGGAAAAATTATATCCCACACGCACAATCATTTGCCAATTTAAGAATATTTTTTTCTTATAATTATTGAGCATCAAAAATATCAAATGATTGATTTAATCATAAAGGAGATCAATTATAAGACTATATATTGATGGATCTATAAATATTTAAAAATCAATTTCTTCAATAACTTTGATGGTACTTGACCTAGCTCACATTTGACTAACAATAGAGTTGTATGTACTAAACATTAAAACAACAATTATTTAGATGTGACTTAATCACCTCAGTGCAATATTCAATATTTTTCACTCTCAACCTTGTGTGACCATATATATCTAATTAAACTAACTCCAATCTAATTTTTCACAATCAGACCTCATTATTAAACCACAAATTAAGATCTAGGATGCCAGGGGTTCAAGTGATAGGGAGCAATTAAAGGATGAATCAGTAGATATGGATGAGAAATGAAAGAGAAATGAGAGAAAGAGAAAGGCTAGATAAGTGTGAGCAAGAAAATGAACACAACTAAGCATGGCCAAGCATGCTTAAGTGTGGTCAAGTGCTGATGACTTGTGCAAGATGTGGACCTACACACACAAATTTGAAAATTTTAAGGGGCCCTTATGTGAACGAAGGCAGGTAGTAGCTATGAGCTGCGTGCTTGGAGAAACTTTTACTTACATGAAATAGTAGATTGGAGTAAAGAGTACACATTCTCACTGGCGAGGCCTTCCATTTATAGAGTAGTTGAGGTCCTGTGAGGTGGATGAGATGAGAAGATCGGACGGTGCAGGCCTGGTTAGTTATGGATGAGTGGTTGAGATTATGTGTGCGAGTTGTGTAACGGAATTGTCTGAGCATAGCAAGAAGAAGTTGCAGGTTGGTTATGAGCGCCCCTCAACCGAATGGTCCAGCTGCTGGACGGTGAGGTTGGAGCATGGTAGGAGAAAGCGACGGATAGGTAGGGCTTTGGTTAGGATATCAGCGATTTGGTCTGCGGTGGAGATGTGGCGAACTTGAAGTTCGTTGGCGGCGATGTGATTGCGCACGAAGTGATAGTCAATTTCAATGTGCTTTGTCCTTATGTGGAATATGGGATTGGTGGCAATGGCCATTGCTGATGTGTTTTCACAGTAGAGAGGTGTTGCTTGTGTTGTCGGGACTCCGAATTCTTGAGCTAATCGACGGAGCCAGATTATGTCTATTGTAGCTGCTGCTAGTGCCCTATATTCGGCTTCGGTTGATGATCAAGCTACCATTTTTGTTTCTGGACTTTCCAAGAGATGAGAGTTGAACCGAGGAAGGTGTAGAAGCCAGTAGTAGATCGACAATCAACAGAGTGTTATAGAAAGGCCATAGTTGGGTGTACCCTGAAGCTAGCGCAATACGCATTTGAGAAATTGAAAATGGAGGTTAAGAGGATGATGCATGTGTTGGCACAACTGATTAACCGCGAAGGCAATGTACGGCCTTGTGATTGTCAGGAACTGAAGGGGGCCGACTAGATGCCTATTTTGAGGGGTTCGAGAATGTTTCAGTTTGGGATGGGGAGGTTGTGTTCCAGTTTGAGATGGGGGTTGGCGCTGGCTTGCATGTTGTCATGCCTGAGCACTTTAGAAGTTGGTGGATATATGCGATTTGTGTTAGGAGAAGCTTGTTGTTGGTTTTATGGATTTGAATTCCGAGGAATGTAGATATGTGTCCAAGGTCCTTCACATTGAATACTGTGCTTAGTTGTGTGAGGATGGAGGAAATCACCTGAGGTTTTGAGCCCGTGATAAGGATGTCATCCACGTAGAGAAGGAGGTAGATGCGAGCCCCCTGGAGTGTGTAAATAAAAAGAGCAGGGTCTGCAGTGCTAGTGGTGAAGCCTTGGTGTTTGAGGTGCTCGGTGAAGGTGGAGTACCACTGCCTGGGGGACTGTTTGAGGCCGTAAATTGCTTTATGAAGGAGACAAACGTGATGGGGGAATTGGGCGTCAGTGAAGCCTGGTGGTTGAGATATGTAGATTGTATCCTGAAGGGAGCCGTGTAGAAATGCATTGGAGACATCTAGTTGCTGAATGTTCCATTGATGGTGGAGGGCGGTTGTGAGTAGTAGTCGGATGGTTGGCATTTTGGCGACCACGCTAAAAGTTTCAAGATAGTTTATTCCATATTCTTGTTTAAATCCTTGTGTGACCAGGCAAGCTTTTGTGACGAGCGATGGACCCGCCGGAGTGATGCTTGGTCTTGAATGTCCATTTGCATCCGATAATGGTGTGATTGGTTGGAAGAGGGATGAGTGTCCATGTAGGTTGTTGTTGAAGAGCGAGAAACTCCTCGGACATGGCTTTACGCCATTTGGCGTGTTTGAGTGCTTGGGTGTAGTAAGTGGGTTCGGGTGGTGGTTGATGGTGTAGGAGGTCAAGAACCGTCTTTGGTTTTCAGTGGCGGTTTGGAGTCTAGTTTTCATCGGGTGTTTAGTTGGAGGGTGGGTGGGTTGGTGGTGTAAGGATGATTCTGATCGATGGGGTTGATGCTTCGAGGTTAGCGTAGAAGGTGGAGGTGTTTGCTCGTTAGATTGTTTGAATTGAGGCATGAGGTGGGTGTCATAATAGTGGTGGCATAGTGGAGGGAGCGGTATTTGTTGATTGGGGTGACGGGTATGGGAAGTGTGTTTCTTGGAAGAAACGTATCCCAGAGATGTTCTCTATTGGTAGTTAACATTTATAGCCTTTGTGATCTTTGTAAAGTAAATACAAAGAGGTGCTTTTGGTGAGAGTTTGTTTGTATTTGGTGATTTATGCTAGGGAAAACAAGTTGAGCTGAAAACTCTTAGTTGATTATAATTTGGTGGTTTTCGGTAGAGCAGTTGGTGAGGAGATTTGAGAGAGAGGTTTTTGGTGGGGAGTCGGTTGATAAGGTGAATA
>CM038217.1:128406068-128667548 GCA_021442155.1 Cymbidium sinense
GTTTTAAATGTAAAAACTTGGAGAATTGGGAAAGATATAAAGTGTCGCATAGAGATTAAGAAAGCGATATGTGATCTGAAAAATTTAAAACAGTGATTTATATAATAGATTAGATCTGAAAGAAGGTGAAAAATGTATGTATAAGTTAATTGAGAGATAGGAGAAGTAAAGGACAGTTAGTGAGGTGTATTAAGAATGAAAATAATAAAGTATTTTCTTAGAAAGGATATTGAAAATAGGTGTCTGAGGTATTTTGATAAACTTTTCAATGAAGAATCTGAATGTCGATTGATTTTAGCAACTTAATACCACTAAACAAAAATAGAGAATTTTATTTTTTATCATTATTAGTAAATCTAAAGTTAAAGAAGCTTTAAAGAAAATGAAATTTGAAAAATAGTAGGACACGATGATATTCCAATAGAAGTGTGGAAATGTTTAGGAGATCAAGAATTTCTTGGCTTACAAATCTTTTTTAATGTTATTTTAAAGGACTAAAAGATGTCGGATGAGTGAAGAAAGAGTTTGTTGGTTCATATTTAAGAATAAAGGTGATGCACAGAGTGTGCAAATTATAGAGGAATTAAATTAATGTGTACATTAAAATTATGGGAGAGAAATTGAGTATAAGTTACGATGTGATACAAAAGTTTCTCACAATCACTTTGGTTTCATGCCAGGTAGATCTACTATGGATGTTATACATTTGTTAAGAGGTTTGATGGAGAAGTATAGAAAGTAAGGAGGATCATATATGATATTTATTGATTTAGAGAAAGCTTATGATAAAGTTTCAAAAGATGTTCTTTGGAGAATTACAGAGAAAGGAATTAATATTGGTTATACTGTCATTAAAGATATGTATAACTTGTGTCCAAACACAATGAGGATTGACAAAGGGTTTGAATCAGGTGGTCATATATTTATGCGATCAATTTAGTCTCGGACAAGAGGAGGAGGGCCAATTTGGTCCCTTGGTTGAGTCGAGATTAGTCGCAGTAGTGCGGTGTGTGAATGAAAATGAAAAGATGGAGGATTTATGAGTTATCTACTTCTTTTTATTTTTAGTTATTCCAAAAATGCTCTGCAGTATTCATTATTTCTCTACAACTTTTCGTTAAATTTGAGCGGAATGACCAACAGGCCAAATCAATAGTCGGGGTGGTTATCTTTTAATTATATGAGTAAATTGGTCTTGAAATAATTGAGCAATTTGGTCCTAAACCCATTGACAAAATATTTTCATATTTGGTTGGATTACATCGAGGATCGACTTTAAGCCCTTATCTTTTGCTTTAGTTATGGATGTTCTTCTTAGGCATTTTACAGGAAGATGTACCTTGGTGTATGCTTTTCTTTGATGACATTCTTCTTGTTGATAAGAGGAGAGAGTCCAAGAGGAACTTGAATTATGGAGGTTAATAGAGTCTAAGGTTTTAGTTTAAGTAGATCTAAAGCGAATATATAGAGTGTAATTTTAGTTATAGAAGTTAGTGATAGTGTTGTGACATTAGGTGAACAAGTCATTAATATGAGTGAGTGATTCAGATATTTAGGCTCTATTGTTCAAAATGATGGTGAAATAGATGGAGATGTTATTAGTAGAATTCAAGATGGATGGTTGAAGTGGAGGAATGCATTTGGCCTGTTGTGTGATAGAAAAGGTCTGCTTAAACTTAAGGAAAAATTTTATAAGATAATGGTAAGACTTGCAATGACATATGGTGCAAAATGTTGGCCAATAAAAGAGAAGCATAAGACTAAGTTAAGGTTACTGATGAGGATGCTGTGGATGAGTGGCTTAGAGATAAAATGTGAAATAGTATGTTGGAAAAAAGGAGTAGCTCCAGTGGCGGATAAGATTAGAGAATTCGCCTTAGATGGTTTGGCCACATAAAGCGTCGGCCGTCCGATGACCCGGTTAGGAGAGTCGATGCATTAGATTTGACTTATGTTAAGAAAGGTAGAGGTAGACCTAAAAAGGCTTGGTTAAGATGTATAAAAATGACCTTAGTATACTTGAATTAAATGAGAATTTGACACATAATAGGATACAATGGAGACAAAGGATTCATGTAGCTGACCCCACTTAGTGGGATAAAGGCTTGTTGTTGTTGTTGTTATTTCTATCATAGAGGAACTTATTGGAAAAAAAGTTTCAAATTCTACATGCTCAAAAAGGGAAAAAGTAATAAAAAAGTTTATTATCACAAGATCCAACTTAAACAATTTTAATGTGACCCTAGAGGTTTTTCCTTCTCTTTTGTCCAAGTTGATGTATTTTTTCAGTTCTTCATTTTGTCTGGTGAATGCTTTGCTATTGCTTCTTATTGGTATTCTTTTCATTGAAAGATAATAAATCATACATATATATATCATATATATATATATATATATATATATATATATATATATATATATATATATATATGAATGTTCAAGTGCATGACTTAAGTTCATTTCATCTTCTGCCATATAGACACTATTCATAAGAAATTCAATACTTTCATACATATCCAGTAACTTATCAAAAAAAAGAAAAAATGATGCAAAAACAATCACTAAAACTATCAAAATCCTGTAATGATATACCTGTACAGCAATGAAAGAAAACACCGTATGGTTTAGTTTCCAGTGCCCGAGTTCATGGGCAATAACAGCAACAACTTCTTCCTCATCCTTGCACTGCAAAATATCACATCAACAAACTGTTAAATAAATAAATTATTATCAATTAAATGATCATTATTCCTGCAGCAAACTAATGCAGCAACATGATGCTCAAGAATTGTCCAGGATAAGACCATAATTTCAAGATTTACATTAAATTTTTAGATCATTAGCATAAAAATATTGCAATTAAGAATTCAAAAGGAGGATTTCAAATCAGGCATCAAAAGAAATAACTTAAAAAAAAATAGCTTCTAGAAGTCACGTTCAAGACCACTGATAAAAAAAACAAAAATTCAGAGCATCTGCGTCTTCAGAACATTTAGCACGCTGTCCACCATGAGGGTAATCAAATGAATCATCATTGATCTGTATGTTGCCCATAGCAAAGAAAGGCAACCGGAATAAAAAAATAATAATTCTTTTAACATCATCAGCATACAAAAGAAAGAATTGATAAAATAAAATAAAAGATAGCGACTAGCAGTCACGTTTAAGGTGCGAAAAGAACAAAATATTAAGAGAATCAGTTGTTTGAAACATGTAACACACAATTCCACCATGAGTGTGTTCAAATGAATTATCATGAGATGTATACTGCCATTTTGCCATAGAAACGCCACTGGAATACAAAAAGAAGTCCTTCAGCATCACCAGCATTTTTCCCCGTAATTTGCTTAAAAAATCAATCCCTTTTAAGTTCAGGCTATAGATTTCAATACAAGCCCTAAATAATTTTTATGTCTAAAGCAGGGGACTGGGAAAATATTTAACGGCCAGAAAGGCATAGAACCATTTTATTGATATAGATAAGAATATCAATTAAATGTCACACAACCAAATTAATACTATTGAGAAAATAAATAAGGAACGGATACTACAATTGCAGGCTTAAAAATGAGAAATGTTGATGTGCACATGAAAAGGAAATCAGGTTCAATGTCTTAAAAAATCTATATTATTTTGAAAGATAAAATGGCATTTAAATTAACACGTCTTTCAATTTATTCAATGAATTAAAACAACAAGTTAAATTTAATTAAGGGATTTGTTTGGTTTGAAGTAAAATGAGTATAATGCATTCCAAATGAAAGGGTTTTAAAAAATCTTGATGTTTGTAGACTATAATTTTAGGGGACATTTGGTTAGATCTATTTCTAATGTATTGACTTTGGTATGCATGAGATTTAAGAAATTTGATGCTTAGTTTGAAAATTTTAGAACGTGGTGTAAAATTTCAAGGAATTCCAAACTCAACCTACAATTCATTTCCAGTATATTCCAAGCTCGTCTGATTGTCCTAGTTTTGAATACACTAAAAGCCACGATTGTTGTTGTCACCCATAACAAGCCCCCAACACTATTGCCTACCATTGGTCACTACCCACTGTGGCTTGCCTCGATACTGACCACTGCTCACACCTCTACTCATTAATCGTCCTCACCAGGTCATCATCATTGTTGGACACAACCACCACCAAATATCATTGCTATCGAACAAGACCTCCACCAGCACCACCGTCGGCCATCATCAACTTAATATTGTCAACCAATTGCCACCCGCCATCAAGCTTTACAATGATTTTCATTTACCTCAAACCAAACAAAAAAAATCTAATCCCTTATATTATTTTATATCCAATCCAACAACTCCAAAATATTTTAAATACCGCATACTTTTTACTCTATATTCTTAGCCAACCAAAAGCGTAATGAATTCCAAACTCACCTTATTAGTCATATTGTTGACCTCTATTACTAATGCATCGAAAATAGTGAATGAAAAATGTGACATCACACAAGTCAATCTTAAGATGCATTGTCATAGAGCGAAATCACTCAATCTCTACCAATCATGAATTAGATGTCATCAACATACCAAAAGCATCAAAATTATCAAATGAAATACCCTTGGTTGGTCCAATATATCATGAAGAAGGCGGTGAACAATGTCATAGAAATCAAAGTTGAAACACTTCAATCATAGCCAAAGCTACCCGAATATCGTCCATTCACAAAATCAACTGTGTCAATGCCTTTAAAATGGTAAAGTATGCTAAAAGAAGCCTCTAACGATCAATCTGCTTGAACATGAAGTAAATAGCAAGCTATGGAAGTGAAGCCCTGCGAAATCAAATCAAATCGTCAAGAACGACGCTGAAGTTGCTCAAACAACATCCGATCGTGAAACAAATAACTTCGATAAATTGGGGCCAATTTGCTTAAAATCAACACCCACGTTGCTTGGGTCCTCACATGAATGCAAAACATAAAAATCCTCTATGCTCGAAACCAACGACACACAATTCAAGATGATGATGATGAGTTTAAATAAAAAATGAAAAAAATGAAATTAAAAATGATATAATATATGTAGGTGTTTTAATATTAAAATTATATATTATCACTATTATTATTAAGATTTTTATTAATAATCTTTTTTATTATAAATAATATATATATTTTAATTAAGGTATATAAATTAAATTAAAATTTTATATTAATAGTTATACCTGTACTTGCATTATCCCACCTAGCCATTTCTTTGGCAATATCCCGTCCTGCAGCACGATCTTGTTCGTCTTGTTAAAAAAAGATAAAATAAAATGAGCCATAATAACTAAATCTACTCTCATCCATTACGGTGAGCCTCTCTCCCACTCCATCTCCATCTTTATCTATCGACCCCATATACCTTCTTTCTCACATCTCACATGCGGAACTCTGGGTGAATCCAGGTCCATTCATCTTGATCCCCATCTCGCCTGGCGAAATCAAGCCTCTCCTCTCGTTCTCTATGACTTAAGCCTGGCACTCCCCTCCATCCCTCTCTTGAACTCACATGCCGATAACTTTCTCCTCAATTTGACATCAAAGCCACCGCCATCCCTCATCTCGAACTCCAATATTTATTGTCCCATCATCCTCCCTGTGAATCACTCTCTCTCATTGTGTCTCCTTCATCGTCTTTGCCTTAGGCAACCCCAAAGCTAGCCCTAGCTAGTCCCCGTCTCCCTGGATCTAATCCTAGCCAAGCCCTACATCTTCACACAAAAACCTCATCTCAACTCTCCCTCTCAGCCTATTTACGCATCTTCCATCTCTTATAGCCATCATCTCCTTGCCACACAATCCCACCTACTCTCTACCCAACGAAAAAACCCATTGAATCAAAGTCTTAATCCTCACATTATATTAGAGGCCAAACCCCTCCCCTCCTACTCTCACGACCCATAGCAAAGTGCATCTCGCATTCAAAACCCCATAGCTCCTACCATCAAACAAACTTCCACCTCACTTTTCTTTGTTCCTTCACTATCCTCCACACTGTCATCAAGCCACCTATCCTATCAATTACTTCTATCTCATTCTCTCTATAGAAAACAAAAGACCAATAAAAATCATCGCCTTATTATTTTTGCAACTTATCATTGACAACCTCGCACAAAGATAAAAACAAGGAAATGTGTCAAATACTAAGGAGATGTTTGGTTGCCTGAATTTTGGGTGTAAAGTAAAGTAAATGCAGGGGTTTAAACTTTTTTGGTATTTGGCATAGTGCCAAGTAAAATTTATAAGGTAATGTAATGTATTTAAAATACATTACAAAGGTGTATTTGAAATCGCCGATTTGGTAATTTCAAATATATCGAGATAAAGTGTTATGGTCATCGACCTGTCTCATTGCCGCCCTCCTTCTGGCCGTCGCCACCGGTCGGCCAGCCGTATGACGCCGACCAGCCGACATGCGCTTCGCCACCGCCCGTAGCGCAGCTCCGCAACCTCAAGAATACTTTACATATCATTTATTTTACCAAATAAAAAAAAGCCCATGTATTTATAGAGTTTTCAATTAAACAACCCTAAAGTAATCCAAAATCTATTCTTTTACCTGCATTCCTTTTTCAGGCAACCAAACAACCCCAAGTACTTTGTATTGTTATAAAACAAAAAACTATGCTAGAAAATTAAGTATTAGTTATTATTCATACTGAGAGCGTGATTTTTATACAAATACTGCAAACTTTATGCACGCTTCTTATAAACATGATAGGTTTAGAGTCCATCGATCGTAATGTCATCCGAGACTAATCGTGCATGCCTTTTTAGGCATAGCGGGTAGGTCAAAATAGCCCCCTACACGGGGGCGATATTGAGTTGCTGACGAAATTCCACCAAACTTTAAACTAAAATAGGACTTAAAAAAGAAACTTAAATGACTCAAATAAAGCAAGGGCAATTTAAAATAAAAATAAGTTGCAATAACTCACAAACTAAATCTAATATACAAACATCAAACTTAAAAGAAAGGATTTGCGACAATGAACTAGAAGATTAAGCGAGATGCAAGTAGAACCTCCCAAACCTCAAAACCCATAGAATTCCCTAAACCCTCAAAAACGTAATGTGAAATGAACTATCCAACCCCCTCAATTTATAGAATTAGAATGGGAATCTTAATGGGACCCACACCAAGTATATACATATATGACATGTGAAAAACATGTCATACCCTTGCCTAATTCTATTCCAATTCGCCACTGGATCTATAATCTTTTTGTACATGTTGACAGAAGGCGACAATAAATCAAAATTTTAAAATTTTGCATGCATTACGGAGCTACAAATTCTCTAAATCAAATACATGCAAATAATTTAAAATAAAGATTGCATGAACCATGGAGTAATTTCATATTCAACCCAAACACACTGAAATGTATGCAGATAACTTCAAAATGAAACTTTACATGCATTACAGACATTTTCAACCCAATATAGAAGAATTAAAATGCGTGCAAATAATTAAAGTTGAGAATTTTGCATGCATTATAGAGCTACCTTCAATCCAAATTAAGTGATTTCACAACAAAAAATAATTAATATAATTGTACGCTATGTGGAGAAATCACAATTCAAAAGAAACAATGATGTTTCGAAAAACAAGCAATTCTGCCAATTGTGTAAAATCATTTAAATTGAGAATGCATATGTGCTCCGGAGGATTACGAATATAATTCAAATGTCGAAATGATTACAACAACTTAAGTGGGTGTTAAATTTACATGAATCCTTTCCATTGTGTCATTATATGTCAAATTCTCATTTAATTCAAGTATACAAATGTAGAAATGATTGCTCAAGCTAAATTTGAATTAAGTTAAAAATGCAAAATCAATCCCCTAATTTATACGTAAAATTACCTAAATTATAAAATCACTCACATATTACCCGACACAATATTGAATATCTAAATCTAAGATCAAAAATGCAAGTCATAATCAAATTGACTTAGACTTTCGGCATTAAAAACTATGCATGTATTTTGAAAAATAAACAATCATTTTAAATTTTAAAAATCTTTCAAAATTCAAAATTCTAATTTTATATATATACACACTATCAACAAGTCGCCTTGTTTATGTGAAGGAGGTGTAAATTTTATCTGATCAGTCCAATCCACCTCCAAATAGAAATCGAAGTCAGTAGGATTGATGTCATCCAACATTTTCGCAAATGATGAACTTCAATAAAATAGAAATAAAAATTAATTTGATTTCATATTTTCAACTCAATTTTATCAATTCTGCTCTCTCTTTTGCATATGACTAAATAGTAAAAAGTTCCATAATTGAAATCAAACACCAAATTTCAAAAACATCAAGTACAACCGCACGCTTATACTCCTACTACTAGGAGTAAAGTCAACTAGGTCTATCATATAATAAACTCTCAAAATATACTAATTATTCCTAAATCACAAACCCGATCCTCTGTTGGTAATTAAGCAGAATTGACAATGTCTCAATGCCCTGATGATGATGGAGTTAAAAGATCTCAACTGGAGATGATATTTTCTTTAAAATATTTTAAAACAGCAATATAAATCATCTCAAGTTTAAAGCTTGATAGAATATAAAAATAATTTAATAATCATTAAATGTCTAAATCAAAATTCATATTTAAATACTTAAAGCAAAAATTTATCCAATCTATCTTCACATTTATTTGTCGAGGTGGCAAATTTAGCGTTAGCATATGCTCATAAAAACTAATGTATTAAATATACTACTACATTCACACTCAAAATAATCTAAACTAGTAAAGATGTGTCCTGACTCTATCGTAGTTTGGTGATAGACTCACATATAAAATGTGCGACGGCATTTGATTAAATGATTTGGCTAATAGACTCACTATATTACGATTATGGTTATAGCTCGAATGTTCCCTAATGATTTTTTTATCCCTTCGAGTTGTGAATCTTAGGCTATACTTAATAGGGCACAAATCTCTCTGTTAGTTGAGGTGGACTTAAAATTATCGCCTTAGACAAATATCAATATAGATCCATAAAGTCTCTTTGGACAAAGCAACCCATGGCTACTGATAAGAATATTTCGGTCAAGTTAGGTTGACCAACTCCTCTGATTAAGTGAACCAAAGATTGATAGTTCAGATCAATTAAACAATGGGATCTTGATCGAGCATATCATCATTTTTCCAACCATATACTTTAAGTTAAAAATGATAAATTTCTTACATTCTAAATCTAATTTGCTACTACTATATATTAAATATGTAGCAATCAAACATATAATCGAAAGTTCTCTCTTGAGAGGAGTAACTATAGGTACTTGCATCTATAGAAAACATAGAACCAAATCTAAAATTCTAACAAAATAAAAGCAAAATCTCTAAGTAGTATCTTATTTATCTACAAATAACAAGCATCTTCCTTCTGAAAATTTCACCAACATAAACTTATACTCTCTTTCATTGAGAAGCTAGGTGTGGTGCCAATTTTCAAATCCCATGGATATATCCCAAACTAAACTAATTTAGCCCAATTTCAAATACACTACAAACCGCCATGACAATCCACTTCGCCACCACTAATAGCCACACCACTTCTAACACTTTGGTAGACTTTGCTTAAATTCATTTTGCTTCTAATAAACACAAAAAAATAATCTCCTATATTTATTTTCCTCAACTAAATAACTCTAAAACATTTCAAATATACTATATTTTAAATGTATTGTATTCTTTACTTGAATTCTTTTTTTAGCAAACTAAATGACAATGAGAAAATTTTGGGGCCTCGATCCATAATAAACTTCCTATAGATTTAGATATCAATGACATTGAACATTCTGCTTGACCTTAAAGAACAAGGCTGAAATTCCATCTAGTTGCCATGATATGAAGCAATTCGACATAATAAATGAGATGATTGTCCTGCATCAAAGTAATGATCAGCATTGTATAAAGAACAACATCTCATTAAAAGCTAACTGGAGAAATAAGTCGAGGAACCCTGCTTTAAGAACATGGGAGGCAAAAGTTTAATAGTACGGTAGACATTATGTGGCGTGTGCAAACTTTCATGGTAAGAGCATCTTTATTGCAAGAGGGAAAGGGTGGATAATTGCAGTATATAACAAAAGATGCATTCCACAAAATAAATGGCAGATTCAAAGTTGTAAAATGGATCTTTAGTAATGCTTCCCCTTTACAATGCATAAGCCAAGATGCATGAATATTTTCCAATGTTTAATATATTCATATCAGACACTATTGTCAATTATGCCACATGTAAGGTTGGCGAGTTGTTCAATATATATATATATATATATATATATAGATATATATATATATATAGATATATATAGATATATATACTTATAATCAACTCAAAATCTGTGTATCTCCATCTGAGGATGCATAGGTTCATTTGCACACATGCACGCACAGGAATGCAAGCTAACATGAACAAACACGTGCATATACACAGTAGTAATGTGATCTTTTTGTAAAGAGAACAATATCTTTAAAAGTTAGCAAAAAATAAATAGTAATTTTCCCATTACACCAATAAGTGCAACAAACCCAAAGCATCATGACAGGGTTTCTGAAAATCTGCTAGTATTGAGGCCACTCTTGAAACCTAGCAATGCAACTAGAATTTGTTCTGAAACCTTGTATGATCTCATGTCATTATTTCATAAAAAATCCTAGCAGTGATACCAAATTTTATAACCAACTTTTGTAGTACTTCCAGGATGGCAAGAAACCCAGGCTTAAAATGAGGGTTAGTTGTCCTAGCTTGTAAATATAATTAACTATTTATCTTATTTGAATCTTTTGAAAACATTGTCATTTTTCACCAAAAGACTAAAATTTAAGGAGTTATATGCAAACAATATTCAGATATTACATTTAGTTATATGCGCTCAACATATGGGAAATAGCATAAATATGTACCTCACATTATATTTATATACTTTATGTTAACATTTTTATTTATTTCAAGTTAGTATTTAAATAAGCTTTCTTTGTTTCGAAATTAGGGCTAGCTTGCACTATTTTGACAAGAATTGAAAGGTGCAAACTCAATTTGAAATAGACTCATCAAACTCAACTCATAGCCATCTTAGGTGTATGATATATCAAATTTTGGGTAACACAAATAAATTACGATATGTAAGCTAGTCATATGACAAATTCTAGCTAGATTTTGGTAGGATAAAGCACATCTAATAAGCTAAACACCAACCCGGATAACTCCTAAGAGCATGAGATGTTTCTCTATCTTTTATTTTGTAGTTTCATTGCTCAGTCTAGAAGTTGTATAATCTGATAATTGTGTTTAATTGATTATAATTGACTTTAAGATGCCTGGATTAAACCTTGTGGCTTTGCTTGTAAGATAACATTAAACTAAATGTGCCATAGGCAAAATATATGCATGTATTTATGTATCATATTTTCTTAAGAGGTTTAATATCTCCAAATCCATAACTCACATTCTCTAGCCAGAAAAGAGCATATTCAACACTAGGAGATCATGCTAATGCATTGTCAACAAAGGAAATGATGTACGCAGATTTACACCTGCATTTACATAGGTTGTTTCTGTAACCTAAGCCTGAGATATGAAATTACACAAAAACTTAACCACTGCTATAGGACCACCATCATATACTGTAGCACAAATTCATAAAGAATATGTTAAAAAATAAACAAATAAACAAAAGAAAAGGCGCTAAACAGCTCACATATCGACTTCAATCAATCATTGGTCATTGAAGACAGCTCATATGTATCTTTTGCTTGTTAGGTGCCAAACAGTATGTAAGATGATCAATGTTTCACAACATCAAAACTGGAACCATATCAAAATGTGATGCTAACTGAAAATTTTATTCGTGTGATGTTTTCATCCTCAAACCAAAATTTTACAAGGTATGAACAATTTGACATTTGCCACAGTAGGGGCAAGTATTGACAAAATAAAAGTATGAACATAATCACACCTGTTGGATTAATGTATCATAAAGACGATCGCTTGTTCTTGAAAATCCATACATGTATGCCTGCCATTGATCATATAAACCAAAGTCATTAGTATACAAGCACCAAAAATACACATTCAGACATATTGACTTGATGTTTAGACCTCAGTATCATTCCAAGTTAATGGTTCCAAAAAAAAAAAAAAAGCATTCATAATTGGAACCTGAGAAAAGTTCAGTCATGACAAACAAACCTGTATCTTTACAAAGTTGTTGCACCTGCCACCTCAGTAAATTAAAAGCCATAGTCAAAGAAGAAGAGAGTAGGCAGGCCTGAAACAACGACTGGATACCCGACACCATGACCTAGAGGTTACAGGAGTTATGACTAGAGTATACAAATTGGAATCTTAGAATCTTAACTAGAGTTCCTTGAAGCTTGTCAAACTTGCTTGGTATTGAAATTTGATCTTAAAACGAGCTAAAAATGACTGTCAAGAGAAATAAAATTCAGCACAATTTTACCACCAAGGAGTTTCCTAATTAATTTAGTCCTCCCTGATGAGTATGGGAAATTGATTGTTTCCTATTAAGAGTGATTTCTTCAACAAATATTAAAACAATGTAATGTCACAACTAATAAGCAATTTAGCTATTTCCTTAATATTTTCTACTTTCACACTAACTTAGCTTCTAAAGAATGTAATATCATTAACAAAGAATTATTATTCTCAGGGATAATGATCCGTCAAAGTCAATGTGATGCATTAGAACTCTTAGAGTGAGAATTTTGAATCTATGCCTGCCTCCTTAACTCATAAACAATCATCCAAACTGTTGTGTTGTCATTTTGCTTAACAACAGAAACTCATCTACTCCAATGCCATTAACCGCTTTAATTTCATTGTTGCCATTATTTATTCACACCATCCTTGTTAGTTTAGCCATTTTCCAAATCCCCACCATGACACACTCATCATCTCATTTAAAAATGCTGAACAAGTACACCTTGAACTTCAAGCTCTTTGGATGCACCAAGCCCAAGCAGATTCAAACTCACATCAAGCTCAAGCTCTTGCATCAAACTCAAGCTCTAGCTCCGCTGATGCAAAAAAAATAATAATAATAAAATACAAACCCCTAGACAAGTATGTAAATTTTGCCTTGAGTGTGAGGTCTGGGGATGTAGTTGAGGGAAGATTTTGCTAGCATCCTTCTATCAACACGCGTCCAAATTTTATAGCATTAAAATAAAGGGACTGATGGGAAAGTTTTAGTTAGCATCCCTACTTCCAACTTTCAACTCACATTCTTAATTATTTATAACATATGAAAGGAAAATGTTGAAGAGAAAGATTTTCAATTAAGGTTGTCCGCCATAAGTCACTCAATTTCATATCAATATATCATCAAAAATAAATTACATCAGTGTTCTCTCATTCAACTTCAAAAGTATCATTAACACGCCTTAGATATCAAGGAAGTAATAGGTATTACATTAATTATTACTAAGAATATTGAACCAAATGACTTCTCAATGAGATCAAATGTGTTATTAGGCAAACCATTTCATGCCATATATATGTGTCTTTATTTGTTTCATCCCTGCATCCATCTCAATGCTGGTATTGGTCCTACCACTCACACCCTCGCATGCTCGGATGGGGCACTCGGATGGGGGAACCGTGTTTACATCTAATTGACAAGTAACAGCACTCACTCAAATAGCATCACATCCTCCTAGCGTTTGTGTGCAGCTAGCTACATCACATGCATAGTGTACTCGGCACCAATTCATACTTCCACACTCACACAGTGTTACAACTTACAATCCCTCTTCTCCTTGTGACAGTAATCATAGTTTGACTATGGGACATTGTGCCCATGGTCAGGCACATATGTCATCTTTGGCTTTGACACCTAGGGTGGTGGTGCCCTTAACAGCTTTTCTATCGCTCACCATTTATAATTTTTTGTTTTTTCATCTTATCTAGCATCATACTTCCTCGCTTCTTCCAACTTAGGATCTTTCCTCATACCATTCCAGCCATTCCACTGACTACACAATTACTGGCATATTGTGATCTCTTGTGGCTATTCCAGCTCCTAGAGCATCTTCCACTGTTAAATCTGCTTGAGCTCCTTGATCATTTGTTGAGCTTATTAGGGAGGATAAGAGCTATAGTCCTCTGCTTGACTCCTGTCTTTCCCCATATTTTTCAGTAAGGGTGTAGAAATCTCACCACAAGAATCATATTCTTGAACAAAAATCAACTCTCATCTAATGAGAAGATCTCTAGATTAGTATCACCTTTTTTTTTCTCTCCCTCTTATTGTCATCCTAATATAGAGATTGATTGCAAATTCATAATTTATTTGTGTTTGATTGAAAATGACAATGTTGGCCTTATCACTTCTCATCATGTTTTTTATTAAGTAATCCAAAGAATCTAATTACTCAAGAATATTCTCTCAAAGATCATGTTATGTGAATGGGTTCCTAATGCATATGCATACGTAATCACCTAAATTTGATTGGTTCGAGGAATCTACTATTACCCAATTTGGGTAGTTTTTTCACATCTTTGAAATCATTACTTTGCCAATCAAATCAAGTCTCGAATGGCTCAATTTATGGTAAACTATTTTAAGTAGAATGCTAGGATTGTTTTAGGCCATCAATGGCCAGGGTCCTAATTGAAATGAATATAACTTCCCATTTGAAAATAGAAATTTAGATTGCCTCCTTAGCAAGCGGCTATAAGAAGAAAGTAAACTTTGAAGACAATCCTCTTTATTATTCTTAATTAAAACTTTTTGTCGCAAGTTCTCAGGCATACCCAAAATTATGAAAACCTCCAAACTAGCAATGAAGAACATTTATTGATAAAAATTTCCTTCTAATGCAATTGATAGCAGCTCAAACTTTCAATTTACTTCGCACACAAAATTTTAAATCAACTTTAGATATTACCTTAAAATTAATGCATTAACAAATTGTTAGTGCAATGATTATAAGTGAACCCACGCCTACTCAAAAAATTAGTGATCTAGACCAACTTGGATTTTTTTGCTCTTGATGAACAACATATTGTAAAAGATATTAGTGATCTAGATTCTCCATTTGTTCACTCTGATATTAGCATTTCTAGTACAAAAGGGACATGGACAAAAAGCTTCAAATTCTATATGTGAGGAGAAAATTAATAATAAAACATATTATCACTCTCCAAAATATACAAAACTTCAAGTTTGATTTTTTTTAAGGAGAGCCCTTGTAGTTGGTTTACTTATCATCTATTGAGCTTGTTAGTATTTTGTTTTGGATCATCTTTTTATTCAACAATGATATGTAATTGCTTTATGTTTTACACTTTTTATTGACTGACTATTGCAACAACTGTTCTAATTATTTGGCTTACTGAATTTATTTTGCTTAAAAGAGCCTTTATCTGTTCTAATTATTTCTAGATTTTGTATCAAGCAAGACTAATCTTCACATAAATTAAAAGTTGAAAAATTGTGAATTACAGTCTTTTGTATATTTTTTATGCATCTCATCCTAAATTTAGATTAGTAAATCCAAGATCTGAAATATCCTAAATCAATTAGTTTCTTCCGGTTTTTTTCACAATTGAAGTGAAACCTTGATATCTGTACACCTTTAAACCTATAAGTTTTATTGCTTATAAAGAGGGGTGAATCAGGTGCTCTGTGCTCCCTCAACAAAGTTCTCATTCATTCCTCATCAGTCATCAACCTAAAATCTGTGAAATTTAGGTCAATAAATCTTCTGGACTAAATGCAGTTACAGGTTACAGCATCAGTTAAAACAAATAAAATATACTAAGCTACAATTAATAAATGTCATAAATTATAAAAAAGGGGCACAGAATACTGACATTACTATGGCTTGACCTTGTAGATCCATCAATAACAAACAATTTTTCAAAGGAAACATGAGTGAGGCTGCCAATTTCTCAATCTTTTCCCTTAGTTCTCCATCTGGAAGCTGTTAATAGGGTGTTGCAAGAAGGACATGTTAAATTGTTAGAAAAATCATAGAAGATCGGGCAAGAAAAACTTAAATCTATATACAACAATTATCAGCACTACCAGCACTATCAGCAGGAAATAATATTATAGTTCAATAATATGCATGCTGAAGTGCTGTTAACTAAATTCAATAACCATCAAAGACAATAGAATAAAGAAAATACTTACAGGGGTAAACTTATTAAATAGTGGTGCTATAAGAACTGGATAAATGGTCATCATTACAATAGATAGCACAAACATAAAAGCCCAGAGGTAGATTGCCAGATAAGGACCACCTTTCTGCAAATAGACAATATATTAATTAGACAATCAATCAGACATTATGCATTCAAAAAGTAAAGGACTAAAAATAATGAAAATAAACACTTGATCCATAGCACTGCATGATTTGTCATAAATATAGTAATAAAAGAATCAGCAAAGTGAAAGCGCACCTGTACTATAACAATTAGTGCAGCAACAATAGGTGGCCCAAGCAGGATGGTGAGACAAATTCCCTTGAACAGATCTCTAAAGAACAGCCAGATTGTTTGCTGAAGAAAAAAAAAAGGAATTTATGAGACGATAACAAAGATAAAGGAACAGACTTTCAGCACAATGTCAAAGGAATATACAACAATTCATCACCAGATGATTTGAAACACATCCGCATTATCTAGAAAACATAATTGCCAAAGATGCATATTAAATACATGTTATGAAGTCAAAAAAGTCCAGCTTACTTTGTTAAAGCCATGGCGAGCCTCAATCACAAATGTTGAATAAAGAGAAAATGGGAGATCAGTTATCTGCACAAAATTAGGAAATAACTCAATAGTCGTTATCATGATTAATAATCTAAGTGATGAACAATTAAAAGGTTGGATGAAAACATAATTATGACTCTTTAGCATGCAGCATAGGGAAACAAAAAGCAAGAAAGAGCAAAACAATGTTAGCTATATGTACAACTTAAAAAACAAATATAACTCATTATGTAGAACTACATTATATACAGCATATTTTGCAATCTTCTTTAACACTCACAACACCAGATTTCATTAAATAATGATACGTAAAAGTTTGATAAAAATTTAAAACCTTGCTAATCTTATGATAGGGACTAACTGCTAAATTAGCATAGGACATTCACATATAATCACCATTTAGATTCATTTGAATATAATCAGTATGATCACTAATCTACTGTGGGGAAATGAACATATATGATTTTTATAAGCTGCTTACAACAGCTCATTTTGTGACAAATGAAGAGCACAACTCGCCTCATGGGCACATGCAATTTGAGAAAAAGAATATGATGGGACTACTACCATTAAATGTATAACAGAAATAATTCATAAATGAATCTTTTCAAAGCATACCTGTGACCAAACCATAACACCAGCTAAAAAAAACCAAAGTATGCATTATCTCATTGTCAGAATTCAGACCCTGTGAAGTCCCCAGATTTCTGCAACCAGAAAAGAACCGAAATTTATGGCATATGAAATAATTCACAAAAGAAATAGAAAGTTCGTTTACCTTCCAAAGGTAACACACCGATGTACAAAATTGTTGTGTCCATTACAATAGTTACCAGTTCATGAACAAATTGAAAATGGCTGACAAATGAGAAAGAATGTGTCAGTCTTGAATTTTGAATAAGCAGTTTGGTTTCTTAAGCAATCATGCAGGTCTACCAAACTATGACATATGATTGAAATTGCATTGAGTGTAAAATACCTTCAAAAATAGACTATTTAATTAACAAAAAGAAAAATCAGCTAGTTGTAAACTTCAAGGAAAATAATGAACCTTTATCAAGGCTGTATGCTTTAGATTTTTCAAACTTTTCTTGACTCACTACTCCTTCCAACTGTTTGGGAAGGCTAGGCAACTTCAAAGCTCTATGTTGTCGAATGTCAAGATAAGTCTCGAAAATGTACATTAAGATCATAAAGCCTGAAAAAAATGGCAGGTTACAATTAGAACCAGAAATATGGCAAACAAAAACAAAAATTTTAATGTTCATTGTGCAATTGTTGACACAAAGTTAGGTTGAAGAAGCTTAATATACAGTAAACAATCCTATGCCTTTGATGTTTCTTCCAGAAGGGATTTTTTTTTCTAGTATTATCTAACTTGCTCATCTGTTCTAGCAGCATTAAAACCAAGCATTTGAGGAACCATCTAATGCTAGACCTAATATACTCAAAACTAGAGCCTCAATATCCTAGATCAGCATGCCTTCTTCTCACTCATCTCCTTAATAAATCCTGGGTATGTATATATATTACTCTCACTTTTAGTTACTAAGAGCAAGCTTCATGAGATCATAAATGTTTATATTAGATCTATAGGCACCTTTTCATATCTCTTGAATGCGTACAAGAAGAACAAAGAAGGCAGGGAATATGCATGCCAAAAACAAGAATCTACACAAGCTGAAAACATTGCTCTAGGCATGAACTATGTTGAATTATGCAATAAATTCATCGTCAGCAATAGCAGATAACCATGACCCTTTTCCAACTTTTTTGTGGTCTAATTAATGAATCCTACTCCATATTATTTTATAGAGGCCTATTTGTTGTAAAACTAATTTAAAGCATGCCTACCTGAGTATTTTATAACGTTTTAAAAGGTTGAGGCATAAAGTAAGGAGTTCTCTAAGTGCAGTATCATGCATAAAGTAAATAGTTCTCTCAAGGTGCAAGTATCAGCTACACCTGCCACAAGCTCCATGATTTCTTTTAATATATTTCAACTGTACAAAATATGATTAAAACGTTAAAATAAATTCCAAAATCTAAGTCCATAACTACATGATTCATATTCTAACTCCAAAATCTAAAGTCCATAACTACATGATTCATATTCTAACTCCAAAATCTAATTAACACAAACATATAATATTAAAAATAAGTTAGATATAAAAATAAAATAAGGCGAGCAAGTCATCATAGGCCTTAATAAAGATAAAAGAACAAGAATACAAAAGCTATGGATAGTCACTAGCAATGTTTAAAAAAACAAAATCAAGAACTGAAGCGTTTTGTCGTAGTGAGGCGAGGTGCAAGCCTCGAGGTGAATCAAGGCGTAAGCCTCGAAACTAAAAAATAAATCAAAAAAATGACAAACTATCAATATATTCACCTAGCTTTTTATCATAAAGGCATAAATCATAATATCAAATGTTAATATAAAACATAAATTGAAATAAGATTTCATGTAAGCACTCACTTAAAATTTAAATGCATCATGAGAATCAAGATCTACAATGATCATCACTTTATCATTTTAGAAAAATTATTATATGTAACTATCATCCACAAAATAATGAACTACTAGCCTTTCTTCTTATTCTCTATAGAACATGTATTTAATATAATTTTAAATAAAATAATAGATTAAAAACATGGAGGAAAAATATAGTCATTAAATTTTAGAGCGTCATTGCAAATTAATTTGTGCTACTTGAAAAAGATAACACCGATTTGCATAATTTGAGAGAGGTACATCATTCTAAGAAATCTAACTCATTAAGATTATGAGATAAATAAATATAATAATTTATAAAATAAATTAATACAACAACAACAACAACAAGCCTTAATCCCATGGGGTCCATGAATCCTTGCTCCATTCCTATTATGTGTCAAATTCTCATCTAAGATATACTAAGATCATTATTTATATACATCTTAACCAGTCTTTTTTGGTCTACTCTACCTTTCTTAACATAAAGAATCTAATGCATCTCTCTAATGGTCATGGACGGTGACGCATGTGGCCAAACCATCTAAGACTCTCCTAATCTTATCTACCACTGATACCCAACTTTTCCAACATACTCATTTTGCATTCTATCTCTAAGAGTAAGCCACTCATCCACTAAGCATCCTCATCTCAGTTAATTTAACTATTTAGCTTTTTTTATTAAACAAAGAACCAGTGCGGGTCTTACCACCATCTTATAAAATTTTGTTTAACTTTTCTATCACATAATAGGCGGATGCATTCCTCCACTTCAACCATCCAACTTGAATTCTACTAATAACATCTCCATCTATTTCACCATCATTTTGGACAATGAGCCTAAATATCTCAATCGCCACTTATTAATGACTTGATCACCCAAAGTCCAACACTATCACTAAAACTTCTACAACTAAAATTACACTCCATATATTCGGTTTTAGATCTACTTAAACGAAAACCTTTAGACTCTAAAGTTGACCTCCATAAATCAAGTTTCGTTGGACTCCTCTAGTCTTATCAACAAGAAGAATGTCATCAAAGAAAAGCATACACCAAGGTACATCTTCTTGTAAATGCCTCACATCCATAACTAAAGTAAAAAGATAAGGGCTTAATGTTGATCCTTGATGTAATCCAAAAATAGGAAAATATTTTGTCAATCCTCCTTGTGTTTGGACACTAAATCTCTAGTATACATATCCTTAATAACTTGAATATAACCACATTAACTCTTTTCTCGTTCTAGAACTTCCAAAGAACATCTCGAGACTTTATCATAAGCTTTCTAAATCAATAAATATCATATGTAGATCCTTCTTACTTTCTATGCTTCTCTATCAACCCTCTGTATATCCATAATAGATTCATTCTGAGGAAAAATATGATTTCTCCCATAATTTTAATGTGAACATTATTTTAATTTCTATAATTTGCACACTCTTGTGCATCACCTTTATTCTTAAAAATAGGATATTATAGAAAAATTAATTATAATTATTATTTATAAAAAAAAAGTGAGGCACTGCCTCAAAGTGCCTCGAGACGTACGCCTCACTTGAAAAAGGTGTAAGCTTCACTAGACCGAGTGAGGCTTAAGCTTTGAGACGCTCTTCATGCGCCTCAATTCAAGGTGCCCCTCGAGGCATACGTCTCAAACGCCTTTTTAAACAGGGGTCACTAATGAAGAGAGCATAGAGTGAAGATAAATGTGATGAGAGGAAACCAAAGGTGAGTCAAGCTTAGGACTTCAATATTTCCACTGGCATCAACTTGATAGGACTTAACTCTTAAAAGATTAAAAGACAAATAATATTTTCATTCATATTTTTATTTAAATAATACAAAAGATATTTATAACAAGATAAAATTCATTATTTTGATGATTTAAATTAATTTAAATTATATTGTTGGGTGATGCTCAACCTATTGAAACATAATCCCCACAAGCTAAACACCTCCCCTGACTAAATAAGGCATTTTTACACATCGCTTAAAAGTGAGTCCTAGGAGATCCACCAAAACGCTTTTAAAATCATTGGTATTGTAAGTTAGTTACCCCATAGTATTTACTAACCCATTCACATTATTTTTTATCTCTTCATTCCTCTTATAATTACCATACCAAATCAATAGCCAACTCAATCTATTTTATATTGTCTACTACATTATCTGCAAACACAATGTATTTTTTTGTATATCATAGCTTACAATCATGGATTATAATTGCATTCCTTAGATTTATGACAAAAATAGAGCTTATTGTTATATATTTTATACTGCCATTCATTAAAAGAATATTATTTATAATCTGAATTACCTATTTACTATATTTTACCATTAAATTTTCTTAAACATCCGTGTGTTACATTTTAACACTCTATCAACATAATTAGATTCATCCTTAAACAAACTAGCTATATCATACTGCATCAACTTCAATATAATATTTTTTTTCCAAATAATCCCTCAATCAGCATATATTGTATCATTAATAGACTTATTTTTCACAATTACATTATCTTTTTTATGGATACATTTATTTAGAACTTCAATTGAATCTTTAATATCAATTGTTCCCTTCAACAATTTTTTTTTTTTTTGCATTAATACATTTTTTTAGAATCCACAACATTTTGTTGTTGGAGACCTTTTTTAGAATTGTTTCTTGCTAATAATACTATGAAAGTAATAATCTCTTTTGCATAGCTACGTATAATCATTGCAACTTTCCCATTTCTCCTTGGCAAGATAGAATCAGCCTATGGTGCATTAAATTTGACTGTAATTAATTGGTCATGTCCTATAAATATCAAAATATGTACCTTTGAAATTAGTAATACCCTATGTCTATATCACATTATCACAGACACCATCCCACAAATCAAACCAAGATGTATCAATTGAAATGTTATTACCTCATGTATCATTGTATCATGAGAGCACTAGAAGTAATTGTGTTGTATTAGATCATACAATTAGTAAAAAAAAAAAGATCAGACCATCCTAATAGAATTCACCCCTGAAAGAAGCCTTGAAGCTTAAATCAATTCTAACTTGAGACACTTCGATAAAGCTAGATCACGTAAAGGATCCCCTTTGGATCTACTCAATGTCCATAAATGTTCATGTCAGACCAATCTGAGCAATAAGTCAATCAAGATTGTTTGAATACCCACACATAGAAGTGCGTAGATTATCAAATCAATATGGAACACAAGTTTCAGTATAACATAGAAATGAATTATCTTTCTTGTTTAAAAGAACAAAGATCATTGTCCTCCTTAACTCATTCATGGGAGACATAATACTTCATAAAGAAAATATAATCCAAAACCCTACCTTGAAATTCAAAATGCCCAAAGCCAACAATAGTTAAATGAGCCTCAAACATAACTATTGAAAACCCGGGCAACACACTTATGATCACCAGACTGATATCTCCAACAACAGTTTTAAATACCCAAGGCATCCTCCATTTTGACCTTAAACAAAAGATCAATATGAGTTTTGCATATATTCTAAGTTTTCGACACTTATAACCAATGTTGCTTTCTGGATAGATTGAGTTAAGAATCTAATAAAAGTTGCATTTCCCCCTCGTGCTCTAGCCAAAGCAAACCACTTTTAGTTCACACCACTTACTTCAGTATTGAAGGCCATCGCATGAACAATCTTGAAAGCAGGCCTCACTCTTTTTGCTATTTTTATGCAATGTGCAACATAGGGAAACAATCTTATATCCAATAAATCTACAAGCATATTAGGCATATAACAGATACGTTTCAGGTATCCATCAATTGGAAACCCAAATCATCTTTCTTTGGCATGGTAACAAATCACCTTACTTTCCAATTATATTAGTGTACCACAAGCAATCTCCGTTAGTTACCAAAACCCTCGAGAAATGTAAGGAAATCTAAATGAAACCGACACCACTGAGTAATAAATTTGAGGAATAGAATCCAACATAGGATTGCTTTTCCAAGATCTCTCATTGCCCCAACTGGCGTCATAATAAGTTTGAGATCGATAGTCAAAAAAAAAAAAACGGGCAAAGGAATCAAAATATAATTAATAATAAAAAGAAATATAGCAAAAGGCGCATACCCAAAACCGCTTCCAAGTAAGGCAGCGCCATTTAGGATTCGGGAAGCACTGGCGCCGGCAATCAGATGGCAGCGACGGCTACTTAGCTCAAATAAAGATGAACGCTAGGCTTTGACTAGGCAATGCTGTGAAATAGGAAGCGGCGAGCCGGCCGCCTAAAATTGACGAATAAGAGCAGTAAAACCTTATCCGAATCAACAAAAAAAAATAAGGGAGATTAAATAGGCAACCCCTTACACTCCCGATTCTTTGCTCCTGCTCTCTGGAATGAGAGGCTACTCAGATTAGATCATTCGAACAGCGTCAGGTCGGGAGACCATGCATCAACAATTTGAACGCGTGCGCACGCGTTAACTCCATCGGTTACGTACTTACGTGCGAAGCTTTGGAGTTTGACGACTAATCATCAACAAAATTATTACAATGAATAAAGAATTTTTAGCAAAATGCTAAGTTGCCGTTTAGATGTCTTTTGTTTTGTATTTGTTATTTTATTTTTTTATTTTAGTTTATTTATATTTAGATTTAAAATAAAATATATTTATTAATGATACTTATTTTTAAAAATATTTAAAAGTTATTTTAAGTGTTTTAAAAATAATACTTTTTAATAAAAATACTTAGGGCCTCTTTGGAATCATTTTCTTGTGTTTTTTTTTTTTATTTTTATGTTATTTTTCAAAATATCTTTGTTTAGTGTAAGTTTTAAGTGTCTTATTTTTTATAGTAAAATATATCATATTATTTTTAAAAATATTTAAAATAATTTTTAGATATTCTATATATTTTTAAAAATAATAATTATTATCAAATATATATTATTTAAAATTAAGATATAAATTAAATAAAAAACAAAGAAATAGAAAATAAAAAATAAAAGAAGATTTCAAATGACACCATAAAAATATACTAACAAACATACTTTTAAAAATAACAAAAAATAAAGAAAAACATAAATCAAAATTGGCCTCACGCTCTACATATATATATATATATATATATTTATTGATAGATCACATAATTTTTAGATATTGATGCTCTATTGTGTGATTTCATTAACTCTTACTAACTTATTTTTTTAATGGATTGAAATAACAAATTCAAACCATATTCCCAATCACATGACAAAACAGTGTTGGATTCTCAATTTTTTTTTTTTTTTTTTTTTGGGAGGGGGAGAGAGGTTTAAGAAAAAAAGAAAAAAAAAGAAAAAAATTTAGTTTGATATATTTGGATAATAAAAAAGAGTAATGAAATTCCAAAAAGATAATAAGAGGAACACATGTTTGCAAAGAATTTGAAGTAATTTGATCGTGAGACTTATGTTTAATATGCAAGTTTCCATTTAGCATTCTTTTATTATTCTTTGACGGGTTGTAATCTAGGAAGCAACTATGTGTTATTGGATTTTGATATATCAAATGAGAATTGATAAATCAAATTTTATGTGTGGAAAGTATACATCAAAGGTTCAGGAATATTTCTCAAGTGTTAGGAGTGGCGTTACATGTGCTAGAAAATCGATTCAGAGAGTGAAAGTTCGCCTTGCTTTGTCGTGAAATCCAAAGCACACATGTATTTAAAGAGTGAAAGAGAACTCCGAATTTTCGTGAAAAATCTCGAAAAGAGGGAAAAATCACGATCTAGCCCGTAAAAGCTATATATTTATTTTGGAAGTTTTCCGAACGGGATTACATAATATATGAGAAGAGCTGACAATGGGAATCCCAAAATCACACAACAATAGCTATATAGTCACGTTCCGGTTGTACATTCGCGGTGTAACGATGATGGTGAAACGGCGTGGAATACGGCACGATGAAGGTCGTCATGATGGTATCGATTAATGACGGCGGCGGCGGTGGCGGCGGCGGCGGTGGTTGACAACTATTGAGTGATGGCACCATTGTGCTTGGAGGATTTTCAAGCTTTAGAGCTCTCTCCTCTCTCTTGCTTGGCATCTCATATGAGGAATGAGGCTATTTATAGATTGGAGGTGCTTTGTAAATACACAAGCGTACCACCACTTCATCTGGACGGCTCAAAATGATCCCCTTGATCATATGATGTATTTTGTGTATTTGAATGCTCAAATGATGTCGGTATGATATCTTGGGCTTGTTAGATTATCGTCAAGATACTCGATTTGATTATAAACACTTCATGTTTAAGAGTCGATTGATAATAACGATCTTAGTCTTGATTCACGTCAGTTTTTCGTCAAGATTCGTTCTTTGACTAGTGAAATTTTCAGGGTCATATCAGGGTCGAATAATAATATAAACAATAGAAACTTACTTTCTCAAGGAGATAAGAGAAAACTGCAAGCTAGGAGCTCATAGATTTGAGAAAAGATTGTACATATGATATTCTATGAGAAGGTAAAGTAAATATAATAACAAAAAATATACTGAGAGATTTTAAGTAGTTTAATTTTAAGGTCTACACCTAGCATTGTGACCTACCCCTATTACAAAGTGTTTCATTAATCATTTAATGGTTATAAGTATATTATCACAACAACTAGTTACTTCTCTAAGTAGCCAAGTTATTTCCCTCAAAGAAGTAAAATTAGACCTTACATTATAATTCTTTGGTGATCATTTTGTGTAATCATTTAGTGTTTTGCATTGCATCCTTAAGTACTCATTGCCATATTCACTTATAATCCTCAAAGTAATTAACAACATTCCTTTATATATTACCTTAAAATGAATGGTCTAATGTAAGCATTTAGTAAGACATTAGTGCAACTCATTATAAATTTTTTCTCTACTAATAAGTAAGAATAATATGACAAGTTATTCTAAGGATTATGGGCTTATAAAATTGATTATCACATGATGACATTGTCCAATCCTTATGTTGTGGCCGAAAGGTGTGCTCCCTCTTAAAGAGGAACTTCCTTTTCTTATGCATTGCTCTTAGCTATCTGCTTTTCCATGAGGAGAACGCCCACTTTTAGTTGTAGTAGCTTGATATTTTAAAAGAGTTGAGAATGCAAGCTCATCAAAACCTCAAACCAACTTGATGTGTGATTTTCATTTAAAAAGGATATATATAATTTAAAAAATAAAAAATCAATATTATTATTGGAAATTATTAAATCATAAAGTTAAAATCTACTAATTGATCTTACAAGATAAATCAAAGATCACAAATTTATAAAATAAAATAAATAAAGATTTACATACATGCCACACAATTCTTATTCATTTACATATCTAACACCGAAAGTTATATATTTACTTATTTAATACTTTTCAAAGCTTAAAAAAATGCATTTCACTTTAAAAAGGTGAGTGATTATGATATTTTTTTTATATGATATTGAAGATTGGGGTGTTAAATATGTAAAAATTTAAGTTTAGATGTTAGATATATAAATACAAAAGAATTGTCTCGTATGTATGTAAAGCCCTCAAAAATAAATGTTTGTTTGATTTTAAACTGAAAATTAAATTAAAATTGGGAGTCCATCAGAAAATAATAATGACTAAACTCAAAATGGTCAATCAAGTTAAGGTGCTTATATATATACTCTAACCTAAAGAATAAAGAAAGGGGAAATAGCTTTAATTAAGTGCAAGTGATATAAACTAAGAATAGCTAATGTAATCAAGAGAAAAAAAATTTAAGCTAAGCAAACCCAAGCATTCAATGAAATTTAAAATTTTATAAAAACTAATGGCAGCACTCAACACTCTAGATTTATGACTTGACATAAATCTCTCAACTCCTTCATACCTTATTGGAAGTTGAAAATGTTTCCTTGCTTGCCATCAAGTTGACAAGCTAGAGTGATCATCCCTTCATGTCATCTTTTGTTATCCCCCTAACACTTGCCATTTTCCATTATCACAGCTCAACATCTTGAGTTTATAACTCAATTTTCTTTGATAATAATACAACATATGTCATGACTTATTAGCATTCATTGTGACATTATATCCTTGTATCATGCATCTTATCATCTTCTTTTATCATTAATAAGATGAGGATGGTGCCTTTTAAGTTTTAAACTTTAGATTTCGAAGGCTAGGCTCTTAAAGTTCAATTTCACTATCTTTCAATTTTTTCCCCTACTCGCTCTAGCTAACATTCATATTTTAACACTTATTAGCTCTATCGTAATAGTTGGTAAATTGCCTTCCAAAGTGATGTTTAGACCTTAAATTTTAGAAATTAAAATTTTGAAAATATTTTAAAAGAAAATATCTTCAAGGAATATCCCTATCCCTTGTAGATGATGAGAGTTATGTCAATGATGAAAAATATGGTACGTTCTGACCCATCCCTCAAATGTATTCATTGATATTGCCAAAGAATAACCAAACATCTTTGCTCTTACATAGTTGGTGAAGAAACAAACAATAGAACTAAATATTCTCTTTAATATCAAAAAACTTGATGAGAAGATCATTTTCAAGAACTAAAAGAACAAGGCTTCATCTTCTCTTTATATAACTATTTTTCTACAACCTATGATGCTAACAAGAGACAACTTCAACAAGTTGAACTTTGATAAGGAGATGGATGATAGTTTATAAGTGGTGAGTTTGATAAGATTTATATACTTTACATGAAAGATGATTTTGTGGGGTTCTATGTATGCTAGTAAAGGTGGATTTATAATTAAAAGATCAATTAAGGAGAGATTTGTTGATTTGGCATAGAGTTTGCAAGAGGAAGTGTAATCAAAATAATATAAACATGGGAGAAAGAAGGATAACTATGATAATGTTATAATCTCACCAAATAATTAAAAAATAATTATAAGGATTGAGGACCTCACCTAATGGAGAAGATGATCACCAAATAATTGATATGATTGCCAAATAAACTCTAAAGAGAAGAAGGTCATCTAACAAACCTTCAAAGCAATTGAAAACAAGCATAACTAATTTATTAATTCATAATGAAATATTTTTATATTACACTTGATTATATAGAAAATATTCAAGCCTAAGGAGGGAGTGGAAGGACATAGCTTACAAAGGAAATAGAGGGGCACTTAAAATATAGCAAATAGTCAAAGACAATCATATAAAATTAAGTTATATGTGATTTAGAAAAGGAGTGGTTTTCATTCCAACATGAAGTGGGTGGAAATGTCCATGATTTGTATAGAAGATAAAGTGTACTTCAACAAAGCATGTGTTAAGTATAAATAAAATAGCAATTAAACATATACATTTATATCTTAATTAGAGCTAGCCTCACCTAATCTTGATCATCATGCTACTTATTCTTTAAAGGAGGGGGGTTGAACATGCAAATAAAGAACAAAAGTCCAACCCTTATTTGTAATCTTAATATCTTCTTGTTACCAAGCTCTATGTAATTGATTTTTATTACTGCTACTTTGTTTAATATTTAATTTTTATGATATCGAATCTCTATCATAAATCAAAGGAATATGCTCCATATATTTAAATTAATATAATCTTTTTGGAAACTATCTTGTTTAAATCAATAATAATAAAATAAGACTTGACTAGTGAATGAATGATCAATATTGATGGAACTTAGCACCACTGGTAGAACTTGCTACCTCTCAATTAAGAGAAAGAATTATTCACCGCAAAAGAAAAAAAAGGAGCTAGGAATAATCTAAGCTTAGGTTAGTCTATGAGGAGCAAGAGCAAGGCATTCAAATATGCATCAAGCATAAGCAATTTTTTGTGGTTCATTTATGTAACCTACATACACTATAATAAAAGTTGAAAGAAAATTCCTTATAATAAAATATAAATACATGTTATAACAATAACAAAAGACTTTAGAAGTTATAGTGCAATGTATACTAGAAATTGAATAAAAGAGAAGAAGAAAGAGTTATAGATAGATAAAGAAGATAGGATAGAAAAAGAGACCAAAGTAGAAGAAATTAAAGTTGAATAAATCATAACTCCTTTTAAAATTAAATTTATATTGGCTTGATTTCTAACATGGAAAAATGATGTCTAAATTTGTGTGGCTATAAAAGTTAAGTAATCAAAGAGTGAAAAAAAAAATTTTGAGAGGAAAAATAAGATATATATAGTCGCATGAACTAAGTGATAGGTTGGCAAGAATTATGTGAGTGTAATGAATCCCACTTACTTTTGGGGCGATCTTACAAAGGTGTTGTGCAATGATAAGCACATGAAAGGTGAAGGATCATATATATCATATTGGTGGCATCAATTCCTATATAGTATGTAAATTTAAATAGTGGATACATTCATTGCTCTTAGAATATAGGTGTATTGACCAGCTTCATCTATGATTGTATTGAAGTTCCAATATGAAGGGCACCTAATAAGAAATTATTCTATCATGCCCCTAAAAGGTAGCATATACAAGAAGGATCAAATACATGCCCATGACAAAGGGACTAACTCTTAAATATAATTAAAAAAAAAATCAAGAAGAGCAAGCCAAAGCTAAATGAAAATGAGTAAATGTTAGGAGCATATGCATGAAGGATATAAATATGATGATGTACCTATAATAATTAATCACATTAATAAGACAAATATAATAAATTGCATTGAGCCATGTGCTTGAGAACAACATTAATTATGGTGATTTAATGAGTGGACAAATCATGGTATTTCAAGGCCTTAAGAAGTTATGGGTCACCACCACATGCAATAAATGTGTACTATATGGAGAAGTGTTGACCTTGTACCACATCATAATGGATATTATAGAAAATTTTATAATATTGCTTTAAAATGAGTGAAAATGATAATTAATGTTTTTGTTTGCACATATTTTGTGAGAATTTAAATGAGATTAAGAGTCATCCAGTGAAGCTCAAGAGAAACCCCAAAACTCATCTTGAGAATCTCTAAGAGGCTTCTCGAGATAATCATCTCAAAAGAATTTCTAAGAGTGAAAATGAATTGAATGCTTGTAATAAATGATTGTGCCACATGATTAATCTGCATATAAAACTAAAATGATCCTAAATAATAATAAAGTTTTGAGGATAATATTGGACTCATGCAAGGGTTTAGCTTGAATACATTTTATATGATTTACCACCATCAGAAGAATCATACCAACAAAATAATCTTAAATGTCATGTTTAATTTTAGGTAAGACTTATAATTGTTTTGGAGCATGTTGAATAATTGTTGAAATAAGAGTGGAAAGTTCTTAAGCAACTTAAGAAAACACTTTTGGTGGAACGAGAAGAGGATTTAGTAAAATTTTATAGGAAAATGATTTTGTAAGAATTAGTATTAAAAAATTTTAGAGGTGAATTAAAATTAATTCATAATCTTTGATGAAGTGGAGGAGCCAAAAATATGGGAGAAGCAATAAGAATTTAATAATCAAGTTTATCTTTTTTTTTTCTTTTGGGCAACATAGTGATTATGCTATCTTAGCCATGTAACATAGACTTCATATTGGTTAAAGGTTGTGTTAAAGCAATGATGTAGTTTATGTTGATGAATATTCAAATGGCGTTTATATATATTAGGCTGATATAATCAAAAGAAAAAAGGAATGAAAATTTTTTTGAGGTCTTACACTACAAATTTAATCAACAATGAAAAAAAATAAAATAAAAAGAAGCAAATAAGCATGTATCAACCTTATCATTAAGAAAAGTTTTTCACAAGTTGAAGCTTCTTGTTTTATATCATGATGTAGAAGGATGATTATGTGTAGTTTCATGTAGGCTATGGAGGTGGAGTTAAGTTTAAGTGATCCTAAGGAGAGATGTCATGGCTTGGCTAATAGTTCATAGTAGAGAGGGTAGAGGAATAAATGTGATTATTTTATGGCATTATCAAAGAACTATAAAGTATTCATAAGTATTTGAAGATCTCATTGAAGAACCTATTCCAACCAAAATAAGGTTACTAAAATAATCTTCAAAGGAGTTGAATACAAACACAAATAATATTTTTACTTAAATGAATAAAATACTCCTACATGATACTTACAATTATAAAGAAAATTCAAGTATAAGAGATATATTGCAAAACTAACGACCATGACAATAAAAAAAAAGGATGATAACAACAAAAATATATTAAATAATCAAATACAATTTTAGAATATTCAAACATACTTATTTGAAATGAGAGTGGTCTTCATTCCATCTTATATTTCTTGTTTGAGACTTATTTTGAAGATAGAGCACTTCAAATAAGAGACTATTTGATTAATTTGAAATGCAGTATAAAATAAAAGCAATTTATTTAAAATATATTTATATTGTTTGAATAAAAACTCTATAAATACATGATTTTATTTTTATTTATTTTTATTGTTTGATAAAGTTAAAGTAATGTAGAAAATTTGTCAACGAATGACATTAGGCGAAGGTGACCGGAAGCTGCGACCTATTGTGATCAGCGATAATGACATACAATGGCGTGATGGGTGACAATGGAGGTATTGATTTAGAGTGGATGAAGTATTTGAAATTTACCCAAATCGATAAATTTCAAATACATCAAAATTGAACTATCAACTATATTTCAAATTCACTCCAAAAGTACAATAGTACAATGTATTTTAACTGCAATCAATCAAACAATAACATTTTAAAAATACATGTATTTAATTTATAATACACTACATTTACTTCCAACCAAATAACCCCAAAACAAATATTGAGTCAAACTAAGGGAAGAGATGACTACGCACACAAGCATCTAGGCTGAAATTTATATTGATTGATATTTAACCATCACATTATTTATTTTTGAAGGAGAAGACCAACCATACAAATTACAATATATATATATAGAGAGAGACAGAGAGAGAAAGAGAGAGAGAAGATTTACATACATACCATATATAATACTTAAATTTCAATTTATATATATATATATATATATATAACATTTTAATCTTTACTATTACATCAAATATATCATCATCACTCACTTCCTAAATATAAAATTTACCTTTTTAAGCACAAAAAAGTGTTAGATGAATAAATATATAATTTTAGATATTAGATATATAAATACATCAAAATTATGTGATATATATTTAAATCTTCCATATATATATCCAACCCTCTATTCTGCCCACATATTTGATCTTGGCCTTCTTATAATTAAGTTTTATGTAATTGACCATTATGCCTTTGATTAATATTTGATCTTCATGCAGCATCATTAATCAAGCCTTAGTTATCAATCGTGACTATAAAATTATGTTTTGTTTGTTGGCGCATATATACTTACACTTATAGCTTTATCGCTTATTAAAGATGCATAATAATAATAAAAAATTTGCTAGATAATGAATCAATGATAAATAACACAAAATAATAATAATACTTATTACTTTAGTTATTAAAGCTACAAAAAATTTACATTCATCCATCTAACTATAATATTTTTCATAAAGATAAAAAAAAATTTGATTAGTAATTTCTTAAATATGCTCCTCTCTCTTCGAGTATCAATTAAATTATTACTTCTCTGACGACTACATCCGTCTCTTACTCCAATCTCTAACTTCTGTTAGAATGTTGATCTACACACAATCCACCATAGATTAAATTTTCAAGAATGATAGAGTTTTGTAAGTGTTTCCTTGACTTGTGGCTTTCCAGCTGGTCAGTAGAGAGTGGGGAGGAGCATTGAGATCATGAGCAGTGGCAGGGTGCTTATAATTATAGGTAGAATTACAATCCAAGATGGGGTTAGGAGTTGTATAATATTCTTACCTGTAACAGATATTGTAATGTCATATGAAAGAATTGATTTAGCGGAGATTTGAACGCTAACTAAGGCAAAAAATATGTCTAGATTGAGACTTTGGTGAGCTTCTAAAGTTAGATTTAAAGTATTTCACGAAAAATTTATCTTTTGTTTTTGAAAAGTGCTAAAAATGGACTTCGGTGAGATGGAGTTAAAAGCAATTTCAAAAAATACACTATTCAAACGGATATCAAAATTAAAAATTCAAACTCAAAAGCAAAACGCACTAAAAAAGCCCTCCCAAATAAAGCCTGAGTTGCATAGGAGTGTCGACAGCCAATGATTGCCTTATTTTACTTGTGATTTTGGTAGTTTAATGCAAATAGGAATCTCTTTGAAGTCTTCCTTCTCAGAAACAAAGTCAGGAGGCCATCTCTTAAAAATGAGAAATTATTAATTCAGATCGTACTGATTGTTATATATCACTGTGTACATGAGCGAATATATGCTGTGTACAAGCCCCGCGTACACACAGCAACAATCTAGACAGCAACAATCTAGAAATTATTTTATGGACTTTGGTGGGTTAAAAAAAAAAAAAGATAAATGTACAATCAAATCAGAGACCATTGTAAATTCTGCTCTATAAGCTAAATACCTCAAAAGGACCAGCAGGGCTTCCAAAATTCAATTTATAAGGAGAAAACTAAACATCAAACAAACCTAGATCGGTAAGAAGTGGAATGACAGAATCTTTCATGTTATTAAATTCAAACCTGAGTGAGAGCCTCCCACCACTGACAGGAAGGAGACTAAAAGTTAAATGATATGGAAGCAGAATTTTCAAAAAATAAAAATGTATTTGTTGTAAAATAATATATTGCAATTACCCAGAAAATAAGTTATCTAATTACTGCAACATAGGGGACTCTCTTGACATCTAATTAGCATTTAAGCAGGGCGTAGTAATAAATAAACTATTTTGTTATTCAACCTGTGACACAATCTTTTCGACATCAGCCCACCATGCACAATCATCATCCATGATGTCTTCATCCTACAAGGAGGATTGAAAATACATCAATAAAAGGGAAAAGTGCAGATAAACATGAGTAAATGAGTTTTTTTTTTCCTTTTCTTTTCTCTTCATAACAAAACCTGTATAAAAGCAAGAATGTGAAAGAAAATCGAACGCAGTTGAGTTTCAAAAGAAATTCATCAAAATAAGTGTCATTTATAGGTCTTGTAACAATCAAATTAATGTGCTTAAAATAAAAAGGTCCCCAAGCCTTAATAAAGATATAAACTAATTGTTCAATAATTAGGTTATTGTGCCTTAACCTACTACTGATACATTTGCTCTGACTTTGATTCATCAATATTGTAAGCGAATACTTAGAATATTCATTCTATTGTTGCAAATATTAGTGACCCAAAATCTGAGAAATCACTCACTTCTAATGGCAGTTTTCCAAAATCAAAGCAAAAGTGAATAAAAAAATTTTCAAATCCTATTTTCTAAGCGAAACAATATTTTTTTTAAAAGCAGTGCTTAGGGTGGTGCGGTGCACAAAGACATGCTATCAAGACGACAAGTAAGAGCAATGGGTACATGGGCAAGCAGATGAACATGTTGGTGCAAGAGGCAAGTGCAAGTTAATCAAAGTATGAAGCAGGTGCACAAGCAAGAGAGCATGTGAGTACAAAAGTAAGACAAGCACTCAACGTGAGTGCACGAGGCTAACAACAAGTAGATCTATTACTGCACTATTATGGTTGTGAGTAATAAGATTGAGAGGCAAAAAAAAGAGACGATAGAGAGAGGCATGTGAGATACTAAAAAAAGAGCCGCCCTTACTAGTATAACGTTAGAAAGAAAAACTTTTTTTTTTTGTTAATCATTGTTGTCTGAATACAACCGCCTATATATACACAAATATAAAAAAACACAAGGAAGTCAGTAGAGAGGAGAACAGCCTCAATTATGAGGATATATTATAATAATAAACAAACCAACCAATATAGCACTTTCCTATAATGCAAAGCATCTCTCTAGTCAAGCATACTTTATACAATAATAAATTCATTTATAGGTGCAGATGACATCATGGCGGGATGAGGTTCACAAAATCTTAATTCAGTCCAATTGGAACTGAATTGATAAGCTATCAAGACTTTACATTTTCTGAATTTAAGAAATCATTGATGTTCTAAAATTCTTTTGAAACATCAAAAAAGCCTAAGAAACCATACACAAATTCTTAAGAATTTGTAGGAGATGAATATAGGCTCAAGCAATTTGATTTGGCCAGTTATATCTTAAAATTGGTGTTAAGTTTGAATATTCAGAATCATTCTGATCATTTGTTCCTATTTATATGCAATTGAATTACAGTTAGATTAGATTTGTTTCTTATATGAAATGTGTTTAATATTACATGATATGAATTCTATTTTCCACGAATAGGAGGCCAATTAGATTGCACGTGATTAATATTTTCCTCTTCATGAGTGACCACCTCTCTTTTCGCTAATATTTTTTGCTCCAATCATATTTCAAGTATCTGCCTCTCATAATACATAACACTTCTCACTTTCTCTCTCTTAATTTTGTGACTCAAGGTATTGGCTTTAGTCTTTAGATCATAAACTAAGCAACACTTAAACAATTCAGATGATTTAATGATTCAACAAAAATACTATCTCTCTCCCCCTTTCTAAATTTTTCCAAGGATTCCACCACTGTTGCCTACTCTACATCAAGCTGGAATGATCCTTGAACATATTTTGAGGCCACCTAAGAATTTTCAAGTTGATCTCGAGCACCAAATAATTCTCCCTTCAATTGGAAAGTGGATAGGGCTAAAGGGAATAACTCGGACCCAAATTTAAAACAAAAGAATTATAAAGAAAAAGATAAACATAATGCATTGGTATAATAATTATCTATAATTTAATTTGTAAACATATAGATATTGTAACAATTATCATCAACAACAGTGAGATTCTTACCTTGATTTGTGGTATCGTCATTTTGATTCCAACAATTTTCATTCATAATGTCTAGAAATACACTTAAAGTTAATTCAGTGTCATTTTAAGCCTGACAGGAAAACCTTCAACTCTCATGTTCTCTTAATGTTACTTTCACGTAAAATTTAGCTCCCAACTTTATTAATGAATTATACTTCTCTATGTAGCTGGAACTTTACCCATGCATTTCCGACTACCTGATCATTTTCGAAATTCTCTCCACTTTTACCTCACTATCAAGCATTGTTTATCTCAAAGAAAAAAATCTGAAGATGGTCCCCCACTATTTCTATGTGGCCAATTTGGTCCCAAACTAAATCATTGCTCCAATTTAGTCCTTGACTATATAAAATTGAGCCAAAATGATCCCTCATGTAAAAATAGTGACACAAAATTGATCCCAATTTAATCTTTGAGGAACCATTTTGGATCAATATTGTATAATCAGGAGCTAAATTAGAGAAATGTGATGCTCTGAAACTAAATTTGCCACATGCTAAAAGTCTAGGGACTTTGGGATTTAACCCTTATCGGCTTATCCTGATCTTCCTTGGATTCAATGATTTTGAGTCAATCTTCTGTTTTCAACATTATCCTTGAACTTGGTCCATGTGATCAGAACTCATGTGTCATGTCATGATAAAAACCTAGGGGTTGTATTTTGACTCGTTCCATGTCACTAACAGATTTGCACTAGGGGTCATAATGCATTATATCCTCGTTCTTTTATGAAGATTCATAATACATAAACTTTCTCATGCAGTAGATAGCCTTGTCAGGAAGGGATTTAAGGCATGTGCACCGGGAAAAGATTTATAGGAAACTCATACCAAGTAATAGCTAAATTATCTGAGAATCAAAGAAAAAAATAATCAGAGGAATTAAAACAATAACATGGTAACATTCATTAGTCTTGACAACAAAATTTAAAATCAACGTGTCCAAAGTTGCAGGGAAAGAGAAAATATGATAAGCAACTCACCAATACACTGGAATCAGGCACGTTTCTCATATTCTCAATACATTCAGCAAAATTTATTGCTTCATGCCACCAGCTCATGTCTGTGCAACAATCTGTCAACAACTGCTCTTTATCAAATGCATCCATGTTAGTATTGCCAACCTGAAACTCAATATCAATTTTGACAACCTCTTCATAATTTTCTATTTGAGTTGAATTTGATAATGTAGTATTGTCAGGAAACACATCCCATGGTAATGGACGTAGAGGGGAACGATACCCTAATGAAAGGGAAAAGATATTGTCAAAAAAATAAATAGATCATGTAAATCAAAATTAAATGGATAATAATTAGCAAACCTCTACAATCCGGATCATGACATTTCTGGTAGTAGCCCCTTCTGGAAATCTACCACATACATTACTGACCAGAACAAATAATAAACTGTTAAAGGTAGGTGATGCATAGGCTCAATTTTCTAAATTACGTGTAGATGACGAGACTAAAAATTTAAATGGCTGCAAATATTGGTTCATCTTGCAGCTAGAGAGTGCAGAATGCATAAGACATCAAAGAAAAACCCGAGAAGTTTTGAGCTATAGAAAGACATTAAGATTTTCTTCAAAGCAACAGACTATGGAATATTGGTAGAGAAGCAGTACACAGCACAACATATACGGTTTAAACACCGACGGCAGTAATAACATAAGCTTTAAGATGGTTTCTTTAAATGGCTGAAAAAAATTGAAATGAACAAAAGTAAAACCAACCCCTACTCTCACTATAAAAAGATAATTTAAGCTCTATGTATTGTTTATGCTCATACTTACAGGTGACAAACATTAATAATACATTTTTCATCTTTACAGAAGTAATAATTAGAAAATAAAGTATGACAAGAGGCAGGTAAGCTCATATACAAGTGCTAAAAGGTAAAGTTACGAAACAAGAATACGTAACTTCTTATATGCAACCTATGAAATATGTGAAAATCAGAGTACTTCCAACATAATCATCAATATCACTACCAGCAAATACAAACACGTACTGTAAAGTAGTTAATCACATTTTAGCCAGATAAAGGCATATTTCGTCAAATTTAAAGCTAATCTCCTATGAAATCAGTGGTTTTTTTTAAAAAAAAAAGGGTGAGAAAAGTGAGTTTTGATTGCAGCACAACAAATTCTTGTGGTCTATGTGATGAGTTGAGCAAGCTTAATTGGACTGCACAAGAAAGACCAACTAATCAATAAATGAGTTATTCTAGCTCAGAACTACTTCAGTTTGGCATCTACATAGTCAAATCCATGCATTTACAGACTTAAAACAAAATAGGAAGTTCTAAAATAGGACAAACTGCCCAATGAATGATTTTTAAAGAAATATTATATATATGGACCTGGAAATATTTGATGTCAAGCTTTGGATATGACTAGGATCAGGGGTGGAGCCAAAAATTTTTTTTAATGGAGGCACAAAAAAATGATTTCAAAAATACTCTCAACCATTTTTATTTGGATCACAAAGCAGGCTAACATCAGTGAATTTAAAAATTTCTATTAGAACTTTAACATTACATAAAAATGATAAATAGATGCTAATAAAATATTATAAAAAATGAACCTATAATCTCCTCATTCGAGTCTTCAAATGTTTAACTTGTCAAATCATTTTGAATTTAATATACGCATTTTATTTCCAATATTTATTTAGAGAAAATTATGATAATGAGGTTGACATTACCTTTTTATATAAGTAAGCTCTAAGTACTTTATTATAAATATTCAAATGATATATCTAATTTTTGTTCGCAATCGTAAATCTATTGGTAACATCCAGTTTGACTTTTAAACTCTTTTTTTGAAATTTTCATAACACTCAATAATATTGATTGTACTTGATGTTTGTATGCCATTAGTCTCAATTTTTCTATTAAAGCGCCTCTCCATAAAAAATAATGCTCTAGGTATTTAATAGATTAGAGATAATTATTAGCTAAAATTAAATAATAGCAATTATTAAATTCCCTTTCATGATTATTTTAAGTATAGAAATTTGAGAATAAAATATCAATATTTATTTATTTACATAGCATTTAATATCTAAAGGATATTGTCATATATAAAAAGTACATATTTTGATAAATTATTGTCAGTGATATACTAATATTATTTGATATTTTTTAAATATTATATAAATAAATTTGAGCATATATTAAAAATTCTATAGTTATATAAATTTCATTTAGTAGCCTTGCAAATAAATTTGTCAAATAAGAATTGACAAATAAGTGACTTTCGGCTTTGTAAAACATTAAAATAGATTCGAAAAAAAAATTTTTTTTAAAAGAAATAATACAATCAAATGTGGGCTCCTCGAGCCACTGAGATGATTTCTAGGAAACTAAAATAAATAATATGGATGGAGAACAAAAATTAAAGAAATATCTGATTTTGAGACAACGAAGGACGAATGATGAGAATTAGGCACGCCCGTGAGTTACGGCTTTGTACGATTTTGTGTGACAAGAAAAATTTTACTAGAGCCAACGGTGTAAGTTGGGTTATATAAATATATTTTTTAATTAAAAATAAATAATTTATTTAATTGGTAGGGCCAGTGGGGACATAGGCCCCTAATGCCCCTAGTGCTCCCAATATAGCTCCGCCCAAGACTAGGATGATTATGAATCAAACCCATCAGTACGGCTAGCTATTTTTGTAGAAAAAAATGTAAAAAGGAATTTTGGAGTACAATAATGTTTTTAATAATGTCCATAGACAAGACAACTAAAATTCAAACTTAGTCAAGATAGTTGTATAGAGACTCGAACAGAATCAACGGAAAAATAACGATCGGCACATGAGAGCTAGGGTTTCCTCTCCCGTTTCCCTCTTCGGCGGCCGGTCCTTCCTCCTCCATCTTGTGTTTTTGGCATCTACACTTCTTCTGGGCCTTCTCTTTGCTCTAGCCTCCGGCGTTAAAGCCAGGGGCTAGTCTCTTTCCCCTTCTGAGGATGAACTTCTTGATGGTCAAAAGGAGTGGCAGTTCTCCCTGGTGGGTCATGCGATTGAAAAACGGCCATTCTATGGAGTCCTACTGGCTGCGGTGAAGAAAAAACGGGCTTTCAAAGGGAGCTTGGATCTTCTGACACTTGAGAGCGATTTCTTCCTCTTTAAATTTGCCTACCAGGAGGATTATGATCTTGTATGGGATAGCGGTCCTTGCTTCCTTAACGGTAGACCTTTCATTTTCCAAAAATGGTCTTGGAATTTTAGACCGTCCAAGGAGACCTTCACTGATATCCCCCTCTGGATCAAGCTTCCCAATTTTCCCCTTTACTGCTGGAATGAATTAGGTTTCTCCAAAGTGGCGAGCTTGGTCGGGGTCCCTCTGGCAGTTGACTCTCTTACGGCCTTAAAGTCGAGAGTCACTTTTGCTAGAATCTGCGTCCAAGTAAATCCTTCTTCCCCCCTTCCGGATGCAGTATTCATCAACTTAAATGGTTTCAAATTTAAACAAGGGATTATCTATGACTGGAAGCCTCAAGCCTGTCCCAAGTGCAAATCCTTCGAGCACTCTGAAGCACAATGTCCTCTTAACCCCTCTTACAACCTTCCCAGTAGAGGATGAAGCCGTAGTAGGCCTCGTAGAGCAACCTTAGCCAAATCAAAAACACCCCCTCCCCCTCACAATATGCAAGATGCTATTCCTCCCCCTATCTCTACTACATTACCTGATGATTCAACCCCGCCTAGCATTGCTGACCTGAATCAATTACCTACTCAATCCCACCTCTCCAAGAAGAACCTAATGTAATTAATGAACCATTTGGTTCTCTCACACACCTCCTCCACTTATACTATCAACACAAGGTCATCAACGCTTTCCCCTTCCCATCAACGCTCTGTTAAGACCCTTGAGACAACTACCAACACTTCTAAAAAAGACCATATCCCGGAGAAGAATAAGCAAGACTCCGATAAGAATAAATCCCCTTCTCAGCAAGCCAGTCTTCCCCAGAAGGCAAACAATAAAAAGAAGGGTAAAAAACCCTCCGCCCCCATACTTCTTCATGCGACTCCCAGTAATTGGATCCTGGAATGTTCGTGGCCTTTTGGCAGGAAGTAGAGTCAATGATTGTTTAAAATTGGTCAAAGAATATCATATCGATATCCTCTGCCTCCTTGAAACCAAGATTAATTCCATCCCCAATGACTCAAACCCCCTCTTTCGTAAGATCAAACTTCTTCCCACTGAAGACAGTGTCTATAATTTTGAAAATTGTCATGGTAGCAGGATCTGGATCAAGTGGAACTCCAACTCTTGTTCCTTTAAACATCCTTTTAGCACTCCACAACTTATCCATGGGGAGCTTACTTTTAATGGCTCTATCACTTTCTTCTTCACCTGTGTTTATGCTTTCAACGGTCCACAAGATAAACTAACCCTTTGGAAATCTCTAAGAGATATCTCCCTCTCTATGGATTCCCCATGGATTCTCATGGGGGATTTCAACTGTATTCTCTATAGCAATGAAAAAAGTGGTGGGATTATGTTACCCCCAAATAGATATACTGATTTCAAGGAATGTGTTTAGGACTGTGAATTATTAGATCTCCCCAACACTAGTTTATTCTTCACCTTGTCAAACCAACAGCCTGAAAACCATATTCAATCCAGGATTGATAGGGTCCTCTGTAACATGAATTGGATTGGCAGCTTTTCCTCTTCTTTTTGTAAAGTCCTTGCCCCTCTCTCTTCGGATCACTCCCCTGTTATCACCATTCTCCAGCATCAAACCTCTTCGGTTCATCGTTTTATGTTTAGAAACTACTGGACTACCCTCCCTTCTTTCTCAGATGAGATTAGAAAGGCTTGGAAGACTTTCTTTCCTGGGGACCCCTCCTATGTGTTCTCAAAGAAACTTAAACTCACCAGGACGACTATCAAAAATCTGAGATGGGATTCCTCACCCATCCATAGTCAAGTTGAAGCTTTAAAGTTGGAACAAGAGCAAGCTCTTTTATCTCTCGAATTGGACCCTCTCAATCCTATTCTCATTAGAAATGCTCTTGATATCAAAGATAAATACTGCATTGCAGCAAAAGAAAGTATTTGGGCAAAACAGAGGGCTAAGGCGCATTAGCTCAAAAACTCTGATGACAATCTAAAGTTCTTATACTCTTCCATCAAGGAGGGAAATAACTCTAATCTTATTAAAGAGCTGCATACAGTTCATGGCCTAATATCTGACCCTAGTGACATTGCATGGGAATTCTGCAAATTCTATTCTGATTTATTTAAAAGCAACCAAACTCGAACCTTTTGCATCCATGACATTCCTATTGGTATGATTCTTTCTGCGGAGCAGGTTTCAGAGCTTGAACTAGATATTAGTTCCCAGGAAATTCATTCTGCGTTCCTCAACATTAATGAAAACAAATCTCCCAGTCTTGATGATTTCAACTCCAAATTCTTCACTTACTGTTGGGATACTGTTAAAGATCAATTCATCTTGGCAGCTCACCACTTCTTCAAAACAAATAAGCTTCTGAACATGTTCAAGCATAGTCTAACCACCCTTATCCCCAAGATTAAACACTCTAACTCTGTTTTAGATTTCAGGCCCATATCTTTGTGCAATACTTTTTACAAAACCCTTGTCAAAGTCTTACCGAACAGAAAGAAGGTGCTACCATATATTATTCATCAAGCCCAATCAGCTTTCATTAAATGCCGTAATATCTCGAATAATATTGCTCTTGTGCACGAATTCAGTAGTGAATTTTCCAGAAAACAGGAGACCTTTCTGGCTAAATTTGACTTACGGAAAGCCTTCGACACTCTCAACCGCCATTCAATCTTGCATAGACTTATCCAAAAAGGCTTCCCTCAAAATTTTGTAGGATGGATCAAAGCTTGCATCTCGGATATACCATTCTCCATTGTTCTCAATGGGGAAATCAAAGGCTTTTTCAGTTCAAGCAATAGTCTTCGACAAGGTTGCCCCTTATCCCCTTTTCTTTTTTCCCTTGCAATGGATATGTTCTCTTGTTTGCAGGATAGGGAGATGAACTTAAATCGATGTACTCCTCTCTCTGTGGATAACTGTCGTATCTCGCACCTCCTATTCGCTGATGATTTGTTAGCTGTAGGGAAAGTTAATTCCCTTACAACTGACTCTCTTAAGGATTGTCTTGATAAGCTGGAAGCTGCAACTGGACTGTGTGTTAACACTGAAAAATCTCCCATCTGCTTTGCTAAAGTCTAAGGGGATAACACTCTCTTCTGTCAAACTCTTAATGTGGCTCAGGGCTCCTTTCCTATTAAATATTTGGGCCTTCCACTTGTTGCGGGTGCACTGAAATCCATCCATTTTAACAGCCTTTTCGACAAGCTACAAGATTGGCTTGCTGGATGGAAATCCAAATACCTTTCCTTTGGAGGTAGATTCCAACTACTCAGATCTTCTGTTAACAACTACCTCTCTTATTGGTTTAGATCGGTGGCCATTCCAAAATATATCCTAAAGAGAATATCCTCTGTGTGCGCTAAATTCTTCTATCACGGTGGTGTAAATCATAAAATTCACACCATTTCATGGGGCAAAATGACTCTCCCTACAGACAAAGGTGGCGTGGGTCTCCTTTCTGCATCCTCACTTAATATCCTTTGTAAAACTCGAATTGTATGGAAGGTGTTGAACACACCCTCCCCTTTAGCTGCTTGGCTCACTAATAAGTATGGCTCTCTTTGGAACAAGCTCTCCGGGCGCTGCTCCCCCCTCTGGAAGGACCTGAAACAAAGTGCGATAAGAATTCGGGATAATCTAGTTTTTAAAATTGGTATTAACTCTTCTTTATCGTTGTTTTTCGACCCCTGGTGCTCTGGAAACTCCTTATTTGAGATCTTGGGCCCTCTCTGTTTTGATGCTTTAATCTCCCCTCTTTCTCCCCAATAAGCTCAATCATATGTAATGGGAAGTGGAGTTTACCATATGGTCTTAGGTTGACTAATCAGGCCTGCTATAATTTGATCATTCAAACTCCCATTGTGCCTGAGCCTGTTGGTACTCTGTGGAAAGACAACAAAGATCTTAGCAATCATTCTATTAAACAAAATATTTTTAATGTTTATCCCACTCTTGATTGGTCTAAAGATATTTGGTTCAAAGGTTTTGCAGTTAACCATGCAATTTTTTGTTGGATGGCTTTCAATGAGGGTCTTAAAACATCTGACGTTCTAAGCTCGAGAGGATTGGGTTTGGCATTCGACTGTTGTCTTTGCAATGCTTCAAAAGAATCTCATTCTCATCTTTTCTTTGAATGCCCTTTCGCCATGTGGCTTATAAGAAACCTCTTGCCGAGAGGACAGTTTTTCCTTTTCCCTGCCACGCTTAAACAAGTTCTCAATGCTGCTGCATCATTAAATCACAAAGCTCTGCAAAGACTTCGCTGTCTCATTTCAGCCATAACTGTCAGCTCTATCTGGAAAGAGAGGAACAAGCGAGTTCATCAGAAGGATGCTTCTCCTCCATCAGTTCTAGCTAACACTATCAGAGGATTAGTAGCTCATAAACTTAATAGGTGGACTATTAAAAGCTCCTGGCCTAATCAAGTTCGCTCCGTTCTGATTGGTTGGAAAGGCTACTCAGGAACTGGTGATGGGTCTTAATTATTATTCCAGTTTTTTTGCGCTTGTGGTTTTGTCAAGCCAGTATTGATTTTTAGCAAGCCTGTTTTTTCCTCTAATTACTTTTCATCCGGACAATGAGGAGTTTTTGCTGCAGTAAGTTTTCTCCTACAGTCATTCCTTCAGCCATTGGTTGGCTTCCTTCTTGGATGACTCTTCCTGCAACCTGGATCCTAGATTGTGAGTTTTTGCTGCAGTAAGTTTTCTCCTACAGTCATTCCTTCAGCAATTGGTTGGCTTCCTTCTTGGATGACTCTTCCTGCAACCTGGATCCTAGATTGTGTTCAGTTTACTTGGCGAACTGGCTGTTTATTTTTCATATTCCATTGTGAATCCATTGGATGGTAGGTCTAGTCAATCGTTGGAAGTGGGCTCCAAAAAATTTTGGCTGCTGACTCATGCAATTTCCTGGCTGCTTTCCTGTTCATAGGAATTTTTGATTTCTCTGAGTCCGGTCTTCTTCCTGCTTTAAGCTTTGCTCCTCTTTGTTTTTCATTCTCTGCTGACCCTAGGTTTTACCTGTTTTTCTTGTCTTAATGTTTTTGTTCCCTTTATTTCTCTGATTTTTTTTTTCTTGTACCTACTCTTCTTTTGGAATGAAATTGAGCTAAGCTCTTAATTTTTCCAAAAAAAAAAAAGATTGTATATGACATAAACATGCTGCAAAAATCTATTTTTGTCAAAGTACTTTTTCCAAGTCAAACACAAGGAAATATTATCTGGAGGCACTGCCATGCAAGTTGAGGAGCATTTTACTAGAGAAAGAATGGCTAAAAGCTTTGAATATGCCTAAAATCACAAGAAAAAATGATGCTTAATGCATTACCATGATTACTTTTATGCTCTCTTCCTATGCGCTCACAGTATCTATTTCTAGACATGTTGTAGACCATTAATCCATATGCTGAAAACCAATACCAGCTTAGGATTTTCCCTGCAAGAGAAAAAAATATTAACGCCTTGGGCATAAGAAAGAATCAGAACCATAGAAAAAAATAACATCTGTGTACTGGCTTTTCATAAAAATCAGAAAGTATTGAGGCATCCTAGAACTGAACCTTCAAACTTGAAATAACAACTATGAGATCTAGTGAACAATAATCATTTGCATAGTTACTGGTAATAAGATAGCAAATATTTCATCAAAAGACCGGAAGGAAGAAATAAAGATGTATAAAAGGAAAGAAAGAGCAGCAGCTATGAGATGTAGGAAAACTTTGCCTAGCCTAGCAAAATAGAAAGCAGGGTATAGAATTGTTAAGAACATTTTGAGTTGTTAAAAGTTAAAACCATGAAAAAAAACGAAAATATCACAAATAGGAATATTAAAAATAATCAAGACATGCTCGAAATTTAGTTCGCTCAAAACCAATTCAAGAAAATTTCAAACTTCTATCATAAACTTGAAAATGATTTTGAGCCGATTTCGATTTTGACCCAACTTTAAGTCATAGTTTAGCTTTTAAATTCAAGATATATTGTCCTCCCATTAAAAGAACATTTTAAAATATGAGAGAAAATCATTTTAAAATGAAACTCTGTTCTTATGTTTGGTTTTAAAAAGAATAAGTCTCCTATCACATTATTGCTTAATTTATAGTATATAGGTAAAAATATAGATTGGCAAGTTGATTGATATGAATTTTCTATTTTAAATAAAGAATAATTTTGCTTTTCACAAAATAAATAGAAAAATTTCAACAAATTTTGAAAATTTGAGAACTACTTATTCAAATTGGAGTTTTTCCTCTAGTCATGGCTTAACATAATGTATATAGATATTTGATTGAAATAAACAATGAAGGAAAGCCATATCATTAATTTTGTGTCAAATCAAACACAAAAGGTTTAACTTTATATGTAAATTCTTTACTTTAAATTAACTTTTAACTCAACCAAACGGTAGTAAATTTAGGGAAACCCTACTAAATTGTTCTTTTTGAGCACTAATGACATTCAACCAATCTTTCCTTTCTGACATGTTTTTCTGCTCTTCAAAACCACCAAGCATTCTATTTTATTTATAACTACTATAACCCCCTAATTCTTTCACCATTTCGTAGTTTTCAGCGAAATGCATTACCAAGTCAACCAATTTAGTTGAATATAGATTGTCGCATTCCATAGTACCAAAACTGCAAGACATTAGTGATATGCATGCACTGGCATCGACATGTTGACCTCCACATATGTGTCATAAGTCCGTCACAAAGTCAAATTCGACGGACTTGGTGACGATGAAAGCAAAATGAGGCTCAAAATGCGACGTCACTAAAATGGTCAAACGACCTCCGATGACGACTTCGTCTTTGCATTCGCATCGAAATTGATCAATATAAATAATGCAAAATCTAGCGTCAATATTAAATAAATGTAACGACACATATCAAGTGAAAAACTGCGGCGACGACCTCCATTTGAAATTGATTGCGTCTGGATTCACATCTCAACTATCAAATGAGGCTATTTTCGCTAAATCGAAGTTGCAAATGTCGAATGATTTGAAATGACATCACCATCGAGGAAAATATAAAGGATGCAATCAAGTTATTAAACCAAATGACCGATGATGACGACTTCTCCATTAACGTTGAGCGTCAGCGGATATAAATATGCAACGTTGATCAACCAATCAAAGCGTTTGCGCGCATATCGGGAGAGCGCGAGCCAACGACCTTTGTTGTGAAATTGATTGTGCCGTTAAAAACATCAAAATCTATCCAGTAAGATTGTTCTCAATTAGATGAGTTTATGCATGTGAACGTCGAAAGAGCGGCGTACATTTTGGTGAAATGGACGATTTGATGCCTTGAAAAAATTGTCGCAACGGGCGTCATTCGTTGAACAACTAATAACATTGAATTGATATATATATATATATATATATATATATATATATATATATATATATATATATATATATATATATTTAGTTCATCAAAGTCGATTAATTAACTTAAAAATCAAATTAAAAAACCTAAAACCTAATCCCAAGCCCTAAATGAACCCGGTTTGGCTCGGTTCGACCCTATCCCGCCGCCCACACCTTTTCCCTCACGATTACAACCCGATCAGAACCTGTCCCTTCGACTACTTGCAGACGAACAAGGCCTCCATCGGCCTCCCTCCATGTATAAGCGGCATGGACGGGCCGCTCCTTCAGCTCCCTCCATTTTGGCCAACTGGTTTCCTCTCTCCATTTTCTCCCTCATCCCGACTGACAATATCACCTCTCCCTCATTTTTTCATTTTTTTCCTTTTCTTGCCCTAATCCGAATCAAGAAAGCTTTTTTCCTCCTCCAAAAACAAAAAAGAGAAGGGTAAGGCTTGGGATCTTCTTCCTTCCTCTTCCCTTTCTTCTTCTTCTTTTTCCAATCCGAAAATCACTTTCCCTACTTTCTTCCCCTCGCAAATCCGAAAATCATCCTCTCCTTTCTTCAATTTCATTTTGGCTCTCTTATTTCTCTCATTTTTCATCAAAACCGAAAATTCACCCTTGTTTTTCCCTCATTTTTACCAAAACCGAAAATCAAATTTCAAATTCACCTATTTTCCAAATATGAAAATTCCTTCATTTTTCTTAATCCGAATTTGAAACTCCGTTTTGCGAATCGAAAATTTTGCTTCAGAAACTAGGAAGAATCTGTCGAAGAGTTCTTCTTTGTTTACGTCGCATTACCTTTCCAATCTTCCGCGCTAGGAGGAAACTTCAAGTCAGAGTTCTTCTTTTGGTTTCTGACGTCGCTTTTCGTTGCATTACATTCCAATTTTCTCTTTGTAACAGGAGAAATATCGTCAGACGAGTTCTTCTCTTGGTTTGGTCCATATCCAACCCCATCTCTTTCGCTGCTAGAGAAAAAATGAATTAGAACGTGTGTGATGTGAATGTAAAATATATATCTCATTTTTTCTGCAGGTTTGAAGCTCGTCGTGCTTTCGAAGGCCGAGAGATAGTATCACTGAAGGCAAGACAGCTCATGCTCATTCGGCGTCGAGTAACATCCGTTAGATGTCACTCAGCAAATCTTTGCCTAATTTTGTCTTAAAAAAAAAATGAAATGAATATACGACTTCATTTCTCTTCTGGGTTTCAAGACCCGTTAATAATGCCATAAGAGCATAAGTGGGTGTGAAAAGAGTGGTATCGCCCATCATTCGTTATTTCGCTGAGAGGCGTCTGAAAAACACTCATGAAGCTCATATGTGGATGGCCAGGAGGTAAAATTAGTCAAATCTTTTGACTTAGGAAAAATGAGAGAGTAAAATGGTGACTTAAGAATGTTAAGTAAGGAAACTTCTAAATCTAAAAGCGTCAAACAAGGAAAAGTAAAATGACCTATGAAACACAAAAGTAAAACAAGAAAAAAGAAGAGAGAAAAAGCATTTACAAAACCTATTTAAGCAAGATGAAAACCTTCCCGAAGTACGAATTAAAATCCTTCCACCTCTTTCTTGAGTACTCTAAACTCAAGCAAGCGCTCTCTCATAGCTTTATTTAGAGGGATTTGGTGAAGTAATGGAGAGTTCTCTTTTGAACTCCTCAAAATTAAAATTAATTGGAATTTGGGAGGCTACTAAACTCATTATAAACTTACAATAAATTTAAAGTCTATAAAATTTGATATGGGTTAAAATGAATCCAAATTGAGTTTAATAACTCTTATACAATATGGGTGATTCTTATCTTAATAAGTAGTATTTAAAGCGGCAAAATCACGTAAACAACATAATGTAAATTGAGCATGTAATCAGTTGAATTACAACTCATAAGTAAACTAAAAGTAATGTTTTAAACTACAAATCAAAATGGTTCTTGTCGGATCTGCATTCTTTTGCAGGCTTATGAGCGACTAAATAAATGCCACGAATAAAGAAACTTTCCTTTAATACAAAAATTAAGAAATTTCATTATAATTATGATTTTAAAATCAATGAAATCATAATTAATTATCTAAAATTTATAAACACCGCGATGCTCAGATAATACGTTGAATGCTTAAATTCAAGTGTCGAGGATCTTGAGGTTGCTTCCGATTTAGTCTTGGGGTAGGTTGGGTTAACCATAATACGAGTTTCAAATCGGTGAAATATCGGGATTATCGGTGGAGTAAATCTAATCTCATTAGCATTAGAGTTGATAAGATCTAAAACTCTTAAACATATTCAAATTAATCGATTTTTCAAATCAAATTAATTAGCGTCTAAACTACTTAAAGAAATTATCATTAAAAGATTAAACCAAAACTCAATCTATTCTTGTTTGTGCGGGGTGATTAAAACTATTTCACAAGAAGTGTCAAATCAAGTGTTACTACTCTCAATCAATCTCATGCTTGTGGGGCGTGGCGGTGTCCTCATTGACGTCGATGCTCATGATGAAGCGATTCTGACCTCTTGTGATTGGGTGGTTTGGGTAATGACTCCATATTACGATCACGGCCGTAGTGTATCCGATAACGCCTTTGAGTTGTGAAACATGTATACTTGATAAAAAACAACCCTCTGTCAAGGTAGACTAAAGTGTCTCCGAGATAAACACCACCCTGATTTACAAAATTTCTTGGGCGGCGTAACCCATTATGTTCTTGATGAGGATCCTTCATTAGTTGGGTTATTACCTCCTACTAAGTACTAGGGACCATGCCGGGATATGGAGATCATGATCAGATGGGCGCGTCATCATTCCCCAAACCATCCGATTTAGGCATGATGAATTTCATAATCTTAAATTCTAAAACTCTATTATTCTTTATATCTTACATTTGACGTAAATGACTACTTGTCGAAAGTTCTCTCACTTGAGAGGTAATGCTTATGGGGTTTTCTTTATAGGAAACCACAGAATCCCATCTAAAAATCTGGGGTAGTGTATCTACTTATTATTTACGAAAATTATCACACTTTAAATCTCTCTCTTGATTCAATTATATTGAGGTGGGTGGCGAATTTTGAAGACATGGCGACTGGGAGGGGGATTCTCTTTCCATCTTTTGGTAATCATATATGTATAATAGATAAAATTTTTGAAAATTCAAAAAAAAATGGTGATTTAAGTGTGTAATAAATTTAATATGAGCTTTATGTAGAATGAATAATTATAGAGTATATCTTTATTACACCATTATTTTGTTCAGTATCTCTTGAAAGTATGTGGTGAAATAATAATAATTCTTATTCTTAATCTCCATCTTTCACTTTTGCAGAATCTACAAAGCACTCCTTTCACCATTCAGGGTGTGTGAACATCTTTAACGCCATCATTAACACGAGATGTTGAGACCATTCAATTTGGTAGCTTAAATTTCTGGTATCGTGGCTCAGAGTACCCATGGTGCATTTTGAATCTTTGGAAGACCTCAGTTATTGAAGCTCTACCCATGTCACAACCACAAACCGTTGAGGAGTTCTCCCAGAGAACTTCATTTTCAAAGGAAAGGTCAATCGAAGCCCGTGATGAAAAGAATCGTCGATGGACAAAGCTGTCTTTAATGCCTATTACCTGCGGTTGAAAATTTTGTACCGAAAGCATGATCATGAAGCTTCCTCATCAGCAAATTAACGAAGATAGAGAAGAAGGAGAAAGCTGAGTGAGCCAGCATCTGAGCAGTGAATAAGCGATCTGCCGAGCGAGTATTCCTACCCACAACTTTGACAACCTTAAAGTGGGTAAAGAGGAATAGCTCTCGCGAAATAAAATAGTCAAGAAACCAATCAGCTCCAAACCACCGGAGGAGAAACACTATCTGTCGGGATACATAAAGTTCTCAAAGTAAGAGGAGAGACTAATGAAAAGAAGATTTTAGAGGCCTGTGGTGATGGAAAATATTAAAGCTCTACCAAGAAAGTTGTCATCTCTCGGTAGCCTAGCCCAGATGCGCTTGTGGTGAGCATCGTGACACTTGGCGTGTCCAAGAATCCCCGAAAGGTCAAAAGGATAAGCAAATATGGAGGCCAAGACCCGTGAAGTCAAAGAATGGAAGAGGTGTGATATCTCGATACATATACCAATCCGCCTCAAAATAACTCATCAAAGTGGATACCCAAAGAAGATATCATTGATGAAAGACATGATGGTGGACACGAAGAATCATAGGATCCCATCAGAGTCAGATTCACCCTACAAGAGATCCCCTGGAAACATAGATCGAAAATTTGTGTGCAAGAAGAAAATAATGAAGAGGACACTATGGAAGTGGAAGTGGTCTATATGATCAGAGATATATATGAACTCTCCACTCAGCACCATCACCAGCAACATGAATCCAAGGAATCTGAACCTGAATTTGACGCTTATGAAAAAGAGTCTTCAGCAAATAGAGGATGAATCTTGATCTTTTGAAGATAAAGAAGAAGAAGATCGAATGAAAGAGATCATGGGTGTGAAGGCTATGGTTGAACCATAAAATGATCGGCTGGTACGCTTTTATACTCGCCATTGTGTCTCTGACAAATGCACAGGAAGGACAATCAAGTTCTTCCCACGAAAAAAGCAAGGAGCAGAACAACATAAGAAATAGAAGAAGAAGAAGAGCATCGATTGGCGTGGTAAAGAGAGCAAAAGAAATGCAAAAGATAAGACAAGGAGATTGCACGACTTGGTACCAAAATAAATGATATGATGGTACAAATGAACATCATGATGAAGATGATGTAGAAGAATATCACATCAAGTGCACCTTTTTTCTCTAATCAGACATAATAATACAACTTCCACCCATTTGTGATACCTCCTCGGTACATGCTACACGAGAGCGAAGTTAACCACTACCTCTCTCGATGATTCAAAATCACTTGCGCAAGCGGTAGCGGTACTCAAACGATAATCAATGAAAAGATAAAAGTTCATAGCCGAGGCGGTGAAAGGAGTGAGTAAGTTATCTTGCTGAATATAACCAAGTGTCGTGCAGAAAAATTACTCAAATTTAATACTTTCGTGGGCTTGGTAATCCAAAGCAACACACTATTTAAATTTTACTTGTGGTAACACAGGAGAACGATGCCTGCACTTCAATTTGTTTGCGACTCTTAATTGAATGGTACAATTGAATGATTGATTAAAACATTCTTTGAAGACTATATTTGTGAAGAGGTTGCGGTCACGAGAAAATCATGTGACCACGCTAAAAGGAAGAAAGATGAGTTAGTGACAAAATTCATAAATCATTGGCACAAGTATGAAGTGTAGCAACAATTGGAAGAAGAACATCGATCAATTGCTAATGGGCAATATGGATGATAAAATTACACCATTTTTATGCATGGCGCGTCGATTGCAACATTCAGACTTGCTTGATAGGGTGGCTAAATTCAAAAAATTGAATAAGTCCCAAAAGTATCGGATAAAGCAAAGAAAAACAAACCTTGACTCAAGAAGAAATGAAATTCATGCTTCTATAGCTCAAATGGCAGCGGGTGATATACAATGTGGATAAAAAAAGACAATGTATAATGATGATAAGGGTAGAAATCTATCTATTCTAATGTAAAATTGGTATTGCAATAAACCTCGAACTTTTCAAGTGGTGGGGGAATATCCAAGCAAACAAGAGATGATGACGAATGGTCATCTCTTAAGAAAAGATGAACAAAGATATTCCTTTAGAAGACGGTGTAGCTAAATTATTTAGCCAAATCGTTACAGTAGAAATTAAAAGGCACAAGTCAAGATCCAAATTACTCTCATCTGGATGATTGGTCATCTTCGAAGGATTATGTAGATTAATTTAGAAAAGAAAGTAGGTGAATTTACACTATCCGGTGTTAGTCAGAAAGAGTCTACAAGGATGATTACAACCTCTTATTATTATCATAAAGACAAAAGAGAAGGAGAAATGGTTTGAGAAAAAATGGGAAATGGTAGTCTCCAAAAAAAAGCGTAAATGAAAAGCGACTAAAAGCGTCCTATTGTTAAGTAAAATCACCACTTGAACTATATTTGGACTTAAGAGAGATGCTAAATCAAGTATTTGGGCTTCTCGGTGGAATCTTGATAAAATTTACTTGTCATTATGAAGTCTAGCTTGAGCCTCATAAATCAAAGAAGCTGGCTAAAAAAAAGAAGATCAAGAAGAGAACTACAACTCAAAAGATCATTAACAATCTAGAAGAGTATCACCAGCCGGCAAGACAGCCATTTAGGCTTGCAGACTTCATGCCTAAACTTCGCATTGCTGAATTAGATGAAGAAAATAATGGTGAATCTTGTCTAGTAGAGACATGCCGAATCATCTGTGTGATGTCAAATGTTCTTCAACATCAATTACTCCGAAATGACAAGAGAAATCAGACTGACTCGACCAATCCGTCAAAATTTTTATCAGGAAAGCAAGAAGAGCCTGAGGAGCTAGTGTCTGAATTTTGTTTAATGACTCAACAAGACAATAACAGTTCAGATGAAGATCTATGTTTTCCGACGGAGAAGAGTCAGACTCATCGATATCATCACGTATGAAACGTATGACATTGAAAAATGAGTCTAACCTTTTGGCCAATCTTCCAATATAAAGGAAATTTGAAGAAACTACCTCTTTAGAAGAATCGAAAGACAAGATGATTCAAGTTCAGAAGTGATAAAGTCTTACCACCTTCATCAAAGAAGGAAATGCAAATAAAGACAAAGGCAAACAAATTGAAGTCAACGAGGATATCATTCCCAATGATAAAGCCTAAATCAAGCGAGAAGATAGATTATAATATTCTATCACATCGAAAGATCTCGCATAAGAAGTGTGTGAGGCTCTCGATGTCAAAAGATCTCCAGAAACTTTGATACAAGCTCAAAGATCTGAGAGTTATGAAGCTTATTTTGAAAAAATGCATAAGCATACAAACTCAAGATCTCCCAAGTAATCACATTTTTGAAGAAGATCTTATGTTGGGGACAGATCACAACCGCCCTCTTATGTTACCGCAGAGAGTGATGACATCATCAACCAATATATTGATTGTTCTTCTATCAATCTTATGAGTCTAAAGTATTAAGAGGATTATCACTGATATCCAACATCTTGGGAGAGATATTGATGGTTCATGGTTTCAATGAAAAGGGCGTAAAACTCGGTTCTTTTATTCTCCTCCGCTTCAGATTTATATACGTAAGTCAAGTTTCATGTAATCGATCGATACATCATTTAGAGCTCGTTGTGGTGAGTATGGCATGGTCCCATCAACTATGCATCAATGTATGAAGTATCGAAAGATGATTAAAAATTAGACCTGACAACTATGAAGATGCAAAGATATTGCCAGCAAAGAGCCTCTCTGAAGAACTGTGAACTAAAAAGCAATTTTACAAAGTGAAAGAGCGTACAAAGAAGAAGAAAGAAGGCAATGCCGACTCTCCTAAAGCACTTGACGCACCTAAGTCAAGAAAATCTTCCTCATTTGGGAAGTAATAAGAAGAAGAATATATGTCTGTCAAACCTAAAGGAACTTATAAGCTTTCAAGAAAGGCAGAGTATGAAATAAGTGATTCTGATTCAGACTATGATTTTGAATCTACTTATGAAAATAAAGTTCAGATGACTGCATCAAGGAGGATAGCTCACTTGGCAGATCCAGATTACTCACTCAAAATTATATCCATCCCTCAACAGTGCTTCAAAAAAATCAGTCCATTGGAGGTTCATAATATTGAAGAATTGATAACATTCTATGTGTCAGTGAGAGTGGCAACAGAACTCTATTTTACAAATCAAGAGTCTCACAATTTTGAGCACCTGCCAACATGAAATTATGATATAATACCAACAAATACTAATATATTATCCACGAAATTACGAAGAATGATGCATAAGCTTAAATTCATATTGGAACTACTAAACATATGACTCAAATATTTAACAAGATGATGGAGCCAAAGAATCCTCAAGCATCGAAGAAGTGATAAGTTTATCACTAAAGTTTGGGGTTCATCCAAATCTCATCAAAATAAATTATAATATAATAAAGATCGAGACTAATAGATGAAGAAGATGATTCCCATGAAGTTCTACTTAAAAACGATGAAGAAGTAGAAGCCAAACCCGCACCTAAAGAACTTGAAGATAGTAGACAAATAGCTACTATGGATAAACTTAAAGAAATCAACCTAGGAGCTGAAGATGATCCTCGTCTAACTTTCGCCAGCGCCCTTCTGCCTGATGAGAAAGTTTAAGAGCTAAAAATACCATTTTGTGAATTCAGATTGCGACATATATTCTAAATGTCGCTTATCCCCGATAGCAGCTCATAAACTTATTAAACCAATGCATGTTACAAGCTCAAAGAATGAGATTGAGAAAGGTAATTGAAACTAAAAGCATCGGGGCTTCATCCAGAGAGAAGTATGCGATTGATAGCCAACATTGTCCTAGGAAAGAAGAACGGTCAAATCTCTGCATTGACTTGACCTAAATAAGCGCAAAAGATGACTTTCGCTTCCAATATCGAACTATTGTGGACAACACTTCCAACTATGACATGTTCTCATTCATGGATGGATCGTCGATACAACCAAATCAAATGACATCGAAGATGAAAAAACATACATCGTCGTAACACCTATTCTATCTATTGACTACATGCCTTTTTTGAAAAATGCCGAGCATACCAAAGAGCCATGATATATTTGATGAGTTGATTTATCAAAAGGTGGAATGTTATGTTGACGATTTGATGGTGAAGAGCTTAAATCGTGAAAATCACTTTGAAGACTTGAGAATTATATTGAGAGAATCAAGAAATATGATCTCAAGATGAATCCTCAAAATATGTGCGGGTATCCTCCAAAATTTCTGGGTACATTGTATGCTGAGGTATTAAAATATCCGCTAAAATCAAGGCAATTGTGAGATGCTCCACAAGAGTTTGTTAGTTTCATTCTTTACAAGGACACATTCATCCGTATTTATATCAAACTATCGATGATGTCAACCATTTGCAAGGTTAATGAAGAAGGATGCTTTTAAATGGGACAAGAGTGCCAAGAAGCCTTTAAAGATTAAAAGCTACTTGTTAAATCCATCAATCAAGCCTTCCCGGAAGCCTCATTCTATACACTATATTAGAAGAGTCTCTTGAGTATATTGACACAACACAATAAAAGAAAGTAAAAAATGCTCTTTATTATTCGAGGTCGATTGAGCAAATGAGATACTCTCCGATGAGAAGCACTCAAGCATTGATCTGCAACAAATTTCATCATATATGTTATCTCACAAGATTACCCTCATCTCAAGAATCAATCAAAGTACTTGATGACAAGACCAAAATGATGTCGCTGACAAGATGAAAGATTTTACAATTTGATATCACATGCTTCCACAACAAAGGAAGGGACAAGTCTGATTTTCTTGCGACATCCCATCCCTACGATTCTTCTCTTAATGATTTGCGATGAACAAATTATGCTCATTCATGAAAGAGAAAAATCACAAATTTGAAAAATGTACTTTGATGGAGCCTCATCGATCAAACAAATCCAACATCTAAATTTCCCAAGAGCAAGAGTAGGAATCAACATCGTCTTCATAACACAATAAGGGATATAAGATCATCATATGATTGATCAAGCTAAGAATTAATAATAAAAAGTGAATATGAAGCATTAATGACAGGTCTGAAAGAGGCTATTTTTATAGACATTCAAAACTTGCATAGTTTTGGCGATTCTCAGCTTATTATAAATCAAATACTTGGCATCTAAAGAATTAACAAGCTTGAGTTAGCTTTCTATCACAAGTGAGTTCTCGAGCTTATGAAACAGATATCAAATATCACACTAACTCGAGTCTCTCGATCCGAGAATAGCAAAACCGATTGTTTAGCAAAATTTACTAAGAAAAGCAAGTATGAATGATGATTATGTCATGATGATAATTTATTCACGAAGTTCTAAGAAAATATCAATCCCAGATGAGGAATTATCACCACCTACAAGACGTCAATAAAGCCACCCATATTCATTGGTATTTGAATGGGGCGCATCTTCCGCAGTTAAGTTGCCTTCACTTCAGTGTACATCCATTACAATCTAATCAAGATCAAAACGCCGTCTGAGAATGAAGGAACTCAATGCTCGATGAAGTTGGGATCAGTAAGCTCATCAAAATTTGGAAGCTTATCGAGTAAAGATGTCCAAGCTTTTGACCATACCTGCGGCCTCGAACATTCCAAAAGGGGAATCATACAAGTGAAGACCAATGATTCATAATCAAAAATTTGGTGATAAATTTGAGCTTAATTAGAAAGCCTTTTATCAAAAAAGTAGACGCTGAGAGACATACTAACCTATCATCAATCTGAAAAAAGATCACTGCCAATTAATGATCGATACTTGAAAAAGTATTATGCATGACGACCACATTCTCGAGATACAATAGAAATCCCCCTGTAATAAAAGAGGCATTTTTTTAGTATATCTATTTAGGTCGACATCATGCTTCATGCCGAGATCCCTAAATAAATATATACTCACCTGCATGAAAAATTTTTCAGAAAATTCACAGACGGGCTTTTAGATTTTATATATGATGAAATCAATGTTGTATGTTAAAACCCTCTTAAGAGCATATCAATTCAAGTATTGATGTATTTACGTATTTTCATCTTGAAAGTTCTTCTATATGTGATTTAGAATTTCCCCTGCAAGATAGGGGACATTTTTAATTTATTTGAGTTGACATCGTGTTATAAGACGAGATCCGCGAATATATGCTGATTCAGATTGACATCGAAATGCTAATCAAATAATATATCTATAATTATCATTGTTAAGTTGCAGGTTTCTACAAAAAAAAAGGAATTTATTGCTACGCATGAAAAGACAGTCTCAAATGTCAAGAAAAATTTTCTCAGATTCGTCAAATGTCGGAGATCAAGTCAAAAGAACTCCCGATTTCAAAAGCTTTAATCAACTGAGTTGGAAAAACATCAACCTCTTTCAAGTTCAGACACGATAGTTCAAAAGGTCGAACTCAATAAGCCTACAAATGGTCGAACGCCTCTCACTAACAAGCAAGAAAAGGCCATTGAAAGAGTCCCGCTCACACCCGATGATAAAATCACCAACCCATTACTTTACAAATTTTAAGTCAAGACTTGAGTAGTTCTAGCAAACTCAATAAGCCCAAATGTCGAGTCAGCCGGACGCTTCCTCACTCAACAAGCCGTAATAAAAGGTCGAATGAAAGAACCCTCGCTCATCCCAATGATGATTGTTCAATCTCAAACTAAATTGATTACAAGCAACCAGATCCAAGAGATTTTTCTACTTGATCGAGATCAAGACAATCTGAAACTCAATTCGTAGTCTCAAATCAATCTATATATATCTGTGGTGATATCTCAATTTATTCTCAAATGATATGATCAAGCTCAAAGCATATCAAAACCAATCTCCTCATCAAGTCACAAAGCAAAAGCACAAGGGGAAGCAATTTCATAGTTCATACAAAGCCGTCGAACTAAAGAAATTTTGTGGTTATTCACCGTTAAAGCACACGCTGAAATTAATAACTCAACATTGACCTTATATGTCGGGTTGGTCATCTCAGATGTCTTCAAATAATCCACAAAGCAAGAAGTTAAGTGGTTCATGGAGTGCATACACTTCACAAGTCAATATAAATAAATCGCCATTCATCAAGTCACAAACTTACAGATGTATGAGTTTTAAATTCCAAGCATGGATAAACCAATTCCCCAACGGAGTCCTTCATCTAAATAAGCAGATCAATTCCTCCATCAAACCCAACCAAGCACGAGGCTAGGGTTCGAGGAAACTCAAATCTGCAATGACATAAAAGAAAGAGATATTCAGCAAAGCCATCGAAGCTGAAATGATTCAAGTTTCATAGCCAGCACACAGATTAAACCTAAAACACAAAGCATACAAATCAAGCCCAGAGCACAAATCAAAGCTGATCTTCTCATCAAATCCCCAAAAGCAAAAAGTACAAAAGTAACAGAAGAACGCTGAGATCCACTAATACAACAAGAAGGTACATGACTGATATAAAAAAAAGTACATCATGTGAGCCTAGATCAGCTCGTCGTGCATAAATAAGCGCTAAAGACGACCGCTCACTTTCAAGCAACCGTAAAGCCGAGTTTCGATCAAAGTACAAAGATCACATATAACCCTGACGTAGAGATAACGCGCTACTCGCCTATAGCCAGATCTTCCCCTCGCCAACTTGCGCTCTCGATCTTGGCCAATCTCTGCCTAACTCGTAAGAAGCATCTATCGAACTCTGACGGTCATATCGTAGAGCCTCATCACTCTCTTAAAACTCATCATGCGCTTAAGTCACCGCTTCCTTCAAGCCGACGCTCCCCTCAAGCTCACAAGAAGTGCTAGAACCAATACTGAGCGATCTCATCTGGTGGATTAAGAACTCTATGTCTCTACAAAGAATCTCCAGATACTTGAGAGCCTGCTCCTCCAAGCCAGTATGAGCTAAAAGGTCCAAAGTGGTGTTCGTGATAAGACGTGAAGTCCCCAGACTCGTGAGTCCAAGGCAATCCGAAACCACGCCCCTCAAAACACCAAGCCGCAATCCCGCATGCTCTATCACATGGATTCGCCCAAGGGATGTCGATAGTAGATCTCTGACTCATAACCTACATCAGGCACTGCAGGAAACAAATGAAAACAATCAACACGAAGCAGACGTAAAGAAGTGCAGTTAAAAAAAATAACTAAATAAATAGAGGGAGAAAGTACCTGAATATGATGAATCCGACTGAACTGGAGTATCGTAAGCGATATAATCCTCGGGGACCCTCACTATCTGATAAACTCCAAAGCTATGTGCTGGCTCAACAAAGGCCTCATTAGGCATGAGGTCCTCCACCAAGTCCCTGGCAAGCTCGCAAGAGAGAAGTGGCTCCATGAAAGTAATAAAATCGAAGTGATATCAATGACACATACCCAACTCTGAGTCCGCAAATAACATCTCCACGCCGACACTGTGGCACTTCATAAATCATAAAGCGTGGGAGGACTGGAACAATCAACCAAGTCCGCATAAGCTCAGTTGACTACACCTACGCTCATGAAGTCGTGAAGAAATATCTGTAGAAGAGCGTAATCCCTATTCTAACTCCACGAGAAGTGGTATCCCTAACCCTAAGCCCCAACCGGTGTATCCGCCAAGAATCAAATTAGAGTACACTAAGCATATTTTGATAAAAAAAGGAGGGGAAAGAGGACAAAAGTATTAAAAGAGAGGAGAATAGTGATTATACCTCTAGCACTATAATCTCCTAATGGTAACAATGGGTCCTCGATCTCGGGAATGCCCAAAGACCTCATCCTGTTCATATCTCCCGGAACCACGCCCGTGAAAAGGGCCAAAAGACAACCGTACCGTGTGAGGTAAGTATAACTAACCCCCGCGCGACTTGCGGAAGGGGCTATCCAAAATGAGCAGATCAAGCCTCAGATATAGCCAAACGATCAGTAGCAAAGTAACGCCTCAAGGGGAATCTCGATCCTCCTAAAATCCACTACGTGGATGAGTGGCCCCCATCGATTGGAAGAAACCAAACTACGTAACTCGGCAGATAGCCTCTATAACAACCGACCAAATCGATAACATAACCATCCTGTATATATAAAAGGTACTCAATACTTCAATATCCGACGGCCATGAAGGAATATCTATCATTCTCATCAAGATCAACAAGATCAATCCATCGAGTCGAAGTCGGTGAACCAACAAAATTGATCTTTGACAAAATGGGGAGCAAAGAAGAGCATGTGAATCCTCTCCATCTCCAAAGTAGAGGATGCTCAATATAACTGTAAAACTATAGGATATCATCGCTCTAAAAAGAATATTGAATACTCAAAACAAGCAAAGACACCATGTATGTGGAGATAAACCCAAACATATAAGTATCGTAGAATCACATCTCATACTTGGAACCCGCAAAAATCACCCCAATATCCTATAAAACTGCTAATCCCGGCAAGAGAAACTCGGCCACCTCGAGAGATCTGGCCGCTAATAAAGCGCTGAACTAAGCCCCTCAGAATGGGAGCACAAAAATGAGCCATGCCACTATAAAACTACAAGAACAGATCCTCGCCAATCCTCCGGAGAAGTCGCTAATAAAATAGTTCCAGCCTCAATAAGCAATTACCTCACACACCCAATCAAAAGTGCACTACGCTTCCTCGATAAAGTATAATCGCAAGCCAATCCATGTACCATGTAATGCGTGATCGATAAAACACACACTTGAAGGTCCGGTGATAATGGTCCAAGATCAATATAATAAGGAGATAAATTAACTCATTGATCACAACAAGGTGCCTATGAAATAACTCCCCATCGTGGAACACTCCTCATCGATAACCAAACATGGTGAAGACTGAAGTCCAAAAAAAGTCCAATCACACCTGCCAACTGCAAGTGTTACTATGATCCAACTCCACTATGAGCCCAAGAAGAAGGCATACTCCCAAAGTCAAATAAAAATACATATACTGCCTCCTAAATATCAGCTGTCCGTAAAGTATCTTTGTGAGCCTGTAGAATATACCTAGCCCATGTGACATATCCACGAGAAGAGTAGAATCCGCCAAGAGGTCTAAGGAGCCCAGAATGATGGGTGAGTCTGGGACTATCTCATTTCCAATGTCGAAGCGGTATAAGACATCACAATATCCTGAACTAACAAGGTACTGTTATCCAAAGAATTGTAGTGGCCCACAGATCCTCAAAAAAGCAAAGGAATCAAGTACAATCGAAGTGGAAGAGCAAGAAGCCGGTAAAATCACGCCCTCGTAAGATATTGCTTAATCCTATCTCGATATCAACATCTCCATGAGCGTCATTCAATTGATACCTCACCTCCACGCCATCGATGAGATCATGTCTCCCCTCAACATTCTCCTGCTAAGTAATAAGAGAAACATTACGTAAAAAATTTAAATAACAGTGTAATCAAGTATGTCCACCGCCAAGACAATAACAAGAAGTGGAACAAAAAAAAGAAAGAGAGGAGGAGAAGAAAACCAAAAGTCAACCAATTTTCAACAAACGAACTCGCTTCACATGAAATCACATTTATTTTGGGGCATTGACCTCCACATATATGTCATAAGTCAAGTCTCCACAAGTCACGACGAGGTGAAAATGAGGCTCAAAATGCACCGGACGTCGCTGAAAATGATCGAAACAACCTCCGATCGGCGAACGGACTTCCCCGTTGCGTTCAGAACATTAAAATTGATCGAAATATAAATATTGCAAAATCTCGATTAATCGACAATTTCAAAGCTATGTGCGTTAATGTATTCGGTCGAAGTCGCGAACATCCACATCCGCTCACTAAATTGATTGCGTTGTTGGCAAAATATCAAAATCCCACGCCAAATCGGACGAATGTCAAATGAAGATAACGAATTTGAAAATAAATGCGACGCCGCCAAAGTTAAACCAAATGACCTATGATCGGCGAACGGACTTCATCACGTTCAAAACGTCGAAACTGGTCAAGATATAAATATTGCACAACTTGTTGATCAACCAATTCAATCGATCAACACGCTGCGACGATATCGGTCGAGGTTAAAACCGAACGACCTCTCCGCTCGAAATTGATTATTTAACTTCAAAAGTATCAAAAACCCTGTTTCACTCCGTAGTCGAGGAATGTCGAAAGCGCGACGTGCATTTTGAAATTGACTGAATTTGACGCCGATGAACTAAATGGCCCATCACAAAACTACGCTATCAGATTCTAACAACTAATAACTCAATTGATATATATTGACATCAGCAAAAAGTTCACATTAAAGTCGATTAATTAACTTAAAAATCAAATTAAAAAACCTAAAACCTAATCCCAAGCCCTAAATGAACGGGGTCTTGCTTCGACTATTCTGCCTCACCTTTTCTCACGCTGATCGACAACCCATAAACTTTCCTTCGGCCAGAGAACCTAAGCGCAGGCCTCGATCCCTCCACGAAGCCTGACGGGGCCGCCTTCCTAAGACAGCTCCTCCTTTGGCCAACCGCTCCCCCTCTCTCCATTTTCTCCCTCTCATCCCAAACCGACGGAAATACCTCCCTCTCCATCATTTTTCGTTTTTTCCTTTTCTTGCCCTAATCCGAATCAAGAAAACTTTCTTCCTCCTCCAAAAAAAAAGAGAAGAGTAAGGCTTGGGATCTTCTTCCTTCCTTTCTTCATTTTCTTTCCAAAAAATCACTTTCCTACTTGCTTCCCCTCACAAATCCTATAATCATCCTCTCCTTTCTTTAACATCATTTTGGCTCTCCCATTTCCCTCATTTTTCATTAAAACTGAAAATCCACACTTATTTTTCTCTCATTTTTACCAAAACCGAAAATCAATTTTCAAATTCACCCATTTTCCAAATTTGAAAATTTCATCATTTTTCCTAATACGAATTTCAAACTCCGCTTATCAGTTCGAAAATTTTGTTTCACAAACTGGAACAACGCCAAGAGGGTTCTTTTCGATTCGGCGTCGATTCTCGCATACCTTTCCAATCTTCGACCGCAATGAGGAAGCAACACAAGAGGCGGGTTCTTTCGGTTTCGACAGACTCCTTGCATTACATTCTCAATTTTCTCTTCTACAGAACGAGAAGAAACACCATGAGGTTCTTCTCTCGCTTCCCGAAATCTAACCCCATCTCTGCCGATCTTTAGCACAGAAAAATAAGTCGAACATGTGTGATGTGTGAATGTGGATATATATACATGCTGCTTTTCGCAGAAAGCTCGTGCTCAAGAGGCCGACGAGATGATGCCGGATGAAGACACCACTTCACGAGGAATGCAGTCAACATCCGTTAGATGTCGCTCACTAAATAAATTTTGTCTAATTTCAATTTTAAAAAAAAAAATGATACGCTAATTACTTATGGCCAAAAGGAAGACGCTTGTCACAAGACACCACTCATTCACGAGGCGATAAAACTCCAATGAAAACTCACGTGGATGACACAAGGTGGGAAAATTAATAAATCTTTTGACTTAGAAAAAGAGAAATGAAGACTAAGAACGCTAAATAAACCTATACTAAATCTCAACTAAAATATGAAACAAGAAAAAAGGAGGGAAAGTAAAATGACCTACAATAAACACAAAAGTAAAACAAGAAAAAAAAAAGAAGAGCGGAAAAGCATTTACAAAACCTATTTAAGCAAGTTGAAAACCTTCCCTAAGTGCAAATTAAAATCCTTCCACCTCTTTCTCGAGTACTTTAAACTCAAGCAAGCGCTCTCTCTTAGCTTTATTAGAGGGATTTGGTGAAGTAATGAGTGAGTTCTTTTTTCTTGTAAATTTCTCAAAATTAAACAAACTTTAATTAAAATTTGGGGAGACTAATACTAAACTCATAACAAACTTGCAATAAACTTAAAGTCTATAAAATTTGATATGGAGTTAAAAATGAATCCAAATTAAGTTTAATAATTCTTATATATGAAGGTGATTCTATGCTAATAAGCGTATACTAAAATAAACACGAAATCACATAACTTATCAAAATTGATGTAAATCAACATAATCAAGTTAAGGGAATCACAAAACTCAACAAATAAACTAAGCAAGTAATGTTTTAAACTACAATCTAAATCAAATGCTCGCCACCGATCCGCAATTCTTCAGATGCATGTAAGTCGACACTAAACTAAATGCCGCATGAATGAAGAAGCTTTCTTTTAATATAAAAATTAAGGAATTTCATTCTAATTATGATTTTAAAAATCAACGAAATCATTAATTAGATGAAATTATCTAACTTATAAACACTGATATGCTCAGCCACTTTAAATTCAAGTCCTGCAAGGATGCTCTGCTAGCCTGTGACTGCTAACAAAACCTAAAAATCTATAATAAGAGTTTCAAATCAGTGAAATATTTGAGAAACGACTGTCATGACAAGGATCTAATCCTCTCATAAGAATCAAAACGAGTTGATAGATCTAAAACTCTTAAACATAATCAAATTAATTAATTTTTCAAATCAAATTAAGTAGCAATCTGAACCTATTTAAATGGAATTCTATCATTAAAAGCTTAAATCAAAACTCAATCTATCTACCTTCCAATGCTTATCAGGATGACAAATTAAGAAAACTCTACCACAAAGGATGTCGTTGCTCAAGTGTTCATGTCACTCTCAATCAATCTCACTAGTAGACGTGACTACGCCCCTCCGATCAAGGGCAGGCTATAGATGAAAGAGTTACAACTGAGTCCTCCGACTTGGTCGCCGACTAATTATATTACGATCACATCGTGCAAGATGCTCCCCCTTCTACCCTTTGAGGTGAATCATGAGTATACTTGATAGAAAACAACCATCTGTTAGCAAGGACAAGCATGTCTCTCCTGACAAAACACCACACCAAGTCTACAAAGATTTCTTGACAACGTAACTCATGCGTGATGATGATCCAGTTAGATACCTCCTCCTCACTAGACTGTGCCGCTGACATTGAAATAAATCAGAGATCTAGACGCACGCCATCATTTCCCAACCATCCGCTTAAGTTGAAGTGATGAATTTCATAATCTTAAATTTTAAAACTCTACATGTTATTACTATACCATGCATTGTGATCTAAATGACTAAATTTTAATCGAAAGTTCTCTCACTTATTGAGAGGTAATTAACTATAGGCTTGTGCTATAGAAACCTGAACTGGATCTAAAGTCCTTACCAAATGAGGACTAAATATCCGGTATTGTCTTATCTACTATTCCATCTCTCTAAAAATTACAATTTTAAAATCACTCTCTTCAATTCAATAATTATCGAGAGGTCGGTGACAAGTTTTCGGAGCCCACACGACACTAGTGTTTTATTCCTAACATTATGTTTGTCATCTTTCTACAATGTGTTACAACCACTTTATTACCATGCTTCCAAAATACATTGTTATTTGTATTTCATTCCTCTTCTCCATGTTTCCATTACGTGTTTCTTATGTTTCATTTGGCAGAAGCTGCTGCTTTAGTCGTCAATACTACTGCCTGAAATCTATGAAAGCACAGATACCATGTAGGAAAAGGCCATATAAGTAGACAAAAAAGTTCTTAAAACGAATAGGATAGAAATTTTACTCTAAAGCAATCAAAGGTGTGTGTGTGTATTGATATTAAGTACGCCACATATACATAATAGATTTCTTCTTCATCCACATATACGCCACATAAACATATAGATCAAGTACACAATCTACACATATAGTTCTTAAAAAGTAGTTTTCTTTGCCAGGATAGAAATATAATGATTTAAATAAACAAAAAGAAACATAATGGTATTAAATACACCACATGTAAACATAATACAAAATTCACATATGTACATAAATCCTAAACAAAGTTTACAAAACCATGAATTGGTGAGCATAACCTAATGAACCCCATGATTGTAGCATATGTGCCTGTAGCACTCTATGGCTTTTCTTCTCCATCCTCTCTGTTTCCCACGTAACAAAATCAATCAATGGCTTTTACTATTTTCTTCTGCACACTATACGAGATAAATTCCAAAATAATCACCTGGCTATCCACATGTGGTCAATTTAATCAAAAGTATCACAATTATCCAATTTAGCCACTTAAATATACAATATTGATCTAAAATAATCCCTCATAAAAAATTGTGATACAAAATTGATCTAAATTTAGTCCCTCAATATTATAAAAAACTGATCTTAATTTAGTCCATGAGAGATCATTTTGGATCATTTTTGTATAGTCAAGGGACCAAATTGGATAAATGTGATACTCTAAGCCTAAGTTGGTAACATATGTATAGTTGGGAGACCATTTTTGGGATTTAACCCTTTCTAAATTATGGCACCAAACTACACTTCCCTTTAAGGATTTTTCTACTCCAATTCCTTCAAAAATACACTATAGCAATGAGTGGTATCTTCCATCTACAGCTTTCCTAGTTACCTTGTACGACCTCTACTTAACGTTTTTTACGTGCTAAAATTTATGAAACTATTGCATTTGGCCAAATCCAGATAATTTCTGAAAAAATTGGATTTGAATCTGGCTATAAGATCTTTGAGACATGTAATATTCATTCAACTATTCAATAAAATTTTAGATTCATTCTTCAATACTTTTTTATTGTTGGATGTGGACTCTTCAAGCACTTTGTAGGCCTTGATAATTGTTTTCAACGTTGAGCTTTCTTGTACCAGCATGAGGCGTGCAATAATGTGAGGATGATTGAGGTCATATAAAATATTAATCATTATTAAATTCTATTCATGCTCAGTTTGCTTGTGAAATTTTAAACTTTAGCAATGATGACATTATTTTTTTGGATGAAAGAAGTGTGTTGGCTATGTTTACGTAAAAGGTGATTAATTTTTGTTCAAGTTAAGAATTGATGACAAAGAAGTAGTGATTTTAGGGTATTTTCATAATGCATCTCATCAAAAATTACATTAGTATATCCTAAACCTTCAACTCTCATACATTACCAAAGCTTAAAGCTCAAAGCTCAATGCACTTGCCAACTATGGGTTTATGGAGGGAAAGATACAGAGGTAACATTGAGTTCGCAAAGTAATTATTGCATATTTCTATATAATGAAATCTAAGTTACAATAACAGTGATATCATTAATGCATGAAAGCTTGTGACCTCCGGTCCTACAAGCTTTTATTTCAATGGGCTCCTCTATAGGCACATTACATCGGTGACCACAATACAGAAATAGAATCAAGGTACTGCATAATCATTGGAAGAAAAAGAATGTAAACACAAGGGTACCTGAAACACTCCCAAGGGACGCAATGGATTCCACAAATGCGTCCAAAGCTGGAAATGGTGATCTCCCTGTAATGTAACTACTATTAGTGTCACTTCTATGAAGATGGGAACCAATCTCCCAGAAAAATTTTTGATGTTGTACATGAACCTGGCAAAATAATAATAATTAAGTTAAAATGTGCATTTGAATTGGTTAAATATAAATGATTTTCTCTTTTCTGATAAAATTTGAACACTAGCAAAAAAAATTAATAAAGTTAATGAATACTATAAAAGAACGTTGAAAGTACACAACCGTATTAAAACAGTCTATAGAATATCAAAAGATTAACAACTAAAGCTAATCGCTATTAATAAGTTAGCCTGACTAACAATAAATCTGCTAATTCCCAAAAACTCGGAGAAATGAAAAATTAAAGGGGGGAAAGCCATCATTTTGACAGAAAATGTAATCTCAGCAATGTTGACAGAAGCAAGCCATCCGTTGCCATTCCCAAGATATCCAAACAATTCTATTTGATTAGGTTATTTTAGAATCCTTGTGTATCATTAATGAGATATGATGGCTGGAGAGATGAGATCAAGAGGTAGGGAAAGAACTTTAAATTCTGCATATACGTATATTTCTTTCCTTACAATAAATTTTTACAATGGTTTCCCAAAATAGCCAAACTAATAATTGAGGCAGTGTGAAACACTTTATTTAAATTTTCAATCTTAAATCTTTGTTTAGTCTTTAGTCATGTTTAATTTATAATTTGCAATTGTTAACATCATTTTCCTTTATAATCATTTTGTCAATTGTCAGCATTCAAATAAAGATTTGTCACATGGTTATGTTTGTTATTTAGGTATGTTCGTTAGGCTTTAGAATGCACATGAATTCATGGCTACTATTTGTGATTACAATGATGGTTCAATTGATAAAAATGATGGTTGAATATTGAGTAAAGAATATATTTTTGTCCAACTTATTTTCTTCCTTCTCACCTGTCGGTCACCTCTCTATCTTGTTGTGAATTCTAGAACTTCATACTCATAACTCTTAGTTTCTTCCTCTTTTCTCCTTACCTTCTAGCACCCATCTCATAAAGGCAATTATCCTTCAAACCTCTACAATCCCTCAAATCAGATTATAATCCACAAAGTGCGTCATTGAGAATGCTAAGAAAAGTTGACTTGGCATAATGACAAAAATTTATTGAATTTTGATAACTCAAGGTATCTGCTTTTCATCTATGACTAGCTTTTAACTTCCAATTATCAGCCAAATTGTTTGACCATACTGCCAAGGCAAGTGTAATGGTCACACTAGGTCTACAAGGATGAGGCCAGGATATCCGCATGCAGAACTCCAAGCTGATGTAAACTTTATGATGCAGGAACAGTATCAACTAAGGTTTTCATTTTTCAAAATAAATCAACAACCACTAAAAGACTTTCAAACAGAAACAACATGTTATGCTTCACAGACCAGTCAATAAAAAGAAGAAAATTATACGTCAAGTTGGAAACTTGCTCTGGAGCATGATCTCTACAAGAATGGTCCACAAAAAATAGATCCAATATAATATCACATGGACGAGAAGCTGATGAAACATTAAACTGACCTCAGTATCAAAAGAAAGAGCTTTCATGCAATCTAGATCCATTCTGCATATCAGAATTTTATCGCAGTCTTCTTCAATTCTGCATATAAGAGATTCCAAAAATACTTGTTGTTCGCTTGACAAATTGCGCCAAGATCAGTCAGCATAACTGAAATAAAATTCTAGAAGCAGCTGCCCTATCTACAGCTGTTGAAACAAACAAACAACTTTATAAAGGAAAAACAATAACTCACATGGTAGATCAATACGCAACAAACATCATGAAAACATGACTACTACATCATAAATTAATTGGATCTCCAACCAATTTGATGCCACGTAACATGCCATATGCTTCACAATAATATAGATACGTTGGGTTTTAAACCAATAAGATATATTTTGCATGGTAGATCAATACTCGACACATAGCTGCATGATAAATGAACATTGGATTTTCAACCAAAATGATGCCTTGTAATTAGAGGTGTCAAAAATTGACCCAACACGACAACCCGACTCGAACTTGACTCAAAAAATCCGAGTTCAGGGTGACCCGAATAATTTTCGGGTTGGGTTTGGGTCCAAAAACTTGACCAATTTAATTATTCGGGTCAGGTTCGGGTTGACTGCTAACCCGATATTGACCCACCAATTAGAATTTGACTCGTTTTTGATCCACAAACCTCAACCCGAATTTGACTCGATTTCTATCCGATTTTGACCTAATGCATGCATAAATAAATCATTCGTGTTTGTCAATCAATCGGGCGGTCGGATGGGTTGATATTTTGACCCGCTTAATAAACGCGTCGAGTCAAGATTTTTGGTCGAGTCAATTTCGAAGTCAAACTCGAACAATCCAATCAATTGACATCCCTACTTATAACATACCATATGCTTCACAAATCACACTAAGATACGAAGCCATTACCCATGAATAGGACATTAAAAAATACTTCCTTATAGACAACTAAAAGGAAAACACAATTTTTTACCCATAATATCTCTATTGTTGACATAGCTAGAATTTGCGCCCAAAAGACCTTCAAAACTAAACTTAAAACATCATGTACCAATGAACAACAAAGAATGGAGTATTCATAGAACTATTTCTTAATAGTTGGGAAAAGGCAAATGGTTTAATTGCAATATTTCAGATTGATTTAGAATTAAAGATTTGTTAAAGATGGTTTTCTTTCTGTATTGCTTATCATTTTTTACAAAGAACAATAAAATAAAATTCAATAACAAAATCTCTTATTTTTATATTTTTCCCTCTTCTCATTCTAGTTTTTAAGATGGCATCTGAGTCATTAAGGTTCTACATCATGTGACGTTGCCCCTCAACATGGAGTCTTTCTCCCAAGCTGATGGGTCCTTCACCAAGCTAGTCTTCAGCCAATAACAGAAGTAAAAATATATGTGAAGGATCCTCCTAAAAAGAAGGTGGTGGCAAGTATCATAAGGAAAATAATGGCCAAGTACATGAAAATTAAAATATTGGAAATCAACATCAAAAATAAAAAAACTAGATCCAAAACATGAAAAATTCAGGATAAAATCTTAGACTAAAGAATTTCAAAGTGAACTAACAAGAAAGACAAATTGTTGCAACTCTCTCATTCTTGTTTTGGCTATCTAGACAACAAACCCAAAGCAACCATATATTCTCCTAGTAAAAGCTTATTATAGGACACCATCAGAATAAAGTTGGTTACTCAAAAAGGTAAAGCCTCATATCCATCATTGAAAACAAAAAGAAAACTACTACTTAGATACTAGACTCGAATATAAAATCAAATGACAAAAGACAAAAAAATGTTCTCCAAATTTACAGCATATGCCATGAAATTTATAATGCTCAAATTGCAGACAAGTTGCTCTTAGAGGTGGTCAGAATAGGGTATATCAATCACTTCAAATATTTTTCATTGGACTCTATACTTTTAATGTCCAACTTAGATTACAACTTACTACCAATCAACAAACTCACTCAAGACAAAAAATTTATTGCTAATTTCCCATCTAATCTTTCACTTTTAAAATTTGAACTCAAGGAGGATGACTAGCTGTCCAAAAATTTGTTCAGAGCTCTACTTTCTAAGGAATCATTTCTCAAGTAAGATAAAGGTTCAATAAATAAGTTATGTATTTACCAAAATCCACACTTAAATTTTCAAACACACTTAAAACAATGATAGTGATATCTAATTTTGGCACTATCACTTAGGACATGCTAAGTTTACTTACCTTGCAAAATTAATTCTTTCTCTATCAACTAACAAAAATACAAGAAATTTTCAATATGAATTTGTTATTTGGCTAAACACATTTATAGTTCCTATCCCAATCAAGCATTCCAAAAATTTTGCTTTTAACCCACAATGATGGGTGAAGACCATCTAAAGTCAAAAAAATATTTTTTGGAGAAAATGATATATTTCCTTCATCGACAATTATACTCATAGCACTGGTTTTCCTAATGAAAGAAAAATTTTAAGCTGAACAAATATTTAAACATTTCAACACTGCGATTTGTACTCAATTTCTAAATCTAAATTCTAAAAAACCAATTGCCAAAACACTTTGAATACGATCTAAGGAAGCTATCACATATATCAATGAATTATCCATCAAAGTTCTTCGGATAAAAAGAAAATAGATGCCTCTTAGAAATCAATTTATGGTTATATATAAATGTTCCAAAATATCTCAAAGGAGAAGCTATACTAACAACTAGATATCTCTTTAATAGAATGTCCTCAAAAATATTTAAGCTCTAATTGTTCAAATCATTATCTATTCACTCGAAAATTTCACCCACCCCTCACGAAGAGAAATTTAAGTATCGATGTAATTTTCGTAAATGGAATAGATAAGACACTATCCAAAGATTTTGCCCTCATTTTGGCGACTTTAGATCCTGTTCCAAGCTAAAATGACTATAGTTAATTACCCTACACATCTCCATTTGGGAGATCGCTGGGATGGTATAATAAGAAGATGTGAGTTTTGAAATTTAGATTTAAATTCATTATATTTAACTTTTTGATGATGGTTGAACGATGATCCCATCAGATCCCAGGTTCCACCATGTCCCTACTTGGGAGAGGTATTCACCCAACCGCAAGGATCCTTATCGAACACAAAGGATTACGTGCTCAAGAACCGAAGATAAATTGGAAGATGATTCCCACATAATCTTCTAAAATAATCTTGAAGCTAATATTTAGAAGAGGCTCTTTCAACATTTTTTGCAAAACCAAATATTGAGGATGGACAAAAATAAAATTGATTTGATTATTAAAATCGTACCAAACTCTATATTGCAATTCATATTCATTATTAAAGTTAATTATATTTTGGTCCATCCAAAAACAGATCGGACTGACTAAACTGAAGTTTGGAGTAATTTAATTTAGTTTGAAAAGTAATTTGGTCAATTCAATTTTCTAAAATTTACAACTAAAATTGAATGATTTAACACATTCGTAAACCACATCACCCAAAACATCCATGTACCCCTATCAATTTATTTTCAATATTTCGTATTAGAATTTTAAGGTTGACTATGAGCATTATTCCTTACCTATAGATGTATTGTATAAAATTATAATAATGCATATTGAATAGCCTTCTATAGACTCCTGTGGCATAAGATTTCCTGCTAACTCATGGTTCGTTCATATAATTAATTTAGAAATGACATGTATTAAATATTTCTAGTCAAGATTAAAGGTTTTGGTGTCTGGTTCTTGCGGTATATACTTCAGGAATTATTTTTATTTTATAGTTAATTTAATTGTGCATGTTGAACTCCAACCAATGGCACAGTAATAAGCTAGCAGTTCAAATTCCATCTTTGGATATCAATTTTAGTTGTTGCTTTGCTTCAGATGAGTTGCGTGCCTTTGGACATTGCTAGTTATGCAAACTTTGTTGAAGCCATTGAGGTTTGACAATACATATTCAAAATCAGCAATGTTTCGTCTAATCATTAAAAAATAAGAAAAAATAAACTATGCATGCATCCGGCAAGTTATCTTTGCAAGAATGATGCTAAATCCTAGGTAAAGAAAGAAAACTGATGTAACTTATTTTTCTCTCTGCTTATATGAAGTGTTTGAGGCAACGCCAACATGGAAGTGGAAAGCTGAAGACAGCACATGTCAAATGTAACAAACATTTTATACATGCAAATTTTGAACAAAAAGCTCATAAATTTGACGCAAACAGATAAAAAGAGATGGGTATCAATAAGAGTCTAAGCATGGATACTACCATGTTTTACATTTGAAGCGTCCAGTGGGTACAAGAAAAGAGCTTTTCCTGACTTTGAAGAGAAGGCTAGACTAAAAGCAGCGGTTCCGAGAGTAAACGGATGTATCAAGAAAAGGTGATCAGCTAAATCAGAACAGCATGAATCTTCCTAATATATAAGTTATTAACCTGAGGATCAACTTCCCTCAAACTTCTAATTCATGAGCAAATCTGAAAGCAAGAAAATATTGAGATCAAATTCTGTTTAAGGAAACACAAAACGCAGTGCATATTATTACAGCACTTCGTGGGCTCTGCCTCACGTCTACAAATAATATATAAAGCACTTTGCAGCACTCTGCCTCACTTCTGCAAATTATATGTGAAGAACTTCATGCAATCTGACTTATAGTTACAGCACTTCGTACCACTCTGCCTCACATGGTAAAATATCATCAACATAACAAATATGTAAGGAATTTATTCTTTATGGCACAGCACTTGAATAAATATAGTAACAAATGATTAGCAAAAATTGATAAAACATAAAACTTGCAGAATCATTGATCAAAACACACAAGAGAGAATAAGGCTGAAATGAATGTAAAACCATGCAGGCAAAAGATTTCTCTGGAGTTGCACGCTATTCTTCTATGTTCACAAACTTGATAGTAAAACTAAATGGTCATTAATAATTCAAAGATATTGAAAACAGATATTACCAAAAAAAATATTGATCTTATTTAGAAGTTCTTATAGAAAGAAATTATTTAAAAATTGGATTATTTGAAATGCCAGGAAAAGTGACTATTTCTGTATAGAAGCACTGTAAATAACGCACTAACGAGAGATAAGGATCTCACACGATATTCAAACCTACTTACCTCAGACACAAATGCACCAACATGTGAGTTATCTTTAAAGGCAGCCTTCCGAAGATGGATGATCAAATGGCGTGAGAACTTTTCTACCAAATATCCAAAATTTGTCAATAAATTAGTAAAGTTTCATTTAAAATGTATGTCCACCAAATATTGAAATTCCAAATAAATTTAAAGTTAAAGCAAGCAGAATACGTGGAAAAACAAAAAAAAATTTATATTACCATGTATAATGGTAGACACCTGATTAACAAAACCACTCTAAGACATCCAAAATGTGAAATTTTAAATGTATAAGCAAATATGATTGATGTCTCACCAAATTACTTTAGATTACTTCACAAAAAAACTACGAAGCACGTTCTACTCAAGAAAATCTCATAAGTAAAATTACACCCACTATGAAGCTTCGCCATGTTGGTGCATGATTCTACAATATTAGCCAATCCTGAATACCCATTTCCTTTATGGTACAGTTTCGTGCAAATGCAAGTTCATTTTGCAAATTTAGTAATGTTTAGTTCGTTAAGAAATGTCAATTTGGCCAAAAACAGGTACTTTTTCCTGGGAACGTGATTCAGATGGTATGAACGGTAACTAAACTCCGATACCTTTGCATGTCAAGGATGATATCATAAAGTGTGCACAATTGCATTTAAGTTCAAATTTTTTACTTAATTTGTAACGACTTATTCTTATAAAAGTGAGTGAAGGGTAAAATAAATTTTGAAAAGTTTCCCTTCTCTCTAGTGATCCATGTTTATCGAGAATCCTAAGTGGAGCAATGCTTGCTAAAGCTCAAATATTTCTACCAATTTCTATTGAACCAAGGCTAATTACCCGATTTTATACTATATCCTAAACTTTGATATAAATTTGAGATATACGATAAAAAGAAAGATATTCATAATATAAATTAAAAACTACTTCATATATATATAGTTTAAGTTATTATAAGTTATATAATTCCTTTTAATGTTTTATATTATACATGTTTTCATATTAATGACTGATAAATCTAATCTGATGATCATGAAAATATAGAAAATATATTGTGAAGATTTAGGCAGATTACTTTCCTACCCACTCAATCCTGAATTATGAAGTCACAATGGGAGCTAAGAATGTGTCAGACAAGATTGAGTCAAAATGACACATGACACAGTGAACCTAACTTGGCCGTTCTACATCAATAGCACATGCATCATTTAAATCTAACCTCATTGGGATTACTATCTTACTTTCCCATGCTCACATATTTATCCTTTTGACTTAAGGTACATTCGAATCAGCTCTTTCATCGTTTCATTTTACAAACTGCTTTCATACTTCAATTTGGCTATAACTTTCTCGCTATATTTTAGAAATTTTTGTGTGGAGAATGAACATTTTACAATCAAATCTGCTACTGTGGTAACTGTAAGAAAGTTATGTTCAACTTTTTTTGAAGAAAAAAATCCATAATATCCATAGAAACATTTAAAAACTCTACTTTTCCGACAACGGTTTAACACTTAATTTTACAAATAGCTGTAAATATCCCAAGCATATCCCATATCTATCTTCTTTTATATACCTAAAACATTATGCTTCATGCAGGGGTGATCTATTTCTGTTATGTCATTTTAAATCAAATTCTGAGGTAATTTCTGTCATTACACATTTATAAACAATATAAGTTCACGTTCTAGGCATACATGGTTAGTGTCCAGATAAAGCCATCTCCATAAGTATAGTTAAATATTTGAATTAGCTAATGAGGTTCAAGATCTCAATTTAAAGTCTGGCAATGAAAAAAACTTGAGCTTCTCAGGACTCTGGGAAACCTAACATTCATATAGGTAAAACCGTAAAAGGCTTAATAGTACATTCAGGCAAAAATATAAACAAGAAAATAAAATGCGATACATACTTCCATAATCAACTGTGAGATGACAAAATCTAATATATTCGATGAAAGAAAACGTATTATAAATTATAAGTCACCTAGCATAGAGCGCATACCTTCAGTAGATGAATCGAGCTCCACAACCCCTCCATGATTTGCTTGAATAGAATATTTCTCAGATATAGCAGTTAAAGTGACAGATGTCAAAATGTCTACCATCTCGTCTACATTTCTACCAATATTGAGTCTCTTATCAAATTCAAGATCAAAATAAAGGTGGCAAGGATGACCCTGGAAAGGATGTCACTCAGTATTGACTATTTTCTTGAAGTAAAACTGTTGAATTTATAGAAATTTTGCCAAGTTAGAGCATTATTGAGTTAGCATAAAAGGAAAGAATTACATAATAATAATTTGCATGGTTGTACAAAAGTTAAGATAGCATTCCTTGAAGCAGAGGATGACAAATGCTAGTTTTGTTTGTTCTTAAGAGTATTAGCATGATCCACATTTTCAAGCAAAGCCATGCAAAAAAAATTTTGAAGTCTACTAAAACAGAGAGTTTCAAAGCAATTGATCTCTCTTGGAGTTAACAAATTAAACTTAAACCAGCATGGAGCCAAATTAACTTTATGTAATCAGCAGAAAAATTCCTATGATGTTTTAGGATAAACCTAAATAAATGACATGGCAGGGCTATGGTAGTTACTTAAAGAGTGTTCTCTAACAACTGAAAAAGATCAGTATATCAAGATCTTACATGGAAGACCTATTGTGAAGGACATATGGATATCCTTGCCAATGACAAAAATGTACCATCATAGTCTAAGGGCATAACCTTCTCATTGATATAGCTAGGTACAGACAACTTTTGCGTATAGAAAAATATTGAAAATTTTATAACTTCATACAGCTTGACTCTTTATGTAATACCCAATTAGTTTATTCCTAATTAATTTTGTTTTACTAATCAACCCGTGTTATCAGAGTAATTATCAGAACACCTAAGCGCATGGGTTGGATTAAAGCCCTCGACGCGCGTATGGCTGGGATCGACCCGTTCATCTATTTCGTTCCTTCCATAGCCGCGGCCTTAGTTTAGTTCCGCTGATCAAGACCGCCCTGCTCCTTCTTCGCTTCCGTGATCGACGGATTTCCTTCCATCTTTCGACGACCGCTTCGTGACGCTGAACGACGAATCGCCGCCGCTTCGCTGCCGTTTTCGACGGTGAATTTTCGCCGCATAGACCGCGCGACGCTCGAGCTCAGAACGCTTCGCTGACCCGCGCACTCTGGAAGCCCAGATCGCTTCGTGCGCCGCTAAGCCGCACCAAGTTCGCCAAGGGAAGTCCCGCGGAACCGGGTTGGAACCCAGAGCCGCCGTGGTCGGAAATCTGAACCGATCGTTCTGCTCGGGATTTCCTGCTCCGACGGGAAACTTGGAATTTTGTAAGTTGCTAATTTTCTTTCTATCCCTTTTCTTTCAAATTCTTTGTGTTGAAATCGTGATTGGGGAGTTCAACTTTTTTCCAGGTGAGTTAAATAATTGTGTATTAAAATGGGGTTTTGCTAATTTTAGTTTGTTAATTTAATAATATTGACGTAGATACTTTGAGTCGCATCTCAGTTTACGAGGAGACATCAATTTCGAAAGATTGCAAGATCATAGTTAATTATGAGTTTACGACAAGAGTATTTATTTCAAGTCAGAACCGACGGGTTGGAAATGTAAGTCGCTGCCTGGCCCAGTGAACCGATCGGCTCGCTCGGATTTCTTCGGCCGACGGGAAAACTTAGGAATTTTGTAAGTTAATTTTCTTTCCTATCCCTTTTCTTCTTTCACCGCTCTTGGTGTTGAAATGCGATTGGGAGTTCAACTGCTTTGGCTACCAGTGAGTGGTAATTATTGTGTATTAAAATGGGGTTTAGGATCGACATTTTGCTAATTTTAGTTTGTTAATTTAATCGCGTAATATCGACGTTAGATTACTGAGTCGCATCGCAGTTTATGAGGAGACATCAATTTCGTAAGATTGCAGATGCGTTAAGTTAATTATGAGTTTACAAGTATTTAAGAAGAGTTATTTCATTATAGTGACTGGCGGAGACTCGGCGAGCACAAAGACGACACCGACCTGTACAATCGGTGAGATATAATCGCTAATTTAAATTCGCTTATTCTTATGTATGCCAATCGCTTTACCACTTTGTATAAATTGTAATGAATGACATATAGATATTTTGTCATATTATATGCAAATACAAACGTTTATTACTGACCAAGATAGATTAATTACATAATGATTATAAGACAGCTAAAGATACGATTTCATCGATATAAACGTTTGAAAACATGTTAACGCAATACGATGAAAATGTCGAAAATTGTGATAGGCATGCTATGTTAATCCGAGATAAGCAAAAGTCGACATGACGACGATTGGGATCTTAGTATTCCGACTGACATTGATGGGAGCCATTGTCGTCTAATCGGTGTCGTAGTTGTAGTAAGATGGCCCCCTTTACCTTTTTTAAGCCGACGCCGTGACGACCCTTTTGTTAAAGTCAAAACCTACGAATTATAAATATTTCTAAAATGATTTGATATAACCGAATCAAACGATGAAAAAAATCACCATCGACATCGATACTCAAAGACTTACAAAGATATTGTTTCGCTACATTATTACATTACCGCAATACGCTTTATCGCCAAATTTACATGCATACGCATCATTTCTACCGCTCAGATCGAAATTTTTTAAGATTCTTGTCACAAAGTTTTTTACGCTACCGCTGATAATTTCGCGACGACGAGAATTCTTTGTTAAATTGTAAGATAAGTTAAAGACAGCGGCACGCATAAATTAAATGTCTTGGCCGCTCAGATTTATTTACAAACTTAAAGATTTACGCTCAAAGATTTGATGAATTGCTAAGTAGTATATGAATTGCAAAATACGATGATGATGATGCAAATTTTCACTGCTTCGCTCCGCAAGAAGACAGGGAACGCTCAAATCGGTGTTCAATCGAATATCCTATTCTATTACACCGACCCCTCAAGATAGGGTCATCCGGTGACAGAAAGCAGTGAGCGTATAACAAAGCAGAAAAGACACGAATGTATGATATTTAATAAATATGTGTGGATAAGTTGAATCGATCAATACGAGCTATGGACGATTAATTTTGCAGAATCTATATGTTCTTAATTTTATGTATGATATTTAATAAATATGTATCATATAAATAATTTTTATAATTACATTAATTTTCAAGAAATGCCGTAGAAGAATTAATCCTCCGCCTTGCACTAATGCGACTCAACCTAATGAGATAATTCTGAGAAATACAACCTGCAAGTGAAGGTAGATCCAGAATTAAGGGTAGTTCACATTGTGTTGTTGATAAGATCTATGGAAAAATCTGACGGGCACGATAGTATGGTTCGGTGGATCAACATTTGAATATTTCAAACGCTCAAACCACCAAAGATTCAAGCGAGCTGAACCCGCTAAGATCGCTTAAAATTGGAAAAATTTTGATGGAATGATTTGCAAAAACAAAAGAAGAAGATCGCTACTTAGACAAGGGAGAAGGTGGTGGCAGCTCAACAGGAAAGATTTGAAATGATACCCATTACTCGATCAAATGGGATGAGTTTGTCAAAGTATTCAAAGATATTATTCCTCCATCGCCGACTTTTACAAGATAAATTTTTCAATCTAACTCAAGATCAAATATAACGCAAGAAGTTCGAAGTTCACTTCTCTTTCTATATGCTCCACATTATATCAAGATCGTGAAGAAATGTCATAGATTTCAAGATCACTCAAGGCCAAGATACCCCTTTCGATACCAGTCAGATAATGAAAGGAAAATGAGTGAATTTTTCCAAGGGATGCATAAAAGCAAACGTAAAGCTTTGAAAAAGGCCGATTTTAAGAAGAAATTTAAGCTCACGACGTGTAAACAAAGCTAGAAACCTATTCAGTGTGGGAAAAGACATTTTGGTCAATGTCCGGCCGGATCAGATGTTACGATGGTCGTGGACATCGGCAAACCGATCCCATTCGGAAGAAGGACATAAAATCATACAATTATCGTGAGGTCAACAAAGAAAATTTTGAAGCCGAAGCCGTGTAACACACAATTTTTGGGGAAACCTTCAATTCAAGAAAAAGGAGAAACTTCAGAACGTAAAACCAACCCTCCAGTAAAAGCCAGAGTTTTTGCTATCACTCCGCAAGAAGCGAAGGAATCAAAATGAAGTGGTGTCGGTATCTTAAAATTTAGGATCATTTGGGTTCGGTTACGATTGATTGATTCGCATTCATTCATTTTGATTCATTTTTCCTGATTTGCGGTTGATCTATTTATTTCATACATGTATTGAATGTGGTATCACTTAGCCGGTGATAGTTTGAATCTAATAGGAATGTGTTGTTGGCATTAGCATTGAATGTGACACCTGCCACCGAAGGCTAATTATCTTACGATCGGACATTTTGGCGTTATACTTGGGTATGGATTGGTTGATCCAAATATTTACTCTAAATTGAATCTTAGAAATAGAATGTAAATTTTACATGCTCCTCATTTATTTTTTCTTTGTGCATAAAATTGCTTCTTAAGCTTTGAAATTGTATTTGACTTGAAATTAGATGTGTTGAATAAGGAGGTGTTTGAGGCAGCATTGTTTGAATTTCACGTGTTTCAGGAGGAATTACAGGATTACATGCGAGAAAGTAGAGTTTGGGATTGATGTCTGACGCAACTTACATTTCGTATCCATCTCGCTACAGGGATGGCTCACAGAATTCAGGGAGTAAGTGTCAATTCTGAGATGCAGGAGCAGCTAAATGAGCTACATGATTGTGTTGGGCAGTTGAAATAAAGTGACCAGGCGGTATCGCTAGCAGAGTTGATGATTTATTTGATCGGTTGGAGGCTGCTTTTTTATGATTTGAGGATGCAATATGTCATTGTTGGGTTAAAGATCGATATTCCTAACTTTTAAATATACATCTTATGTTAAAACTGGTTTACTTATACTTTCTGCTCTTTATAGGCTTAAATAAATGTTTTAATCCTTGGTAGCGGTTTATTCATCTTTATTGATACGATTTATTCGATGATGAAGAACGTCTGAAATCATCAATTGTTTTTTAAAAGTGGTAAATCGATTATATCATATAGTAATTTTGGATACATAGCGTCGCATTTGGTCGCATTATCGTGGCGAAGAGTTTTGATTGATCGCCAAAAGTAAAACAATTTTAGAATAAAGATGAAAAAAATGTTCTGAAGTTCGTAGTTTTAGGCTTAGCTGGGGTTATTACAGGGAAGTTTGTGAAGATTTTCTCGTATTGCGTCATATCAATTTATTGAGAAAGGATGTCGAGAATTGATGGACAGCCAGATGTGACGAGTTTCAGGAGTGAAAGCATTTGATAGCCGGTTTAGAATGGGGGATTCCAAATATTTAGTGATGCATCTTTTAAAGGACTTGGGTTGTGTTTTAATGCGAAGAAAAATTCTTTATCTTGAGACAATTAAAAGCCATGAAAGAATTATGCATGATTTAGAATTCTGTGATTTTGCTCTTAAGAATTTGGAACATTAATATGAGTGAAATGCAAAATTTTCTTGATCATAGTAAATATATCTTTCTACAAAAGCGAATCTAAGACAAAGGTGGCAGTTTATTAAAGATTATGATTTAGATAATTGTCAGGAAAAGTATGTGGTGGTGATGCATTAAGCCATCATGGGAAATGTCGGTTGGTTATTACTCAAAGTCGAGTTGATCAGAGAGGTTAGAGAAGTTAGAAGATTGATCTTTGGGCATTTATCTCAATTGATCTGTCGATTTTATTTGATAGAATCCAGTACGAAATTGGATGCGTGGATATCGAGAATTCATTGAGCAATCAATTGGTCGAAGCGAAATTTTCTTGTAGATCAGAGGGTATTATTGAGGAAGCATTCACAATTAGGTAGCAGTGATAAATTGAGGCGAAAATTTCAGGATCAGGCGGAGGATATCTGTATTAAATTGGTTAAATGTATAAAGATTTAAAACGCATTTTGGTGGTCGGTATGAAGAAAAGACATTGAATATACAAATGTCCGAAAACTTGTCGTTGTCGACAGGTGGTTATTGAGGTCATTCTTATCACGAGTGGAAGTGGGAAGAAATTGCAATGGATTTTGTTATGGGATTTCTAATCAAGCGAGGTAAATGATAGTATCAGGTTGTTGTGTGGAATTACCGCCATTCATTTCTTATAAACAGTGGATTGATTGATAAATTGTCAGATTATATGTTAAAGAAATTGTAAGCTTCATGTAATAAAGTGATAAATCCCGAGATGGTAGATTTCTTAGATTATGGAAAGAATTGAGAGGCTTGGGCCTTGAGTTATCTTAAATGCTGACTTTTCAGGCGATGGATGATCGAGAAAGAAATTCAGTCACAAAGATTTGTTGAGGCTATGTTTTAGATTTTGGAGGTAGGGAAGATCATGTTATATGATAGTTTCTTACTTCCACAATATAAGCTATTGAATATATGGTGTAAGCATTGTATGGTTTAGAGTGTAGAATTGAGTTGGGTGGAGAAAAGAGCATTTGTTAGGGTCGAGTTGGTTGATCAATTCTGAGAGAAAATCAGATTAATGATAGATTGAAAGGCAACTTCAGGATCAGTATTGACTTTGGTAGAATTTCAGTTGGAATTTGTCTTGAAAGTCAAACTTATGAAAGGAGTTAGTAGATTTGAGGAATTCATTAAATAGAACATACAAAAGTTGAAAAAGGATTGTTATCTTTCTGCTTTACCAGATGAGGCATTAGCGCGTTTTCATTTCAATGTTGAGAAAATGGATCACAGATCAGGCGAAGATTTAAATATACAAAGTTTGAAATACAATGATTTGACTTATGCATTGGGTAGGAAAAGATTTTAGAATTTGAAGTGAAGAGATTGAAATAGACAAATTTCACATGTTAAAATTAAATGGCCGATCAAAAGTTCTTGGGAGGTTGAGCGAGAGAGATGAAACGAAGTTTCCTTCTGTTTGAATGATTGAAGAGAAATTCGAGGAATTTTTTTTTTAAGGAAATTGTAATACCCAATTAGTTTATTCCTAATTAATTTTGTTTTACTAATCAACCGTTGTTCTTGTAGATTCGTAGCACTCAAGCATGCACGGTTGAATTAAATATCGGATCGACGATTCATCTATTTCATTCCTTCCATAGCCGCGGCCTCAGTTCATTTCCGCTGATCGAGACCGCTCCCGTTCCTTCGGCTTCGGCATCGACGGATTTCCTTTCCCTTCCCTCGGCATCGGCTTCGACGGACCGCTCCCGTGACACAGAACGCACGAACCGCCGCTCTCGCCTTCGCCGTCGGCTTCGACAGTGAATTGTCGCCTCCCGTGGCGCAGACTGCGCACGTTCGAGCTCGTAACGCCTTCGCCTGGACCCGCCGCACTCGGTGGAAGCCCGTATCGCCTTCGTCGTCGCTTGGAAGCGCCGCACCTGTAAGTTCTGCTCGGGTTGGGAAGTCCCGTGAACCGACGGGTTGGGAAATCCCGTAAGCTGCTCGGGTCGGGAAATCCCGTGAACCGATCGGCTCGGTTCGGGATTTCCTGTTCCTAGCCGATCGGGGAAACTTAGGAAATTTTGTAAGTTGTTAATTTTCTTTCCCTATCCTTTTCTTTCAGACTTCTTTTGGTGTTGAAATGCGATTGGGAGTTCCGGCTTTGCTACTTAGGTGAGTTGCAGAATTATTGTGTATTAAAATGGGAGTTTAGGATTGGCATTTTGCTAATTTTAGTTTGTTAATGTAATAAATGTTAATGCGTACACAAATCTTTAGGTAAAGAACTATGAGACATCGATTTAGGGTAGATTGCGATTGCGGGTTAAGTTAATTATGAGTTTAAATGTATTAAGTATTTAGAAGGTTATTTGTAGGTTGTCGAGGGAGGGGCTGATTTATGACGACTGGGCAGGAGGTGACATAATTCTTAATTTAAATTCGGTTTATTAGCATATGTATCTGTTTACCACTTTGTATAAATTGTATGAATGGCATATAGATATTTACTGTATATTGTATCACGTCTAATGTTATTCTTGGCCAGTATAGATTCTTGATTGATTATAAATGATTAGTTCATAGCATGATTTCATTAGCGTATAAATATTTGAAAACATGTTAAATCGATAATGTGATAGAAATGTCGAGGAAAAATTATGATAGGAAGGCTATTACGAGAATCTGCTGTGAATAAGCAAAATTCCCAGATGGCGTGATTAGGGGATCTTAGTATTCCAGACGTTTCATTTTCATTGGTGTCGGTTTGTAAGAATGGTATTTTTTTGACTTTTAGCTTTGACGCTTTTGTTATGAGTCCTATCTTATAAATGATATTTGAAAATGATTTGATATAGGCGAAATGATTTAATGAAAACCGACAGAACGTATATGAAACACCTGCGTATTTGATTATATTACATTCTGCACCTGTATATTATTGATTCATTATTATTCTTGCATTACTCAATTTATATTGTCTCAATACATGCCCTCTTTATCTTGAGCTACTTAGCTTAACTACCTAGCTTTACTTATGATCTTCTGGTTGATAATTTAATGGTGGGTAGAAGTTAGTGCGTTTTGTTAAATTATGCTTTTGAGGTATATAGTTTGGAAAGATTAAACGTGCATTAAATTAAATTTCTTTAATTCTTTCGTATTTATTACAACTTAAAGATTTCTTGGTAATTGTGATATGAATTAAGTTAAAGTATATGAATTGCAAATATTTGTGATGATTTGATTAGATGCAATTTACTTTTGCTTTGCCGATGGCGGTTGGAATGTGTCGGTGGAATCACGTGTCCGAGTCATACTTCTCTTTCAGATAAAGGTGGGGTCATTGGGGTAAAAACTTTACAAAGTAGTATTACATCTTGAATTGATTCAGCGATTAGTGTTTTTTACTAAGTTGATTCACTAGATGGTAGCACATTTACTGAGGAAGCCTAATCAATTTAATATCAAGCTTCAAGCTGAACAACTCATATAAGGTACCTTACTCCAAAATTCCAAATTAAACATTCACAATATTTATTGAAATGGAAGATTATCCTATCATTAATTCATCAAAAGCACATTTTATGTCTTCTAGACTCAATTTTTATATTCAAGTTACCGCACACCAAAAGATTATTGAGATATAGTTAGATACTGAAGCCATCGGACATAAGAAGGCACTGATAATCTATACTCTAAACTTTTTTCTAAGTACTCTCGGTTAGTAGTCATGGAATGGTATAAAATTTGTGCAAGAACAAAAAGAAAAAAAACAAGGCATTAACATAAAGCTGTGTGAGCTGTCACATGTACGTAGTTGATCATGACAAACAACTAACAGTTACACAGGCACTGTAAAAAATTAAGTAGAAAATAACCTTATAGGTAGAAGCATAAAGACAGCAAATGACAGGTCAAGTTTATAAGGAGATTTATTGCATAATTTTCTTCTTGTTAAAGGAGTGTTTACTGTTTTTGTTTGTTGTGGTTTATTGTCGTACCTGTTACTTTGTTGTTTTGAGTTTTGAGGACTTAGGGTCTACTTAAAGCCCAACTGACCAGTAGTTTTTCTCATTGATCAGTAAGATTTTCAAAATTCTATTCCTGCAGGGTAAATTCTGCAGTTCTTAAGAGAGGTGGAGAGGGAAGGAAAGTCGTAGTTGAGTCTTGGACTCCACCACAATCAACCCATGTAGTTGAGTCCAGTTGTTCACATCGGCTACACAGAGCTGGTCAAAACAGGGAAGGCAACAATTGGACCCTTCAAGGCGTCTGCAGCAGGGAGAAATAACAGGAACTCTTAGGCAGCAGACAAACAACAGCTGCAAGAGCTCTTCTAGGGAGCTGCAGTAAGGACCCACATCCACAACAAGGCTTTCAGGGGCTGCAGCAAGGAGGGACACCAAAGAGCTCTCAGGCAACAGTTCTAAATTTTCTGAAAAGCTGGACATCAATGTTCAGGTGTTAACAATGGAAGCTGCATCTCGATGTAAGGAACTCTTGACTAGGCATTGTGTGGAACAGTTAAGTCCCTCCACCATTAAGAACTGGGAAGATTCGCAAGGAAACTTTAGGTTGTTTAGATCTTTTAGCACATATTTTCCAGCTTCTTGCAACCTCTCTTATGCTTTTCTCTCAGTATCAGCAAGAATGAAAGATAAAAGACCACCATAAGTCCTGAATGCATCAAAACAAACTGCATCATAACCACAATTAAGAATGCTTCTTCCATGTTGGATCTTAAGGACAATTTATGTTTATTGGTGCATGTGTGCATGAGAGCTGATGTGCTTGCATGTGTGAGAAAGTTCAAAAAGGCATTCAAACCAAAACTCAAATTGTAAATTGCAAACCATCTTTGCTTTTCAAAGCTATTGTACAAGTGATAACATGCAAATATTTAAAAATAATAATTTTTCTGGACATGCCAAAAAAATGGCAACAAAAACTTCTCAAACACACCATAGTTATATCAAAGATATAGCAAAATAGACAAAATACATTCAAGATCTCTCCTAGATTGCAATACAACCAATTTTTCAAAAGAAAGGATACTGCAATCCCTATTATTGATAAAGGTTCGCTAAGCAAAAATCATTGGCCTAATTCCAATCCTGAGTCAAAATTTTGTAGTTGCATATTTATAAATTTGCTTTAATGAGATGTCCTCTAATTCATACAGATTCTATGGCTCAATTTAAAAGTATGAAACATAATTTGGCCAGAAATAAATATTTCTAAATGCAGATGGTAATGATGAATTTTATTCACCATAGAAAGTATTTTTTTACTTTGAAAAAAAAAATGATAAGATAAGATATGCAAAGCAAACAAATACCTCTGGAATAACTTCATAATGATGTCGTAATCTTGAATCCATACTTTTATACCTACAAGAAATTGAACAAATATATGGTCATTAGAACAGGAGAAGAGCTTGGAAAAGACCTGTTGCAAAATTGTTATGTTGTGTTGAAATATTTAATGAGTTTAAAATCAAATTACCCTTATTTATGAATAACCAAAGTCTAGACTAAACGGGAGGATCAATTTGGCCCTCGACTATTTGATTGACAAATGGCCTTCCGCGTGAATGAAAATAAGAAGAAAGTATATTGTTATCTACTTTAGTTATCTACTTTTTTTTATTTTTATTATTCAAAATGCAAGATTTCATTATTTCTCTACAATTTTCGTTAAATTCCAAACTAAGGACCAACTTGATCCTCGATCAAAGACCAAATTACCTCCCTGCTTAGTTACTAATTGGTTCTCCTGTTTAATCTGGGACTAATTTGGTCCTAAACCCAATATTTAATTCTATTTCTATTTTCTAGTAATTGGTTATTGTTACATCCTTTGCCACTAAAGTGCCTAGGTTGTTTGTAAGTAATAACCTGAAGTGACGGTAAGTGAGAACCTTCAACATGGCTGATTAGAAAACAAACTGAGGAATTCACTTAAAACAGTGGCCTGGATAAGGAGTTTACCCATAATGATTTTCCTTCAGAAATAACTTTTAAAAGCAGGAAGTTCTACTTCTCTTAGTGAGCCTAAACAGATCCCAAAAAGAACAGACAAAGAAAGAGATAGAAGATTAAAAATACAATTCAACCTTCTCCAAAACTCATCATAGGTAGACACAAGGAACCGCCTTTTTCCAGTCAAATGATCTTGATAACTAAACACATTGCTATTTTTGTGTGCTCTGGCAAACCTGACCGCCTCTTCTTGTCTAGGAAATGTAGCCCAGACACCATCCCTGAAATTAGAATGAAATGAAAGGGATAACATAAGCAATGGATATGTACACAAAATAACATTCACTAATGCATGAATTACAATGGGTTAATCAAGCGATTTGTTGCAACTTAAATTTCTACCGCATACCTACAGATCAAAGCATTATCCTCCCTCGATCAACACTAATTTCCTGTAATAATCTCAAAATTCTTGATGGTCTTTAACACACCACGTGCAGATCCATAGAAGATAACTGGAGAGATCCGCTTGCCACTTCAAATTTTATTGCAGCAGTTGTTGATAAACACGCTGAAAATAATATTACCTTCACTGTAATTAATTAACAACATATTTTTCAGGACCATCTATAGAAGAGAATAACATGACAAAAAAAAGTAATGCAGAGGAACATGGATAAGTAGAATGAATAACAAATCAAAATCAAGTTTAATAAAAATGAAAATATATATATTTTACTCTAAGGGGATAACTTTATCAAAGGTAATTGGTGTAAAGTAAGAAATTTGGGTGTAACTTAAGTTCATGGATGTTTCCTTGGTATGGCTGAGGGTAAAATGCACATGAAGTAAAATGCAGTTTCATTCAAAATTCCACATGACCCTCCTTCCACATATAAAAAAAATGAATGAAGAAAACAATATCAATAACTTTACTTTGAAGGCGCCATGGGTTCCAATCACTCACTATCACTCATTGTCTCCTATTGACTACATGAATGTTCAAAGGTTCTCAAATGGGTCCCACCAACTTACTAGAAAGTGACCCAAAAGCCCTCCATTGAAATGTTTCTTCTTAATAAGAACATAGTTATGAATTAAACACGTCAAGAACAAAAAAACTTTTAAAATAAACATAAGGAAAAAAGTTCTCAAATAATAAAAATAAATAATAGTAATAATCAAGGGCACATTTAAAAATCATACAAAATGATTGAAAACAAATTCCTTCAACTTCTTACCCAAAATAGTTTAAGTCTCTACAGAAATCCTTTAAGATTTTGTTCTATAATAGGGAGCTCGAAGCTTCCTAATGAATTACAAAGTTGAAATGGGATAAAGGCTTGAAATGCTTCTTTTAAGGCCTTGAAAGAGAGAATATTAAAATTTTCTTTCTGTCAAACAATATTAGAATGTGTATAGCATTTTGAAAGATGCTACTATGAGAATTCTGCATGTCCAAGCTGCTAATTGATCACTAAAGTACCATAAGATAAACCTAAATGGAAAAACTATCATTCTTAGTCAAACATGGGACATAACAAAGGCGAATAAACTAGCCAAACATGTTTTCTACTAAAGCCCATCCTGATTTCTCACATCAGGATCAAGTAGGTAGAAAATTAGTCTAGCATTGTCACAATAAATTTTCTACATTCTCATGATTATCAAAATAGATACATTAGAGTTATTGATACGAAAGAGAGCATAATTTACATCATCAAAATGAATTACAAAGTTTCTAATAAGTTTTATATACATATCAAAAGTAGTCTGTAATTTACATCATGAATATCCTTTTTTTTTATTATCATATATTCCAAACTTTTCATTAAAATTAAAAATATAAGACCCAAATCAAATCACCAGACAAAGACTCCACCTACTCCTTTCTCTTGCTTGATAAAACAATTAACATAATTTCATGAGCTAGTAGCTTTGCAGGTTAAATAATTCTAGCTCAGGATTCAAATACAAATACAAGAAGTAATAACATGCATATTGACCTTTTGTACTAGCATAAGCATTTTTAATCAAATAGCAAATGTTTAATTTAATAAAGAAATCTTAAAATAGAATTAACTTTATAATTACATGCGTGAAAAGCAACCATATGTAATATTGTGTAAGCAAAATAAAAATGCAAATTTAAATATCAAAATTTTAAATTCTATTATTTACTTGTCTCGTTATTTCTTTCTCTTTTCTTTATTGTTCGTAATCATATAAATATCATATAATGTCTATAAGCTATGACATAATCATATCATTAAGTCGTCACCTAGCTTATTAGTCATAATAATTGCTGATAAAGTTTGATCATTCTAACATTTCAATTATCAATAGCTCATTTATATAGATTGGATTGTCCTAATTATGGTATCAAGAGTCAGAATCTTTTATTTTAAATTTTCTAAGTAAGAGTGCATTCAGTGCAGCTTTCTGCTATTTTATTTTTTAGAAAACAACCACAATTGCATTTGGCTACTAACTTTTGACTATTTTTCAAAAAATTTGTGATGAAAAGCTATTTTTGAAAACAAGAAATGTTAAAATATTGTGGTTAAAAAAAATAATCATTTTTTTTAAAAAAAAAAATATTCATAATAACACACAACACAAAAAAAAATTATTCTAATATATTTTACAATCATCTTTACAAAAGTTGTAGTTGCCCAAACAAGCCTAAAGCTTATCTCGCTACAAATTTTAACTTTACCTACGTAAGTCATCATCATTTACATTCCTATTCCACATGACATTACCTTTAGAATTATTTTTTCATTTATTTTTAAATTTTATAATATTTAGCATGACTATACAATTAATAACAATCACCTTACATCAATATACATTAAGAAAATAAGATATAATAAGATTTACATCTAAGTATTTATCATGCATCATATTATCTTTTTTTTAATATGAATATCCTAAAATCACTTAAAATAGGTGATTGTATGAAAATATAATAATTTTACTAGTAAACATCAAATGTTGCTAATATGCTCAATAAGAAAATTTTATAAACATTAGGCCTAAGAATTTATTTCTTTTTCTTTTTTTATTTTGAGTATCTCACCTTAATTAGGATTTTTTCAAACGAATTCTCTTATTTCTATCTCCTAGACATCTTGTCCTTTCATAAACAATCTAAAAAATAATATTTTTTAATTTATTATTAATTTTTAAATCATAACTTGAATTTAAATCAATTATTCTTAAAAAATATATTTACCTCAAAAGAATTCCTCCTCATTTAAGTCTTTGTAGCCCACTAATTGAAAATCAAATTAATTTCAAAATAAAATATAAAAATGAGATTTCTACAAATAAAATTGGTTTAATTTGCAAAGAAAATGAGAAAATAGAATTCCTTACTTGAATTCATCGCTTTCCCTGTTTGTCATTCTCCACCTCCTCTTCTTCCTTTCTTCTCCTTCTTCTTTCCTTTTCTCTTCTTCTCTTCTTCCTTCTCTTCTCTTTTTTCTTCAATTTTATCCTTCTCCTTCCTTTCCTTCTCCTCATCTTTCTTCTTTTTTTCTTCTATTTTCCCCTAAGCTAAGAGCTGAAGATCTCTGTTCATTCCATTATTTAATTACGGGAAGGATAAGCTTACTCGTGCAGGCACTATAATATCACTACAGTTACTACAATTATTGGTACACGCTATAGTAATTTACTACCATGCCACTACTACGATGATTTGTTACAATGAAATAATTTTCTGAACAATAAATTATATAAAAACTTTAAAAAATAATTTTTATAAATAATTATTATTAAACTCAATTATTTGTATATAGTTTTATATATTTAAATCATCAAAATGAAGTATAGAATATTATAAAAATATGTTTGGACATTTTAAGATATGTGAAAAGTGAAAATACATTTAATCTCATTTTTAAAAATTTGAGTATTACAAAACAAATGCTGTGGAAAGAGAACAATGTCGAGAGATGCGGAGCTAAAAACGCAAGATCAAATTCTGTATGGTTCCAACATATTTCCACGCTTACAGGAAGGTTCCAACAGAAACAATATAAACCCTACTATGTCGGATAGAGAGAAAACTAATAGGATTAGGGAGATCAAGCAAAAACGGGGAAAACCATCTTTGCACCTTACACAGCATGTCTTCACATACTCCATCTAGTCCAAAGACTTGTAGAAATAAATAAACCATTCTATCCAGTAATGCGAGAGAAAAAACAAAACAAAAAAAAAAGCTAGGAAGTCAATTTGCGATATTTAACCGAAAGGACCAGTGAGGAAACCCTACCTTCTGCCCCTCCGAGGCATTATCCTCCACTTGCCTGGAGCAACTAGGCGCTTCTTTCATCAACCATGGGAAATCCTTCTTTTGCCGATCTGGTAGGCTTCCGCGCATTGCTTTTCCTATCCTTCAGTGCCGATGCTGTGACCGTTTATAAAATTAAAAAAAATGGCATCACAGAAGAAGCAATAATTGCCTAGTAACAGAACTGTAAAAGAAATCAAACGCATGGAGTGCCCGCTTGTTTATAGAAATTGTCTTGGTTTTGACGTTTCTAACTCGAATTTTGGTTGAGGCAAACTTACGGGGAGGCGAGACTCCACACTTAAAGCAAGCGAAGAGCCTATCGACGTCGTCTTTAGGATCGGACGCCATTGACGGCAATCTCCTTGTTCCCTTCCGGCGGAGGAATGAACCTAGCGGCTATGGCCTCCTCGAAAATAAAAGGAAAGAATTTAGCATATCAACCACTTCGTATATTTATAATTTAAACACCTTTATTTTTTTTTAAAATATTTACCAACATAACACACAATTTTTATACAATTATATATCTAATATTTAAAATTAAATTTTTATTTATCTAATATTTTCTTATACTAAAAAAAAATTATATTTCACTTTTAAAAAATGAATAATGATAATATTTTTAATATAATATTAAAGATTAGAATGTTATATATATATAATTTAAAATTTAAATATTAGATATATAAATACATAAGAATTGTGTGGTATATATATAAATTCTTATTTTTTTAACTATCACTATATATCACAATAAAAATATTAAAAAATAAAAAAAATTAAAGATTAAGTTTTTGTTATGAATTTTAATATTTGAGTGTTAATTTGAAATTTTAAGATAAATAAACTATTGATTTGTAAATATATAAAAAATCTAATTAGTGATTTTTATAAATGAACCACGCAATACATATGTATTTATAATTTAACCATTCTCCTTGTTGCGTGCCAGAAAACTTGTAACAGTAAAATAAACCTTCAATGCCTTTGTATGTAAACGCACGTATAGAGATAATAAAAAACCCATAATGAAAAAAATCCTGCAGAATAGGAAAACCAGCTAGAAAATGATTAACTATTTATTTGCTTTGAGTACAAAATTTAAATCTTCCGACAAGAGATTACAAAGTCAGATGTAAGAACCCGAGAATTGAATCAGATTTAAGCAGAATATGAAATGGCTATCGATGATAAAAGCCACATGTAAGGGCACAAAGAATCTATAACAAGATCATATGGTGATGACAACTTGAACTTCTAGCTCTCCGCCTTTCTTCCAAATTCACTTCTAGCTCCTTCTCTCTCTTCATTATAAGAATGGGATCCTATTTATAGGATTATGAGAGGGGCATTTTGGTCATTATAGCCAAAATCTCAAAACACTCTATCGGACGATATATATTGATTCATTTGATCATGATAATTTTGATGATTTGACCGTCCCAAACGATCTTCAATTTGAGTGATCTTAAGCTTCTGGATTCATCTCTCGAACCGCTTCGATTTGACTATGCACGCCAAATTTGGAGTCATTTGATCATCGAAGTCTCAAAATTTCATAACTCGATTTGAAAACCTCCACTTATTCTAAGATATCGGACTCATCTTGCCGAATTTGATTGAATATATACGAACTTGAAATCTATGCTTGATTTATAAATTTTAGAGGGGTATATCATTTATCCTCCTATTTTTAGATGAAAAAACTCATTTCATTCAAAAATATATATTATGTGTATATTATGTAAATCACTTTAAGTAAAAATTATTAGGATATATGATATATATGTGTATCAAATTTATTTATTTATTTATTAATTATTAATATTTATTTATTTTATTTTATATGTATAAAATAATAATATATAAATTATTTTATCATTATATATTATTATATATATATTTTTTGAGTGGCTATTTTATTTGAGAGAGAGGGGGTCGTGGGCCCCCTAATTTTCTTCTTGTTTGTTTTATTTCTTTTGCCGTGAGTGACTTAGAGAGAGAGAGAGAGAGAGAGAGAGTAGGCGTAAAGACTTATTTATTTTGTTTTTATTTATAAAGAATATAAATGGTTTTTTTTCAATGAGGAATGTGAACAATTTTTCTTTTTTTTATTAGTAATGTGAAGAGGTTTTTTTTTTAATGAGGTATATGAAAAGATTTTTTTTTAATGAGGAATACAAAGAGCTTTTATTTTAAATTTAAAATATTAATAGTTTTCTCTTATCTCTCTCTCTTTTTAAGAAGATGAAAATTTTTTTTTATTATTTTTAAAGAGGAATGTCAAGAGTTTTTTTATTTAAAATATGAATAACTTTTTTTTCTCTTTTTTTTGAAAGTTGAAAAGTTTTTTTAATAATATGAAGAGTTTTCTTCCTTTTTTATTTTTATTTTATTTTTTAAAAGAAATTGAAGGTAATTTTTTCTAGTATAAATATCCCCAAAAGGGTAAGGGAAAACTCGCACCTTCTTCATCGACCTGATCGGTGAGCTGCCCTGTAGTCTGATTTTCCTCGAAGAAGCTGACCCTGGCTGAGACGATGGCTCAGTTCACCGACGAGCTCTTTTCCCTCAAGAGCCAACTATCCTTCCGGATCGCCAAGTTTGGAGGCATTCAAGGCTAGTTCATATGGCATCTGGCGAGCTCGATTTTCCCTCAAAGAGGCATCAACTTCTCGTAGGACCGACTGGTTTGAGGCTATCAGGCTGTATTCACTGCTCCAGCTTTTCCCTCAAGAGAGCAACTATCCTCGCCTGACCCGACCCAGTTTAAAGGTGATCAAGACTAGTAGAAGGCTCGGGTTTTCCTCAAGAGGTGTCAAGCCCCTCATCGGACCGACCGCTCGAGGCGATCAAAGTCCCAGTTCATGGCCAGTTTTCCTTCAGAGAGCGCCAACTCACCACCGTCTGGAGGCATCAATGCCCATAGTGAAGGCTTCGCTTTTTCGAGAGGCGCCAATGCTGTTTGATCTAATCGGATCAAGCATCGTCGTAGCTTCATATAAGGCTCATTTGCTTGAGAAACTGCCCTCGAACCGACTGAAGATCAAGGCCGTAGTTTATAGAAAATGATTTTCTTGAAACTCCATAGATGGTTCAATAGTTGATCTGGGGACGATCCAATGATAAACGCCAACTATCAATTAGTGATACTTTGATAATCTTCGGAAGAAATTTTCTTTTTCAAATGATTTGGTTGTTATTTCTCATAAAAGATCACAAGCTTATCCTCCTCCGCCGATATTGTACCTTCAAACTTTTGTCTTCTAAGATTTGTGATGTATGTACTTATGAGTTTTTGCTAATGAGATTTTGATCAGATATCTTCTGAGGCTTTTGCCTACGAAATTTTGATGTACATGTACCTTTGAGGCTTTTTCCTTCTAAGGTTTTGATGTACACTTTATGACTTTTTGTCGATGAGATTTTGATGTATCTATACCTTCCGAGGCTTTTGCTCCGAGATTTTAATTCTGCATCTTAGACTTTTGCCTCTAAGATTTTTTGATACCCCATCTTCCCAGGCTTTTGCCTTCAAGTTTTGATGAGTGGAGACCCATCAACCACTTACTCTTAGAGTCTTCTAGTGAGGACCTCACTACTACTTCCCATCGAGGCTTCCTCAGGCATGCCTTCAGGGGTTATAAGTGGAGACTTTGTCACCACTTGCCTCTCTCGAGGTCTTCTAGTGAGTACCCCATCCAGATCGCCTTCCCATCCTCATGGGTATGCCTTACTAAATGCAATAAAGGAAGATTTCATTGATAATAAAAACTTATTTTAGAAAATAAAATCTTATAAACTTTCAATAGAGTAAAGAAGGAAACTTAACTTTCTTTAGTCACTGTCTTAGTGAGATCTTTCCTGATAAGTATTAGATATTTTTTACTCAATAATAATAATTTCTTTACCATGATTCCTCCGATCTCCTTTTGATGATCTCCAAAGCATCCCGATATCCTCATGTATTAAACGCTCAATTTCTATTGAACAGTTTCATTGAATGCCCTTCGAATGGACAATATTGTGATTGATTTCGTCATTTGGATTTCTCAATGGGTTTGGCCATTTAAGATATTCACCTCCATAATCGCCAGACAAATTTAGTGGAGTATATCTAGATTATCATAATGTCGCTTGATCTTTTGAATATTTTCCTTTTTTGAGATCAAAGATCTTCATGCATACTTTAGAGTTATTCTCAAATTGTCTTCTATGAGCAGTAATAACTTCATCAGTAGTAATTTGTGCCTCTACTCGATGAATAAGATTAGTGTAAGATTGCACTGTATCTCGCATTAATGAAGAAGGTCCGGGTCAAAGACCTCCAAGGAAGACCGAGTAGCTCTACTCTCGAATTTGACGAGCTTCTGAAGAGAATCTTCGAAAGTATTCTTTGAGGGTTTCTCCTTCATTTTGGCAAATTCCAGAAAGATGAGAGTCTTTAATGATTCTTCAATTTGAGATAAATTGTTCGACAAAGAGTTTAGCCAAATAAGCAAAGTTGAGAAGGGTCCTTTGGGGGAGGGAATAGAACCATGTACGAGCTTGCCCTTTAAGAGTGATAGGAAAAACTTAGTGAGGAAAGTATCGGGGCTTGTTGAATATGCATAATAGTTCAGAATGATTTCAAGGATCGAGAGGTTTTATCATAAAGTTCAATGTTATGTAGTTTAAACCTCATTAAATTGTTGAAGAACCATATCAAAAGGAGAAGATTCTTGAATACTGAAGGATGAACTGTTTATCTCTTAACGAAAATTCATCTCAACAAGGCATTATATTTCATCTAATAACTTCACGAAGTTGTTTCCATGAAACGAGTGATTCAAAGAGGGGGGGAATCAAAGTTGGTCGCAATACGGGATGAGTGAGTGACAAGATAGTCATGATCCAAATGATGATGTATGGGAGGAATTTCACATGATCATGAGGGGGTTCTTCATTAACTCTATCATGTTGTTGATAGGGTTGATTTCTTCCATTTTATAGTGGCATTCATTGTTCGACTCCCAGTAAGAGTTGAAGGATCCGAGCCGATGTTCCTCTATTCTTCGCATGCACTCCTCAAAAGTATGAAGTGTTCCACCTGGCCGGTGGTTTCGATCTTGTTGAGAAACTTGATTTTTTGACTTGATAAAGTAATGAGAATCTCTCTTCCCATGACGATGCCAAACCTGTCGAAAAAACTTGTATCGAGAATAAGCCTTCACACCTTTTTTAGTTCAGTTACATTATTGCTATGTTGAGAAGATAATAAGAAACTTTAAAATTTTTGCGTGAAAAACTCGAAATAGGGAAAATTACGGCTAGCTTTAGTAAAATGCTTTACTATATATTTGCTTTGGAGTACAAAGTTTAAATTTTCCCAATAGTCGGATTACAAGATTGTATGTGAGAAATCTTGATAATGAGAATTTTAGAATGAGGTTACAGTAGCTATGCAGTAGTAGTTGGGGTGTAACGGTTGTTGGTGACAGTTGGCGACGGTAATAGGCGGCGATCGGCGACAATGGTGGTGATGACAAACTTGACTTAGCTCTCTCGCTTTTCTTTTACTTTATCTCCTTCTCCCTCTTCATGATAAGAATGTGGTCTTATTTATAGGATTACGAGAAAGATATTTTGGTCATTATAGCTATCTCAAAACACTTCGGACGGTGTATATTGATTCATTTGATCATAGATAGTTTTGGTGATTTGAATCAAACAATCTTCAATTTGAGTGATCTTAGGCTCGTTGGATTCGTTTTATCGAACCGCTAGATTCATTATAAGCGTCAAATTTGAAAGTCATTTGATCATCCAGTCAGTGTCTCGAAATTTCATACATGACTTTTGAGCTTGATTTGAGCTTATTTGGGCTCGATTTGACCCGATTTTAGTATTATTGGACTCATCTTATTGAGTCGTTGAATTTGATTGAATATATGCTTTAACTTGAAATCCGTGCTTGATTTATAAATTTTAGAGGGATATATCACTCTTTAATTTTTTTTTGAATCATTAGCTTATGTATTTATGTGCGCCTCAATCAAATCATTATAAATTTTATAAAAATGAAAAATATGAGTTGAGCTTTTATTATGAATTTCAATATTTCAATGTCAATTTGAAAAATCAAGATTGAAGGTGATTGATTTATAAATAAAGAGAATATAAAGTGGTTGTGGATGTAAAATCCCCAAATTATTAATGAAAATTAATAAAACAAATACATTGTATTTCACTTTCGAAAATTACTATTGACATGAGGAAAAGCACCACAATGAGAGCTCTCCTTTTATTACAAGGTAGCTTATAAATATAATAATATTATTGAAAATTTCTACATTACTCATCTCCATTCAACAATAGGAACTCTTTTCAGTTTATCTATATTTCTCTTTGGCTCTTCTATTTGTCTTCTTGACAACCAAGCTAAATGATTTTTAATCAAGAGATTGTTAATACCTTTCATGACATTAATGCTGATAAAACTCAAGGTGAATGATTTCATAACTAATAGTTTTACCCATTATGAGATACCATTGGCAAGTAACTTTTTTTAATGGTCCATTTTTTTTAACACTTAACAATTCTTTTAATATGATTAAGCTAGCATGGTCTAATTATTTGATAAACTCTAGACACATATTCTATAAATTCATAATAAAATCATGGCTAATAGACCTAAATTGTCTTCTCATTGATTATCCAAAAAAATCAATATACCTTTACTCAATATAAGGATATCACCAACAACATTGCCTAGGCTCATGAAACTACTTGAAGATTCAACTATGACCATCACAATAAGTTCTTCTGTGTTGAGGTTGATCTCATAAAAACATTTAAAATGTCAAATTGATGTTCCATTCTGATTCAAAATGGCCCAAAAATGTTTTCCCAAGCTTTCATGAGATGGATTGCTACTTGCATTTCTAATGTGGCATTTTTTTTTATTAAGCTTTAAAGGTGAAATTCAAAGCCACTTTCAATCTTCAAATAGTCATAGATGAGAATGCCATTTGCCCTCCTTTTCTTCTTACTCTATACATGGATGCTTTCTTCTAACTCATAGATGAGAATGCCATTTATCCTATGTTCTTTCGCACCAATAGAATTCTTTTTTTTTTTTGGTTGATTACTAGCTTGTTATAGTAAAGGATAACTTCATTATTATTCTTTCTTACCAATTGGTGTGTTATCCATTATCACCCATTTTAGAGGTTTACTACATCTAAGATTTCTCCTTTCTGCAAATAATTAAATGAGGGTTGAGCTCATGTTCAATAATTATATTAGAGATGATTCTATTTTCTCCTTTTTTTATCTATCCTTACTTTGGGTGCAATTTTCTTTTAAAATGTTAGGTTTCTATACTATACTTATTGCTAAACCTAAGGATACTTTATTAAATACTATTGTCTCCAATGGAGTTTGGTGCCTTCTAATGATCTTGGGACAAATCAATGCTGATTGCTTGAACTTCATAATTAAATTGTCTTCTTAGGAGGAAATGATTTAGTTTTATGAAAGTGTAAAAAGGTGTACCATAACACTATTATAAAAGAAGCAATTTTGATCACATGTCAATACTTAATTAAGCTAATGATATGAAATTCAATGGATTCTATTAAGCATTGTATATTTTTTTTGGATGCGTATATTAAAGGCTCAAAAAAAATTATAAATGTTTAGAATCCCATTGTTTAATTATCTCTATGTATAACACTTGTAATGAATCTCTTGAATCACACTCACATTTATTTATTTATTTGCTAAGTCCCTAATGGCAGCTCTTCCTGTTTAAGCCTACCTTGCAACGAGTTTTGAATGCCTCCTTCCTCACTGAACTAAATGCTTTCCCAACTCATTACTCTGGTGATTGTTTACATAATATTTAGCTCGAGTGGAAAGATATTGCAATGATAAACTCTCCTCACTCACTGGAATTGTTGTAAAAGTGAAAATCACAGTTTCCCCCAAAAACTTATGCAGATAAAATTTTAAAAGTTCTTAGCCCAGTGAAAGCATCAGCATACCTTTATATTGGAGGAAGTGTTAACTGATGCTGCAATTTTCTTTTTCTACTGTGTTTTGCCTTGCTGCCAGACAAATTTCTTGTCCTGAATGTGATCAGGTCAGGTCTTTCTCTCTTGTTGGTTTTTTTTATGGCTGCAGGCTACACCAATTTCAAGCTGTTATAGTGTTATTTACAGCCATTTCATGTTCTGGCTGTACACCGAGGGATTTTATGATTTGCTGCACTAGGAATTCCTTCTTGGCAGCATGCTTCTCTCTCTCTCTCTCTCAATTTCAGAAAGATTTACATGCATATCACATACCGAAGTTAAATATTTATGCATCAAAAACTCTCCTATGCTTGAAAAAGTGTATTTCAGTTTAAAAAAGTGAGCTTTAATAACATTTTTGATATGATATTAAAGATTGAGATATTATACATATAAAAATTAAATATTAGATATTAATATATAAATATATAAAAATTGGTTGTTATATATGTACATCGCTCATTTTTTTAAGCTGTTCACTTTCATTTTGTATTCAGCTATACTCTAATCGGATTATGGGTGGTGAAGCCCCATATTAATATAATTTTTTTTTTTAATAAGCATGTAGAATCAGTAGCTAGACCGCCGTCTCTGCAGATGGATGGATTATAGATTCCACGTTTTTTGGCTGTTGGATGGCATTATCTTGTCTTACTTCTCGAGCCTATCTACGAGTATGTCATTGGGAGTTTTTGGTGGTAAATTGGGTCCTTTTTTTTTTTTTAGTTCATTTTATCTTTCTTGTGTACTCAATCCTATTTTATTTTTAGCTCTTTTCTCCCCTACTTGTCATATATATGTTGGCAATTACCACAATTTTTGTATATATATATATATATATATATATATATATATATATATATATATAAAACACACACACACACAAACACAAATCATTCAATTATAATTATGTTACAAAATTACAAATATTATTTAAATCTCATATTTTATTTATTTATATTCATTTAAAATTATATTTCTTTTCTTTAACAAATAATGTAAATATTTTATTAAAATAAAATATCTTTAAATTTAATATAAATATTATAAGAAAAAAAGTTTATATGCCTCATAGTATTCACAATTATATAAATATTTCCATTATTTTTTTACTCGAGAAATATGCCTAAAAACTTTTTTTGTGCTAAAATATATACCCTAATTTTGAAAAAAATAAAATTCTATACTTTGTGAAGAAGCCGCATAAACTTTCAAATAAGAATTTGCTTTACTCTTCACAACATTTTTTTTTTATCTTCGATGATCTCAAGAACACATATTTGACTTACAATAAAGGTTTAACTTCTTCTACTACTAATCATTTTAAACTTCAAATCTAGAATGACATTCAAAGATGATCATCAAGGTTTGAATATAGATCAATAATTATTAAACAAGATTTAATAATATTTGAACATAGTTGGAATAAAATTTGAATATTATTGGGAAAATGTTTGAATAAGGTTCAAAGATTATTTAAATATAATTATAATAAGATTTGAATTGGTTTAATATGATTGAATATGATTAAAATAAAGATAAGATCTATGATTGAATAAGGTTCAAGCATGAGTCAAATAAGACTTAAGTAAGACTCAAATATCATCTGAATATATTGAAATAAAATTCAAATATTTAATTAATATTGAACAAAATTTGAAATTAATATAATTCAAATTGTACAAGATGAATTCCAGTTGCAAGAAATTTAAATTTATATGGGATGGCCCAATGGAGTTTCAAATCAATTTCAAGAATATGATGGCTGATTTAATTTAATTAAAACTGCATCAAGGAGATTAAAAACAAAAATATAATAATTCTAGTCAGCCTAATATTACGAAAGAGATTTCGCAATTAGAATAAAATAAATATAGAAATGAACCAGACAAAAATTGGTAGCTTAAATTTAATGTCATTTAATTAATTTATAAAATAATTATAAGATATATATAAATCAAATAAAATAAATACTATTATAAATAAAATTTAATTTGTCAAAATAAAGTGATTTAATCGTTAGACATAATTATGCGATGTAATGTGAGTTTTAAAAATATTAAGATTTTAATAATATAGAAAAATTAAAATAATATAAAATATTTTGTATATGTTTATATTAAAAAAATTGATAAAACCCCTAATTCATTGAATTTATTTGTAATATTAGTTCTAAGAGAATAAAAACGATCTAATGTAAATATGCAATATGATGAAATTATTTTTCATAATATGTAATTGTATTAATTATGATACAAAAATATGTAAATATATGTTGACCTCCATATATAAAGAAAATGGTAAAAACTTTTGTCGGAATGAGACTCTGGTGTTGTGTTCATCGTCAAAATTGGTTAAATATGAATATTGCATAATCCAAAATCAGTGATCAATGATAGCTCGATGTCGCGATATAGTGAAATGATGATATCAACGACCGTTCATGAAATTGATTATCTTTTTGAAATATCATTGCCAAAAATGAGATCGCTCATGGATGCAATGCAATGTCGAATGATAGTGACAAGAAGCGCCGAGTTTGAAATACATTGAGGAAAATCAAAAATGACCTTTCGAACGGACTTTGTCATTGCATTGAGCGTCAAAGCGACATAATATAAATATTACACAACTTGATGATCAGTTATTATTCGTAACGCGCATTTATATGATCGAGATTATACAAACCAAAGCGCTCTGCTGTGAAATTGATTCTATTAGCCTTGAAACATCAAAATCTATAAAGTAAGATTGTTCGCACTCAATTCGGACAAATCATGTGAAAATCAGTGGGTAGTGATAATCGCATTTTGAGCCAAAATTGACCAACTTAGGCGTCGATTTTAATCAAATAGTCTCTCCTTGACAGGCTTGCATCCGAGAATGGGTTTTGAAAATTGCCATTGATTCGATAATTTGAATTGAAAGAGTGTGAATTTGGGTGTCGATGTAAATTTGAAGGTTGAGGAGATTAGATAAGACCTTGAGATTTCACCCTTAGTTTGCGAGAACTTTAGATATGGTTTTAGGTTTCCTATAGAAGCAAGCCCCTATAGTTAATTACCCCTCTTAATGTTGAGAGGAAATTTTGATTAAAAGTAATCATTTATTTAAATCATGATAGTAGCGAATCTGGAGTTTAAAATTTAAGATTTTGAAATTCATCATTTTAGCTTAAAGTGGATGGTTGAATGATAACATGCTGATCTAGATCCCATGGTTCCATCTCATCTCGGTTTAGTCTATGAGGAGGTAGTAGACTTCGAAGAATCTTTATCATCCACGAGTTCGTGAAATTCTTGTAAAGGGTGGTGTTTATCTAAGAAGATAAGTTTAAGTATACTTGTGAAGAGATTTTTGATATTAAGTATAATGATTCTCAAAGGCGAGCCATTGGAGCATAAGCTGATTTGATGAATATAAAAGGAGCTTTACCACTCGATGAAGAGCTGCATTATCGTGAGAGCCCTTACGCGGTCGGAGGACAGTCATATCCTTACTAGTATGAGATGGTTGAGAGTGAACATAGCGACACATTTGACATTAGCTCCTTTGTGAAATAGAGTTTTCTTAATTTGTCACGATAAATAATTGCAAGGTGGATAGATTAAGTTTTGCTTTAAGTTTTAATGATTGAGTTTCATTTAAATTGTTTTTTAGATTGACACTAAATTTGAGTTAATTTGATTTGAAAATGGGATCATATTTTGATGGAAGTATCCCTGTTGAAATCACCATTCAAAGATCATTATTAATGATTAATTGAACATATTTAAGAGCTTTGATCTTGTCACTCTTTGCTCTAAGAGGATCGATCTGTCATGAAAGAATTAGCTTTTGATATTTCTTTAAGTTGAAATTTTATAATAGATTTTAGGTTTTGTTAACCATCCAAAGGAAATCGAAGCACAACATCTCACACTTGAATTTAAACATTCAAAGTTTTATGCTATATTTAATAATGCCATTGACGTTCACTTTGCGATGTGTTGATCCTGGCGTATTTACTTTGAATTTTAAAATGGTGCCTTACACTTGCATTTGAGTTCATTGATTGGCATTGAAGGCATTTTAAATTGATCTAATATTTTGTTAGATCTCTTGGAAATAACATTTAATTGCTTTCTTCTATTCATAGTTGTATAATTGAATCTTCAATATACTTTCATCTATATATTACAATCAATCGTTGATCTTTCAATTTCATTAGAATTTCCAATGGATTCTTTGATTTTCTTTAATTTATTTGGAGTGGATTATGATTTGAAAACTACAATTCCAAGATTGTGGAGTTTATTTTTGAGATGTGGGACACCACAGATCTTGAGGTGATACTTATTAAAGTGATGCGTATTAAATGATGTATTATCTCAAAGATAGAAATCACCACCTATAATGGACCTAATCTAATAAGGACTCTAAGGCATGATGGGTCTTGAATATACTAGATCTTTCCCACTTTACATGGAAGAGTAAAGTAGGGTTTATTTTAAGCGGGTTCATTAAGTTCCTATGGAGGCAAGCCCCCATAGTTAATTATATCCTAAGGAATGTGAATCCCTTAAGAATACTCTTAATTAAAGTAGACAATTAAGGTCTCCAAAGATTTCAAGGTTAAGACTATCAAAGGATTAGCTATTTTAGAAAATCAAATGGGATAGATCAATGAGAAGACTTATTTTTAGAATCCAAAGGGAAAAGGAAATGCTCATGATACTTGTGAGCATTCCAATCTACCCTATAATTGGGCTTTATATTTTTGAAATTTGAAGAGAGTTAATTATTTGAGTTGACATTTTATTAGATTGTAGGGCTTATAATTCCACAACATAAGATTGTAGATGCGAGGTGAGGATTTATACTTGTAGCAGGAAACATACCTCGATTCCTAAACTAAGGAGCCTTGGTACAAAATAAAGGCGACCTAAATCTAAGGAAAATGGGTATATGGTTTACCTCCACAGAGAGAATAAATCATTCTTTGGACTTATTATGCTGGAGTGGCGACTAACTCCTCCTAGCTTTAAATCCATGTAGGCAAGTCTTATGCTTTGCAAGATGACTAGGCTATAGTTCATTTAGAAAGAAACTAAGTCCTTCACTCCTTAAGAGATTAGAGCATGAGTGGTATGAATCCATGACTTAATCTACAAATTTTATCAAATTTATTTGATTCTTTTGGAATTTTATTTTTGACAGGCTTTGGGATGTTGTATGCCTCTGCATTGAGAATTTGATTATGGGCCAAATCAAGAGATAAAGGGATATTCTTCCACCAAAGGCTCTCAAAGGTTAAGCCTTGATTCTCTGGAAAAGATGAAAGTTCCCTCTTAATAAGAGTGAAATAATATGATATGCATGATATTATGCATTCATCAATCCAACTAAGGGGTTGTTAAAAATTTTATTATCTTGATTTAATTCTAGACTTTTATGTGAGGTTATGAGTTATTTTAAAATTTTAGTTATGAGTTGTTAATTGGGGTAGAAAAATTAATTTTATCTAAGAGCCTACGCATCCATGCCACACATTCAAGCATCAATCATAAAGAAACTATGAAAAGCATGTTGTTCTAATGCACAATCTAAGCATAACATCAAACAATTTTATAGACTACCATAAAAGAATAAAAGGCCGGTCGTTGGGTTCTAGTACACCCCAAAAAGAAAAAAAAAAGATGGGTAGTCGAACTCACACCCTTATACCGGATTACAAAAAAAAAAAATACATGTTATGGGGTCTTTTTTTCATTTCTTCCTTCTCTTTCTTTTGATTTGATTTGCTCCAAAGGCATCACGGGCACCCAGGGGTAAGCCTCCGCTTGCTCATCCTAATCTCCCATAACACTAATCCTAATTCCTAATGCAAAATTACATCAAAAATAGAAAAAAGTAAATCTACACACGCAAAATAAATGTTAGCTAAATGCCATACAACAAGCGGTTATATGAATAATTTGGACTTAGCACTCAATACATGGGTAACCAAGCTCCATCTGTGGGTTACACTTAGGGGCTAAACTTGCAACAAAAGCATTTATATTTTATTACAATGGCCTTAAGCACAACCCTTTAAGAAAATATGATTAATACATTCTGTATGTCTAAAATACATCACAAAATAAAATACAACATCATCATACCTACCTAACTTAGCACTAGAAGTGGTGACTTAGTATTCTTGTGCTTAAGGCTTGTGTAGCAAGACTTTACTAGGCTTCTTTAGTTTAAATTTCAATTTGAAATTTGAAATTGTTTAAATTTTACCTTTGGGTGATTTCAATTTAAATGATTTAATGATTTATTTTTTAAATTTTTATTTCACTTTTATTTGGTTAAAATGATATTTAGGTTTTCAAGAATGAAGAGTAGAATGAGTTCCACTTGTAGATGGGACTAACCCTATTCCACATCCAAATTCCTAAAGAATCTAACTAAAGTCCTTAAGTATCTTAATTAGCCTTGAATTTGTGTAAATTTTAGAATTTGGTTTGTTTAAGTATTTGATTGATTGATTTTGGATTAGATGTTTAATTTAATCTTGATAATTCAATATTCAATATCTAATAAGTTTAAGTTTGTTTAGTTCATGTGTTTTTTGGTTGATTAATTTAGATTAGATGTTTTGATTTAATTAAATCTTGATAATTCAATATCCTTAATATCTAATGAAGTTTAAGTTTGTTTTTCATGTATTCTTTTGATTGATTAATTTTTAGATTAGATGTCTTTGGTTTATAAATCTTGATAATTCAATATCATTTAATTCTTTTCTTTATGGTTATGTACTTTATGTTTGATTGATTATGGTTCATTTTATTTGTAGTTTGATGATTAGATTAATTGAGATTTTATTTTGATTTTAATTGAGTTTGATTCTTGTTATGATTTTATTTTTAATCACATCCATTTGTCATGTTCATCAAAGTTTGGTTTGTATTTTTACATTGGATAGTTGATTAGTTTATCTTATTTAAGTAGGTTGAGTAAGATTTGATTTGATTACATATTAAATTGATGAGAGTCTTTCTTAATTTAATTTAATTTGATTTAATTTGATTAGCTTTATTAGTCTTTGGATTTTCTTAGGTTCAATGTGATTATGTGATTAGTTTAATTAAGCAGTGTATTTATGTTAATTATAAAAGGTTTATTTAATTTTTTTGATTTCATTTTTTTTGACTAATGATGTAATTAATGACTTAATAATTTTAATTTTAGGTTTTGATTAATATTTAATTGCATTTATGTTTGATTAAGCTTGTTTAATATGATTAATTTTGACTTAATTAGTTTATTTAATAAATATGATTAAATTATTAGATTAAATAAAGATTTGTTTAACTTAATTTGATTTCATATTTATTTAGGTTAATGATGCAATTAATGAGTTAATGATTTAAGTTTAAATTAAAATTGATTAGCATTTAATTGCATTTTATGTTTAATTAAGCTTAAGTTTAATATGATTAATTTAATTGACTTATTAGTTTATTTAATAGGTGTGATTAAAATTAGTAGATATTAATTAAGTGTTTTATTTGAATTAATTTTACTGTGATTTATAAAATTAATTTGGTTTATTAAGATGATGGATTAATTTCTTAAGTTTGCATTAATTAGATGTTTGATTAATTAAGTTTGATTAAGGGTAATTAGTTTAATTATGTGTTTTTATTATTAAATTAAAGAAAGATATATTTATTAATGATGTAATGACTTAATGATTTATTTAATTTAGGTTTTGATTAGTGTTTAATTGCATCTTTATGTTTGATTAAGCTTAGGTTTAATATGATTAATTTGATTAACTTAATTAGTTTACTTGAAGGGGTGATTATTAAATTTAATTTGGGGTTTGATTTAAGCTTAATTTTAGAGTTAGCTTTAATGTAACTTATTTAAATTAATTTGATTAATTGAGGTGATGTATTAATTTATTAAGTTTGCATTAATTAGATGTTTGACTAATTAAGTTTGATTAAGGGTAATTAAATTTTAAATCATTAGATTAATTGTTTATTTAATTAGAGATTAATGACTTAATTTCCATGTGAGTGATTTGATTTAGTTAAGTGTTTTACTTAAGTTTGATTTGATTAAAGGATTATTGTTATTCATCATTTTATTAAGTTAATTATTATTTCATTTCAATTAAGTTTGATTATTTATGAGTTTTATTTGATTTGATTCATTTATTATGTTTGTTTGATTTCATTATGTTTGATTTAGTTATTAGGTTGAAATATTTAATGGTTAATTAATTATCTTATTCCAAATGGATGTGATTTAATCATATGTTAATTAAGTTTACTTTAATTTTATTTGGTTTATTTAATTTAGTATCAAATGATTAAAGTTTTCTAAATTTGTTGAATTTTGAGTTTGATTTGATTTAATCATTTAATTGAGTTTTATTAACTTAAATAGGTTTAATCATATTTAATTTAATTTCTATTTTTTTTTGATTTTGAGGTTTGATTAATGATTGCTTAAGTGCTTCATTTCATTTATCATTTTGATTTGATATTTAAATTATTTTTTAGATTATGTTTAATTAACTTCTTAATTGATTAAACTCTAATCTTAAGTGTTTGTTGGGATTAAGATTGAAGATCACATTATTTTCTTAAGAGTCCAGATGTCAATTGAAATCATTTTGAAGATTTTTTTGTAAATTTTTGAATTTTTATTTGATTTATTTTATTAAAATGGATAATCTAAATTTCAAAATTTGATTTCTCTCAATCTAAAAGTCCTTTTCACTTAAAAGTTCTATGGTAAGTGTGTTTTAACTTTAATTTCAATCTGAAAATTTCAACTTAATTTGATATATATTTTTTGGTTTAATTAATGAAATATGATTTTCACTAAAACTTAAATTAAGCTCAAATACTTTGCAAAATTTGGATTTTGGGTTTGTTGGATTTCTTTGAAAAGAATCCATGATTGTTTGTAATTGGTTTTTTATGAATTTTTTGAAGTTTGGTGATTTAAATTTTTTTTTTTATAAAAATAAATATGCCTTTGGTAGGAAGAGAAAATGATCCCGCGGCTTCGCTTTGACGTCAGATCCGATTGGGCGGTCAGATCGGTCATGCGATTGGATAGATCACGATGATGCGTCGATATCGATCACGCGATCGTCGGATAGTCCATCGCATTAAGCGTCGATTCGATCGCATGATACACGTGTCGAGTCCGATCGCATAAACGTCGATCGTCCAGATCACATCCAATCGAAGGTCGGATCGCTCATGCGATCCAGGCGTCCGATCCTGGCGGGACGGTGGTGACTGCTAGTGATGACGGTATTTTGAGCTTTTTAAAACAAATGGGGTTTTAAGCCAAAACTTGCAAATGGATCCATTTCATGTGATTCATGAAAAATTCTATTTTCTAATTGGATGATTTAAAATAAAATCTTTATTATCTAGGAAAATTCTAAAATGTGAAAATTAATACAAATGTAAATCCTAAGGCAAATACGGTTTGGCAAAATTTACCTCAGGGATAGTTTCAATGGCGGTGAAGATCGAGCTCAGGTATGTGAGGAAGCTTTGGAGTCTTTAGCCTTTTCCTTTAAATGTCACCTTCTCGATGTCTATGCCTTGGAAGAGCATTATTTGTGTTTTGAGCTCAAAATGGTTCAAAGAGGTGGGGGATGGGTTCCTTTTGCTTTGAGCTTTTGAATGGTGGAAGAAAGCCTCATCTCCCCTCCTTTTATAATGGCCAAAATAATATTTTTTGAATTTTTTGGCTCCAAATTGATTGTCATCTTGCTTGGGCTGGTTGGGGTGGATGATAGATTGATTGAAGACCTTGGATTTTTGCTCCAAAGTCCTTTCTTGATGCCATATGATCAGATTTATTCAATGCAAATATTGGGGAGGAGTTAAGTGCATGTGATGAGGGGAATTAAATGAGGTTGGGTGGAATCCTATGTGGGGGAGGATCCATGAGAGATTTAAATGGGTTGGGTTAGTTTTAGGCTGATCCCAAATGAGTTTGGGTCAGGTTTGATCAGCTCCAATGGGTTTTGGTTTGGTTTCAATTTGGCCCAATTTGGGTCATATGGGTTATTTGGGTTAAATTTTTAAGTAATTATGGATGATTCATGTTCAATTGCTAATAAAGATTAATGTGGTCTTTGGTTTGAATTAATTTGAATTTAATTTAAATTTGGCCAAATTGACCCTTTAGGCCAATTTAGCTAGGTGATTGACCAATTGGGCTCGATTGATCAAATTGGGTTTAATTATGGCTTTGGTCAAGTTCAATAATCAATTTGGAATGAACTTGAGCCATTGCAATCAATTTGGGTTAGATCATGATTTGACCCGATTTGGTTCTTTAGGCCAGGGATCAATTTGGATCAAATGGCCAATTGGCTTGGTTTGGCCAATTGATTGCAATTGATCACAGGTGATCAATCTTGGTGGAAGATTTTGTGAGCTTGATTCAATCCAATTTGGGTTGGATTAGTTTAATGGGTCCTTTATGTCACTTTGGGTCAAGTGGACCTAAATAATTGGTTTGTTTTGGATTGATTCGAGTTTAGTTGAACTTATATATAAGCCTAGGTAGAATATAAATTCAACGACAATCAATTAGTCTAAAGATTTTTCATTTGAAATTTTCAAGTCAAAAGAGCTAGGTTTTTGACTTGGGTTGGTTTGATTTGATTTGATGATTGTGGTTTCATTTATATTTGGGTAGATAATTGAATGAATGATTGATTCAAGAGAAAATTTATTAGTTTTGATTTGATCTAGATAAATTTGGCTAAGTCAAAAGAATTGGCTTAAAGGGTTTATATTGAGTTTGGATTTGATTTTGATATAGTTTTGGTCATTTGAATTTGGATTTCATTTATATTTTGAATATAAATGAAGGAATAATGATTTATAAAAGATCAATTGAGTTTGATTTGATTTAAGGAGTTTTGGCTAAACTTATGAATGTGGTTCATATGGCTTAGGAAGGATTTTGATTTGGATTTAGGTTTGGATCAATTTGAAGTTGTTTGAGATTTTGATAAATTGAAGGTTGGGTTTAGAAAATCAATTAAATTTGATTCAATTTAAAGAGTTTTGGAATTATGAGGATGGTTCATATGACTAAAGGTCTTGATTTGAATTTGATTTTGAGTTTGATTTTATTGAGTTTGGATTTTTTGGGAAATGAGTTTGATTGGGTTTGATAGGTGAATCTTGATTGAATTTGGGTTAGGGTAAGGTTATCTTAATTCAGACGCCTAATCTATGATTAACTTCTAAGTCTCTGAAGCTTGGGTTAAGTGTTCTAATCACTAGGTATCTTTCTAAGAATGTCTGTAGAAGAGTCCTAAGTCAGAAGAGGAGGTTAGAGCTCACTCCAAAAGTGAGGTCAACAAATATCTTATGTACCCTCTTGAGTAGATCATCTTCTAAACAAGCGAGATATTGAAGTCTAAATTTATATTTATTACCAAAATATCTAGTTTACTTCAAAATCATTAAACATCCTTCTTAATAAGCTATTTGGGTTTGATCTTGCCATTGAAATATCAAAATTCACATTTCTTGGTAATATAATCAAGTCTTCATTTGCAAACCAACTTGTAGAACTTAATGTAAATATATTTGCAAGTTACTTCTATTTAATCCTTGCTTGAATTGTTTCTAGATTCAATTGATTTATTGAAATCATTTACCAATCTCTTTTGAATTTTACATTTGAAATGTATACTTCAATCATATTATAAATTCGATAATCCAATCATACATTCAAATGGATTTATAATTGTAAGTATCATTCATCTTCACTTTCAGTTCTTTTAAGTTTGAATTTGAATCTTATAAAGGTTATTTGCTTCACCTTACAATTGAAATTTGTTGATATCATCATAATTTATAAATTTGGTAGTTACAATCAAATCGATTTATTTTGAGTTCAAATTTTATTTAGATCATAACCTTTCAATTTTATGTCAAATTCATTTCAAGTTCATTTTATTTAATTTTCAATTTATTTATTAATTTTGGGACTTTATATTTTATATTTAACGTTAAATCTCTCTCTTTGTTAAGTCCCAAAAAATTTGAGTAAATTTCAATAGCCTCTTGGCATTATCCGTGTAGTGAGTGTTTGGCTTACTGGGTATCTATTGGATATGATGTGTCTTAGCTAACTACCTTCTTCTGCACTGTATGCCACATTAGGCATTCATTGAGGTCTTGGAACCCAAAAGAAATGCAATGATATATATTCATTTCATTTTTTTCAAAATTAGGTTAAAATTTTAGCATTTGATAGGGCGACATAATGTTGGTTTTTCATTTCTACCTTATTAGCAGTGGTTTTCTGAATACCATAATAGTTTTTTGCACCCGCTATGCCCTATGAGGTATTAGCAAGATCTTGGAACCTGCAGAAAGGAACACAAGGGAGAATGGGGAACCATAATTTCCACAATTTCCACGCATTTTTGTTTTCTAAACATTCACAATCAGCATAGATAACAAGCTGTTGCGTGCCGTTGAGGAAATCGAATGGTTTGAAGGAGGGAAGAATGAGAAAGTGAGAGACGAGGGAGAAAGGAGAATCGGCTCCTTCCTTGCGGTTTGAAGAGGATTATCGAAGAGGAGGTGCAGTTTGAAGGGATCTGGAAAAGCGAGATGATCAACAGAACCAGTGAAGGGAGGAAATACAGGAGAATCAGGGGAAGGGAGGGGGCATAAAAGCAGCCAATGCATTTCCTGTTGGAATCTTGTTTTCCAATCACTCAGACTATTGTCAAGAAATTTGGTAGAAAGTATGAGTCTCTGGTTATGTAAATATGCTTGATCATTTTTTGAGTAAACATTCTGCATGATAGACTTAGAAAATCCATGGATGAGTGTTGCTCTGATTTTCAAATATAGATGATCTATAGACTTTGATGAATCCCTATCGTTTATGAGCAGGAAACCTCAATACACAAGGAAGAAAGAAGCAGGAGACCCTCAACGCTCTCTCAGAGGACTAGAAAATATGAAATCTTGCTGGTGGAGGCTTGAATGAACGAAAATAGGGATCGAGAGAGAACGATGGTGAGGATGATTTTTGTCTAGGGAGAATGGGAAGGAAAAAGGGAAGAAAGAAAAAGAAAGAAGAAGGTGAAGTAAGAAGAAGAAGGAAGAAGAGAGAAGGAAAAACGGTTTACCTTCGGTTGAAGAAAAAAATGAAGAGAGCTTGCGGTTTGGACTGAAACAAGTGGAAGAGCAAAGATCTTTTTTGGTTTGGAGAGGGGAAGCCATGGAAGTAGACCTCTTTGCGTGTGGTTGAAGGGAAGAGGGTTGTCGCTTGTTTGAGGAGGAGGGAACAGTTGTGGAGCGTGGAGGAAAGTAGAAATTCGAACGGATGAGCAGGAGTTCCTTCAGCCGTGAGGAGAGATGAGCTCTGATGTGATTGAAGGTCTTGCACATGAAGAGAGTCAGAGTCGCGAGTCATGCGTGAAGGAGAATATGTTTTGCGTATGGATTAGGTTGAACCAGTTTATTAGAGTGAATTTTTAGGGATTTAGGTTAGATTAAGGTTGATTTTTTAAATTAAGTAATCTTTAATGTGAATTTTATGCACTTGATTAGATAATATATATATATATATATATATATATATATATATATATATATATATATATATATATATATATATTATTAGATGTTAAATGAAAAAATGGTCAGTTTTATAATCGATGTTTGATTTGAGAAATGATGAATCATTTGACTCAAAATATCATGGCAGCTTTTCCAAATTTTTTTGAGACTTGTTAAATTGATCTTACTTGAAAGATTTCGATGTTTCAAAATTTAATGCATAATCAATTTCATGAATAATCGTTTGTTTGATTAGGTGCCTCGACCTCGATATCGTCAAACACATTGACTGATAAATTGATGATTGATCATGGTTGTGTAATATTTATATTACGATTTTGATGTTATGAACACAATGACAAGTTTGTTCATCAATAAGTTATTTGGGTTGATTTTGGTGATGCCTATTTTGGGTCTCGATTTGCTATCGGTTCAAATTAGGATATTTACACAAATTTTTTACGAATTGAGCATCATCTCATTTAATAGTTTTGGCATTTCAAACTAACAACAAATGATCAATTTTATGAGCAGGTCGTTTGGACATCATCAGCTTCGACTACGATATATGTGACACATTGATAACGATCATTTGATCTTGATCTTTAGATTATGTAGTATTTATATTTTGATCTATTTTGACATTGAATGCAATGATAACAAAGTTTGTTCGTGATGGTCATTTCATTATTTTGGTGACATCAGGCATTTTGAGTGATTTTGCCTTTGTCACTTAGTCGTCGAATTGACTTGTAAGCTTGACTTGACTTATGACACATATGGAGGTCAAAATGGATAAATGTGATTCACGAGTGAGTGGTTTGAAAACTAGTTGACCTTTTAGTTTTCTTTCTCTCTTCCCCTTTTTTGTTCCACTTCTTTTTATTGCTTTTTTAGTATAAGTCCTCTCTTTTTTATTTGATGGTTTATTATTCTATCATTTGAATTTTTTTGTGTCATTTCTCTTATCACTTGACAAAGTTTGTTCAAGGAGAAATGATCACATCTACTAAGCTTAGTGAGGAGGTTTTGCTGAGAGATTGATACGATCCTGGGAATCGATATTAGGGATAGGATTGAAGACATATTGTTGAGGAGACATGACCTTCTCAGGGGTTTTAGCGCACTTCCATGCTTCATGGATACTTCAAGTTTTGTTGAGATCCTTAATGGTAGGAAATGTGGGGACAATCTTGGATATTAATATAGTTAGCTCGGATCGTGATATTTTACAACCCTTCTAATAATGAGCATCTGAGGTAGTCACTTACGAGCCATTTCAAAGCTCATCGACTTGCTTTGAGATTCATATTGGCAAGATTCCAGTCTTCCACACGGATCGTCACACAGGCTAGATATCTTTGCGGCTCCGAGACACTTTACAGATGACATTTATGAGGCGGTGTCTTTATTTGACTTTAGGTATGCCTTCTTCTTGGGCTCATGGGTAGCGAGTTACGGGATCTAGTAACACTTGTCGCCTTTCAAATCTGTTGGTGAGAAAAGAAAGAGGAAAATTATAGAAATTCATCTTTTTAGGATGCAAGCATTGATCAGATGTATTTATTGTGTATATCATCAAGAAATAGTGTACTATCTCGAAAGATAGAAGTCACTACCCTTTAATGGACTTAATCACCTTTAAGGACTCTCGATGGGTTTGCATATGTAGATTTTTCCTCATTTTACATGGAAAAATATAGGGTTTATTTTAAACCAAGTTGGTTAAGTTCCTATGAGGCAAGCCCATAGTTAATTATATTCTAAGGAATGGATTCCTTAAGAAAACTCTCGATTAAAGTAAATGATCATTGTCTTTGAAGATGTCAATAGGAAAGGGTTATCAATCGATTGATTTATGTTTGAAGATCAAATGGGATTGGTCAAAGAGGAGTTATTATCGAAGCCAAAATGGAAGATAAGTAGGAGATGCTGATGCTAGAAACTGTGAACATCTCAAACTATCTATAGTTGGGCTTTACATTTTGAAATTGATTTAGTTTATTTGATTGTAATTTTGTTAGAAATTTGGGACTTAAGATTCTTTCACAAGATTAAGGAAATGCTTAAGAGGTGAGGAATTATGCTTATGGCTGCAAGGAAAGCAACCTTAGAACTAAATCTAGGGAGCTTTGGCCGGCAACCTAAATCTAAGATAAAATGGGTAATTGGTTTGCCTCCACAAGAGCGGACAAATCACCCGATAACTTGGACTTACAACTGGGGGTTCGCCAACTAACTCTCTGATTTTAAATACATGCGGTAGTCTTTATGCTTATGCAAGAGATAGCTAGTTGTTATTTATTTAGAAAGAGACTAAGTCCTTAAACTCACTCCCTAAGGAGACTAGATCATGTAAAGAGATGTGCTTCAAATGACCTAAATCTAATGCAATTCAAATTTTATTTTATTTTCATTTTGGATAATTATTTTTGACTCAGGCTAATAGGATTCATATGAATGCATGAGAAAGAAGATTATTGGCCAAAATCGAGGAGGTGAGTTTCCACCATGGCTCTCAAGGTCAAGTCAAGTTTCTCTCTAGTAAAGGTGGAAGCCCTCAATCCGAGTGAAATAAGATATATTTGTGCATGATATTATAAAAGAAATGCTTATCCGGTTGGGGTTGCTAATTCTTTTATCTTGATTTTAAACCTAAACTTTTAAGGTTATGAGTTGTTATGAGTTGTTAAGTTGGGTAAAAGATTTAATTTTTCCTAAAGAGCCTAATCCACATCGCCATACATAAAGCAAGGAAGAAACTAGAAAAATCATGCCACTTAATGTAAAAGCTAAATAAATCATCAACCAATTTATAAAGCTAATTGCAAAAAGAATAAAAGACCGTTGTGGTTAGGCACCACCGCACAAATCCGAAAATATCAAATATGGGTAGCCGAGCTCTACACTTATACAACTCGAATTACAAATGAATTAAATTACAATTAAGCAAGGAATTCATTATTATGGGGGTCTTCAAGCTTTATTCTTCTTTCTTCTTTTTTTCTTTCTTCTTCTTTTCTTCTTTGGTTCCTTCTTTTGGATGGTTGGAAGGTAGATGCTCCAAGGCTTCACATGGTGCATAAGATAGGTGCTTATGACCAATGTTATTTTTATCCCCATAATAATTATTTCAAAATCCTAATTATACAAATTTACATGAAAAGGAAAAGTTGAAATCTAACTAACACATAAAATAAAGGTTAGCTAAAATAATCCACAAAAATTCAAGCATGTATATTGGACTTGTCACCCACATGAGTGACTAGATCCACATGGCCTATGGATTATGCTTAGGGGTATAAAACACGCAAGCAAAAAACATTTATATTTTTATTTATAATAGCCCCATAAGCACAATCCCTAGAAAATAGTTAGACTAAGAATGTCTACCATTCATTCTATGACCATACACCCAACATCATCTAAAACATATAAAACAAAATAAACATCAAACCATTCCGACCTAACTAAGGCTAGAAGTGGTGACTTAGGTAATGTGTGTTCTTTGAAGATTTGTGTATGCTTAGCTATGGCTTTAGGTTTAAATTTTCTAAGTGTGAAGAACATGTTCAACTTAGAGGGAGTTTCATTTAAGTTGTTTAGTTATTTTGGGTTAATTTTATTTCATGTTTTGATTTAGTTTAAGTGGATCTACAATTAATTACTAGATTATGAAGAGAGGGAAGAGAACTTCTCTTTCCTTCCATAACAAAGTAATTCTAAAGTAGATTCACATTTTAGTTTTTGTTTAGGTGAATATTTTGATTAAATCTTTTAATCAATCTAAGTTCAGATGAACTCTAAACAAACCCTTTCAAAAAGAAAGGCATTTTAAAATAAAATAAAATGAATCAAAATTCACATAACACACATTACTTCATTTCTTTCCCAAGATATATAACATGCATATGGATGGACCCTAAGAATATCTATACATACAAATGAGAGTATTTAACACACTTTGTGCATGCTAAGTAATCCATTTAAGAGAATTTAGAGGTTGAATGCATGATTTTCTTAAGTAGAAATGATTTTTTATCCAAATTTTACATACACACATGAAAGTAAGAAAGGCATATGAGTATATGTGCCATTGTTAACGGAGGTGTAACAAGACCTACTTAGGGCTACTTAAAACCTCACAACCTTGGGTTGTCGGACTAATATACCACTTTTCTTAAATACAAAACATGTACATAAAGAAATAAAATAGAAAGGAGAATGCAAAAGTTTAATGAATTCATTTTATGCAATTTATGTATGCAAATATAAGTAACCCTTCTTAGGTGATAGCATAGGGATGAATAGGGTATGGAATTAAGTAAGCATTGGGTTCTTTTCAAATGAACCCTACATCACCTCTATTCAAAACTATATAACATAAGAAAGAAAGGAAACCTATGCTAAGCATACCATATATTCTATCACATGCAAACTCATAATTAAAATATAAGTAGCATACTTTCAGATTTGGTATTTATAGATTTTGAAAATAATTTGGATTTAGTAGTGATAATAGTCATTCATATTTCTACTTTAGCCAACACATGCAAATTTGACATAAAGTAAACAACTTCATTTTAAAATTTGAAAAATAAAATTATGAATGCATGAAATCACATGGCATACAACTTAACATGTTGGGGAAAGATCCAAGGCAATGAAAGCATGTAAACAAATTCACTTCACTTAAATCCTAAAGACATTCTTATGAAATAAGAAAGTTTAAAATAAATCAAAGTGAATTCAAAGTGATTTTTGTTTAGTTTGAAATCTGATTTAGTTTTAAAAGGTGAGATAAATTTGTTATTCTTAACCCATTCCCACATGTGTTTGATATTTTTGTTTAAATTTTAGATAATTAAATCCATTTTATGCATTAATTAGGTTAAGGCATGAATTAAGTAACTTAATTAACCCTTACACACCACCTTAGAAGAATTAACTAAATAATTATGAGCCAATGAGATGACATAAAACCACAAGGAATTTAAATTTTGCACCTAATAAGAAAGAGATGCAATTTGGCTCACAATTAAAAGTTAATTAAGTTAAGAGGTTTAAGTAATTTCAAACACCCTTTCACACATGTGAATTGGGTTTTGATTTTCTTAATTGAATTTAGGTTATTAAACACTAAGCATCTACCCAAAGTAGATTAATTAAGTTAAGTACTTTTAGAATTTTTAGAAATTAATTAAGGGGATAATTAATGAATTAACCCTTAAGGAAAGAAAAGGGGGTTTAGGGAATAGCTTAGGGGAAATGCTCCAAAAATATTCCATAAACCTCTTCTTGGATCGACCTTAATCAACTAATCATAGGTTAAAATCATCATACCCTAATTATGCTTAATAAGGAGGGTAAGGAAATCAAGTAATTCTTCTAATCAAGCCTTGAATAAATCCAAGAAAATTAGGGAGATAGAAGTCATCTAAATCATTCAAGAAATTTGGGATTAATCAAAGGCTTAATTAAAAAGTAATTAGAAAATTAATCTTTCTAATAAAAATTTAGAGAAAAGCATAATTCAAAACTCATCAAAATTAATTTTAAAAATGTTCTAGGTTTAATTATCTTTCCATAGAATTTCACATTTTTTGAATCTTAGAAAGAGTTATGAATTTTAGAAGATCTCTAGGTTAATTAGAATTTAATTAAGGCATGTAACTAACTCTAACTAATCCCTGGCTCACAGTGCGACGCATGGCGGTGGCGATCAGTGCGCTTTACATGCATCATGCCATGAGGGATTACTTAAACATCACATCCCAAGCAATGGTCGGATGACCAAGGATCTCCTATGTTTTAAAATGGGTAAAGGAATTTTAAAAATGTGGGATTATCTCTTTGTCCATCTAAAATGCATGGATGGATGGCGAGATCTCCCAAGTTCCCTTGATCAGCGAGCGTCCATGATCAAGGGGAAGATCCGAGCTTGATCTAGCATAGATTTAAATCAAACTCAACCCACACCATCTAAAGCTAAAGAGCAGCAAATCCAACGGTCAAAAATCAATGGGGTGAAAATTCTTTCACAAAGCTCCACACCACATTGAGTTTAATGGTCAAAAATTCCCATACCTCACCGATGCTCGATTCCAGGAGAAGCTTACTGGAGAGCCTTGTTGAAGTTTTGAGCACTTGAGGTTGGGTGGATCTTCACATGGGTCACCTCCTCCCATGCTTGAGCTTTTGATCCAATTGAATCCTCCCTTGCCTTTAGAGCTTGGGAATGAACTTAGGTGAGCTAGACTTGGTCACTAAGTGCAAGGAATTGCAAAGGGATTGTAGTGTGAAAGAAGTTGGAGAATGGATTGAGCTCCCTATTTTCCTTTGAAAAAAATAAGAATTGGCAAGAACTTTGGGATGCTTGCTATCACTCTCTGATGGCTGCTAAGTCTTATTAGTACTCAATCAAATTCAATAATGATCAATTCAAGTTTGTTTAGGGGGAGCATATCTCCCCCTTGAAGGATTGGATGACCGACAATGCTCTTGCCATTTTGATCCAATTGATCATAGGCTGTGGATTGTTTGATTAGTTAGAGTGTGCACATGATCAATTTGAGCCAAGGAGTGGATTAACCTCCCATGTGCTTGGTGTTTGAGAGGTGAAATTTGTATTTTGACCCATAGGGTGAGTTTGGTTAGGGACCAAATGGGCTGATCCAAACCCATTGGGTTGGGTGGACCACTCTCCCCTAGGTCCCCTTGAGCTTTTAGGAAAGCCTCAAGTGAAAGTGAAGAGGGTATGACCAAATTACCCATGGGTTAAGCCAAAATTTGTTCTATGGCATGGGGTGATGATCATTTTAATATTTTTCTACTTTGGACATGTTGGATATGTGGAGAAACTAGGTTTGGCTAAGTTTCATGGATTTGGAATTCATTTGATGGGGTTTGGCTCATGTTGACCCATTTAGGTCAAAATAGGTCAACTTTGGTCAAGTTGACCAATTGGTCAAATTGGGTCAAACCAAAGGTTGGGTCAAGTTCATATGACCATTTGAAATGTTTTGGTAGCTTTGGTTTGATTTAATTTGGTATAGTTTTGGATTTGTCTCATATAACTTCATTTAGGTCAAATGGGTCAAGTTGACCTATTTGACCCATTTGACATATTTGAGGTAGGTCAAGGTAGGTTTAGGTTTGGTTAGTCATATGAGTGGATTGGTATCTTTATTTCCAATCAATTTTGGTTAAGTTCAAATTTGGCTCAACATGACCCCTTAGGTCATGTTGGGTCTAAGGTCAATTGGGCTTAGTTAGGTCTAGTGGCCAATTGAGGCTTTGGTCAAGTTCCACAAGTGATTTGGAATGAACTTGACCCATTGGTTTCAATCAATTTGGCTTAGATCAAGTTTTGACACATTTTGACTTTTTTGGGTCAAATGGGTCAACTTGAGTGGAAAATTGGGCTAGGTTAGGCTCAAATGTTGGCTTGGTCAAGTTCAAACATAGGTCATGAGTGAACTTAGATCAATGGTTTCAATCAATTTGGCCTATGATGGTGGCAATGTTAGATTTCATTTTGGGTTAAGTGTTGACTTGGTCAACCCTTAGGTTTCACTTGGTTTGACCCAATTTGATTGATTGATCATCCCATGATGATTGTTGATCATGATGAGAGGATATATGAGTTTGGTTCAATCCAATTTGGTTAGGATCAAAATTTGGCTCATAAGGTACTTTAGGTCACTTTGGGTCAAGTGAGCCTAAGTGGGTCAAATGGCTTGGTCAACTTGATTTGAGCTTGATTGATGTGTATGGACTTGTGATTGAAATATAAATCCATTTACAAGTGGTTTGAAGGCAAATGGGTTTTGATCCATTTGAAAATTTCATATTCAAAGGAAGAATATGAAAGAGTTTTGGGTTTGATTTTTGAACTAGGTTTTGATTGAGTGATTGAAGTTTGGATTTATATATGAGCTCATGATTGTAGGGTTGATTGAATCATGAGAGAAAATCAAAGTTTGGCTTGATTTAAAAGATTTGGCTAAGTTCAAGATTTTTTTAACTTGAAAGGCTTAGGTTGGATTTTGAGTTGATTTGAGTTTGATTTTTTTTATTGGTTTTGATTATTTGAATTTATATTTCATTTATATATGTGAATATAAATGAGAATATAAATGGATCATGATAAAATTTCAAGAATTTGAAGTGGTTTAATCATGATTTGGGCTAAGTCCATTAAGAAGGATTTTAGGGACTTAAATTTGGGAGTTTAGAGTTTGAATTTTTCAATTTTTCTTTGATTGATTTATATTTAAATTTCATTTTATATGTAAATATAAATGAGAATATAAATGAATTATGAGAAAATCCCATGACTTTGAATTGGTTGGATCAAGATTTAGGCTAAGTCCATTAATAGAAAATTAATGACTTAAGGAGATTTTAAATTGGGATTTTAATTCTTGGATTTGATTGTATTGATTTATATTTATATTTTATTTATATATGTGAATATAAATGAGAATATAAATGAGTTTTGAAAATCCTCATGAGTTTGAATTGATTTGATCAAGATTTAGGTTAAGTCCATTAATGAAAATTAAGGACTTAAGGAAAATTTCAAGGATTTGATTTGGAATTTTGAGTTTAGTTTGATTGATTTGAATTTATATTTAATTTATATATGTGAATATAAATGGATTATGAGGAAATCTCAAGATTTGATTTGATTTTGATCATGATTTTGGTTAAGTCCTTAAGGAAGATTAAGGACTTAGCAAAAAGGACTTTAAATTTTGTTGGTTGATCATGAGTTTCAATCATAGATTTTAAGCATGGATTTCAATCATATGGAGTTGATTTGAATTTGAAGAAAATCAAATCAAATTGATTTGAGTTTGACTTGAAAGAAGGAAAGTGAGAATGGTTCAAGCTAAGGGTAGGAAATTTTCTTAACATGGCATGACCTATTCCCATGGTTAACTCTCCTAAGTCTCTAGGGCTATGTTTGAGTGTCCACCTAATCACTAGATGTGTCTTTGGACTAAATTCTTAAAGTCTAAGAGGAGTCATATGTCTAAGATGGAGGGGTTGAGAACTCATCCTAAAATGAGGTCAGCAAGCTGGGTGGAGTAGCGAGTTCAGGATGCTAGTAGTAACACTTGTTGGATTGGCGGGAGGAGTTGGATTACCCTTTGGGACTTACAGTGTGTCGTCTCCTAATACTTGGTTATCCTTTGTGAGGTGCATTCCACCTAATGAGGAGTTATTTTGCAGGCTGCCTTCAGACGATTGTGATCAATGAGGTAGGCTAGCTATGCCTTCTGTTTATATTGATCTTTTGAACCACTATCACCAAACTTTGAGCGTCGGGATGTTCTAGATGATCATGAGTTGCACTACAGTACATGGATTGAGCTTACAGTTATGCTCTATAGAATCGTATCACTACATGACCCTTTTTTTGGGTGTGTATGATGTGATTACTCGAGTGATTGCGGAGCTTATTTTATTAGCAGTGACTTCTCCTTCCCTACGATTGAGCAAGATTTGTTCTTGACTTTATAGTGACATGGCTCGCATTTTTGTGCTTCCCATTCTGAGGATGGTTCGTCAGTGCTTTATAGCGGCGAGATTTCTGTGAGCCCATTTCTTTAGCCCCATAGTGTTGGGATTTATAGGATATTGGGGGTGATTTCTAAGGCTAGTTCTTTAGAGTTACAATTGGGTTCACCTCCACATACATGGTGTATTTGCTTATTTGGTATCACACATTCTTTTGAGGCAGGATATCTACATCTTGCGGTTCGAGCATCATCTACTTTGGAGATGGAGTGGATTCACATGTTCTTCTCTGCTCCTCATTTGGTCAGAGATCAATTTTTGTTGGTTCACCAGCCGAATATATTTAGCTTATCATCTGGCTTGATTGGGGTTGATCTTATTGATAGTCTTGATGAGAATGACAGATATTCCTTAGTTCATGATAATTCGACATTGAGTAGGGTACCTTTTCGATTACGTCAGGGATGGTTGTGTTATCGATTTGATCGGTTGTTATAATATTGCCGAGTTACAAGTTTGGTTTCTTTCAGTTGACCGCTCATGATGGTAGGCCATTCATCCATAGTGTAGTAAATATTAGGAAGATCAGGATGGTTCCCCTCGAGACATGTTACTTATTTGCTAGCTATTTGGCTACATTTGTGAGGCTTAGTATTGTGCTCACTTTTGGATAGTTCAGTAGGGTCACAGGGTAAGTTATACCTCACCTAGGTACATGTCCTTTGGTCCTTTCTTAGAGCATGGTGCCAAGATATCTGAGCATAGGGTGAGGTTTTTAAGAGTTCCTTCGAGAGAGGCCTCGATGTTAGTCACCACCGGCAGGACACCTTGATATAATTTATATTTTTTCAATACTTCTACCATCTTCTTTGTTGCATCAAAATATATTGATGCATCGATATTTTGATTGGTGATAGATATAGTAGTTGATGGCGTCGAGTTGAGACACCCCTCCTTATAGAGTTAGAACTAGGGATTACGTTCCTATCTTTGAGATTTCTTTTACTCACGCGTAGGAGTAGCCATTTATAGAACTATCGAGCTTGATTGATGAGTCGCCTCCATAGCGGTTTATTACCGATGAGGTGCCAGTGTCAGGTGCGGAGATATTGAGGACTTTGGAGTTAGGTTTCGTGTGTGCCAGCTTTTGATACTACCACTTCAAATTTTAGTTCTCCTTCTGTGGAGTCACTTTTCTCTCGGCTTGACGCCCATTATCACGAGAGACTTGAGGTGAGAGATCTGACTAGTGGGCTTACGTTGGAGCACATAGCAGAAGCTTATCGGTAGTGAGGGTCCTCGAGGATTAAGTTACGATACACCGTTGATTCATTCATGTTCGGTACTTTCTTCCTCTCTTTGTTCTTTAGTTACACTTCTTTACATTTACTACTCTCTTTATGTTGATTATTTTCATTTGTTCCTTGTAGTGCGATGTAGGTTATGAGTCCACGATCATCGATATCCTAGGCGGTCCACGTGATAGGGGCATGCGGTGCGGCTTAGTTTTTTGAGGATGTAGTTTCTCGACTTACTTTGGATTCACCAGAGTCACTAGACAGCTTCACATCATATGCCAACACCATTATGGATCTTCTAGCTCATCGGCTTGGAGGCGGGTTCTCGTGTCGGAGACTCTATGTAGAGGCGTGAGTTCTTGATCCACTAGATGAGATCGCTTCGGTATTGTCGCTCAGCACTTTTACTAGCTTTAAGAGTAGGCGGGGCCGTAAAGGCGGTGACTTAGCATGATGAGCTTAAGGGAGATGCTTCGACATGACCGTCAGAGTTTGATATATGCTTCTTTTGAGTTAGACATATTGACTTCCAGGATGAGAGAGGCTGAGTAGGACAAGAGAGCTCATGCTATAGAGTAGGAGTAGCACCATTAAGCCATTCATTGGCTATGGTAGATCTTGGTACTTTGAAGCTCGATGCTTCTGGTTGGCGAGTGAAGCGGCGGTGTTTAGCGGTTTATTAAAAGACTTTAGAGCTGTCGGCTCCCATGATGTACTTTTCTTCTTTTTGTTTCTCTTATATCGGTTATGTATTATCTCATTGTACTAATGAAATCGACATTCCTATTACTCTTGTGCTTTTTTTCTTTGGAGGATTTGATGAGAAAATCAACTTTAATTTGTGCTTTGGGCTTGATTAATGTCGGCTATAGAACTTGGATCATTTCGGTTTGATTGAAATAGCTTAGCTTTTGATAGGATTTTCATTAGTATAATGCCTTATTTAGGACATGCTAAATGATGAGATTGATCGATTTGTCGATTGACTTGTCGGATAGATTAGAGTTCTTACACCATCTACTCTCTACTTGATGGCTTGGCGAAGATCTCTTTCTTTTATGTCATTCGATTTGAGTTTCCTCAACCCTAACTTCATGCTTGATTGGGTTTATGGAGGAATTGGTTTATTTATTTTGATGAAGGACTCTTGGGGAGTTGGTTTATCTTGGTCAATTTGAAATTTCTTTCTAGCTTTAAGCGAACTTGATGAAGTGACTGATTTGTCCATATTGACTTGTCGGAAGTGTATAAACCATGAATCTATGCTTATTGCTTTGGCAATTGAAGGGTATATCTGAATGACCCACCTCCTTATATAAGGTCAATGTTGAGTTATAACAATGTGTGCTTTAACAGAATAACTATAAAATTTCTTTAGTTTGGCCATCAACTTTGTATGAGTTGAAATTGCTTCGGTCCTATGCTTTTGCTTTGTGGACTTGATGAGATTGACCTTGATGCTTGCTTTGAGCTTGATCGATCATTCGAGAATAAAATTGAGATATCACCCACTGCAGGCAATATAGATTGATTTGATGCAACCCAATTGAGTCCCAATTGTCTTGATCTATCGATCAAGTAGAAAGATCTCTTGGATCTTTGTTTTTTGTAATCACTAAGCTCGATCTGGTTTGAGATTGAACAGTTATCATCATTGGACTGACAAGTAGAGGCTCTTTCACTGTGATCTTTTCTTACGGCTTGTTGAGTGAGGAGAACATCAGTAACTTGGCCACATTTGGGCTTGTTGAGTTCGACTTTTAGAACCTACTCGAGTCTTCGACTTAAGCTGTAGTGGGTTGGTGGTTTTGTCATCAAGCGGCGAATGAGGGTTCTTTCACTGCGGCCTTTCTTTATGGCTTGTTGAGTGAGGAGAGCATCAGTAACTCGACCATTTGTGGGCTTGTTGAGTTTGACCTTTAGAACCCATGCGTGTCTTAGACTTCAGGATGTAGAGGTTGATGTTTCTTTCAATTCAGTTGATTAAGCTTCCAAAATTGGGAGTTCTTTTGACTTGATCTCTGATATTTGACTTATCTAGGAGAAAATTTTTCTTAACATTTATGGTTATCTTTTCATGTGTAGAAATAGATTCTTTTTTTTGTAAGAACACTCAACTTACAATAATTATTGATATATTAGAATTTCACGTAAAGCTTCGATGTCAACTGAATCGAATATATTGAGGATCGTCTTATAACGGACGTCAACTTTAATAAACTTAACATAAACTAAAATGCCCTGTCTTTCATGGTGAATTCTAAAGCACATTTAAGAGAACTTTAAAGATGAAAATAAGCAAATACATCAATATTTGAATTAATATGCTCTTAAGAGAGTTTTAACATGCAACATTGATTTCATCTATGTATAGAAATCTAAAATACCCCTGTAATGGGGAATTTTCCGCGAAAAGATTTTCATATGGAGTGTATGTTTATTTAGGGATCTCGGCATGAAGCGATGTCGACCTAAATAGATATACTAAAAAATGCCCCATATTAGATTTCTATTGTACCTCAATGTATTATCATGTATAATAATAGTATCGGCTATTAAGTGGCATTGGACTTTCATCCTTTAGGTCAATGAGTTGGTATGCCCCTCCTTGGTACACTTTCTCAATGACAAAAGGGCCTCCCGGCTCAAATTTGCCACCAAATGTTTGATTGGGGATAATTGGTCTTCACAGACCAATTTTGTTTTGGAATGTTCATGGATGCACCGTATGGTCAAAAGCCCTGAACATCTTTGCTTGATAGACTTCATTTTGATGAGCTTGCAATCTAACTTTCAAGCGGCGAGTTCCTCCATTCAGATGAGCATTTAATATTCAATTAGATTATATTGGATGGCTACCCAGTGAAGGCAACTCAACTTCAAGTGGAAGAAATGCTTGATTCAAATATCAATGAATTAGTGGCTTCGGCATTTTGTAGGTTGATGCCCATAATGCCTCTATCGCTTGGTATGCCATTCTCTTTTTTATTTTAGTAAGGATTTTTCTTGAGCGGACTAATGTCTTGTTGAAGGCCTCCAAATCATTTTCTCTTGGATTGTATATTGAAGAGTATCAATCAATTTATGTCGATCAACAAATCTATAAATCTTTGTACTTTTTAGTGCCATTATCAAAATTATTCACGTGACACTCCAAATCTATAGACCACATTATGTGAAGAAGTTGATCACTTTCGATCAGTAATTTCTTTAAATGAGGGTAGCTTGACTTAGAGAAATAATTAATTCTTGGGATGAAGCGGTGTCCATAACGAGATCAATTGGTCAAATTACATGTACCCAACATTGAATGGCCATGATGCTATGTTGGGTGTAGATTTGGAGGTTGGTGGATTATATTCCCATGTATTTGACATTCATGACACTTTTTTTAGCATGATTGATACATTCTCTTACCATATGGCCAATAATAGTACATCCTTTTGATCTTTGCCATCTTGGGACTGATTGATGTGCACTACAAAGTCCTTCATGAACTTCAACCATTACTTTGCTAGCTTCATCGCATTTAGGCATCATAATCACATTTGTTCAAAGGATCTATGATATAAAGTATTATTGTGAAGGCATATACAACATTCTCTCTTCTCAATTTGAGCGGTGATAATTTACCTTCTTTAAAGTAGTCGATGAATGGTTGCCTCCAATCTTGTGGCTCTTCTACAATAAAAGCTTCACATTGCTTTTCTGAAGCAATGTCATTCTTAGCTCTTCTAGGTATAACTTCTTATTAATTTTGGGGAGTATGAGGAGCAACCTGAGTTACATCCTATTAGGTTAAATTTGATAACCACATCTACCTGTGGGGATTGATACTTTGCTGACTCTAGAACTCATCGGTGAATATCCGATCATGACATAATCACCATTCATACTTGCCATTTCCTTAGCTAATTTTGCTAGCGCTTTGCTATTCTCGGATCAAACTTCGAGTTAGTGTGATATTTGGTATTTGCTTCATAAGCTCGAGAACTCACTTGTGATAGAAAGCTCAAGCTTGTTGATTTTATAGATGGTACTTGATTTATAATAAGCTGAGAATCATCAAAAATATGCAAGTTTTGGATGCCTATGAAAATAACTTCTTCAAGACCTAACTCTAATGCTTCATACTCAGCTTAATTATTAGTTCTTAGCTCGTTCAACCCATATGATCATCTCATTATCCCCCCTTCTAGTGTTATGAAGACGATGTCGATTCCTGCTCTTGTTCTTAGGAAATTTAGAGGTTTGACTTATTTGATCGATGAGGCTCCATCAAAAAATATATTTCCCAAATTTGTGATTTTTTCTTTCATGAATGAGCATAATTTGCTCATCAAATCATCATTAAGAGAAGAGTTAGGGATGGGTTGTGCAGCAATAAAATTTAGACTTATCCCTTCACTTTCAGGAACGTATGTGATATCAAAGTAAATATTATCCATCTTGCACAGTCAATGGTCTTGTCATCAATACTTCAACAAATCGATCCTTGAGATGAGGGTAATCTTATGAGATAACATATAGATAAAGTTTTTGGATTGCAAAATCAATGCTAAGCTTTCTCATCGAAGAGTATCTCATTTATACTCTTATTAATCTTATGATAATAAAGTATTCTTTTTTTCTTCATTGTGTTTTAATGCTCCAAGGGACTCTTCTAATGTAGCGTGTATAGAATGAGGGGCTTCCCACGAGTAGGCGTTGTAAGGATTGGTGGATTTAACAGGCAACTTTTAATGCTATTAAAGGCTTCTTGACACTCATTATCCCATTTGAATGGAGCATCCTTCTTCATCAATCTTGCAAATGGTTGACAACATCCTGATATGTTTGATATAAATTGATGGATGAATCGCTATAAAGAATGAAGTTGACACAAACTCTTTAGTGGAGGCATCTCCACAATTATTTTGATTTTAGCATGATCAATTTTAATTCCTCTGATATACAAAAATTTTTTGGAGGATATCCAGAATGCACATTTTAGAGGATTCATCTTGAGATCATATTTCGATTCTTTCTAATATAATTCTCAAGTCTTCAAAGTGGTTTTCACGATTAAGCTCTTCACCACCAAATCATCAACATAACACTCCACTTTTTTAATGAATCAACTCATCAAAATACGTGTCATGGCTCTTTAGTATATAGCTCGCATTTTTCAAAGCCAAAAGTATGTATATAGCAATAATGCAATATGTGTCCTGAATGATGTATGTTTTTCATCTTTAGGTGCCATCTTGATTTGATTATATCCCAATGATCCATCTATAAATGAGAACATGTCGTAGTTGGAAGTATTGTCCACTAGTAATTCTGATATCGGGAGCAGAAAGTCATCTTTTAGGAATGTCTTATTTAGTCCCGAAAGTCAATGCATAGACATATTTGGCCGTTCTTCTTCCTAACTTGGGACAATATTGGCTATCCATTCTGCACACTTCTCCTCCCAGATGAAGCCTACTTTGATCAGCTTCTTAGTTTCTATAATTACTTGTTCTTCAATTTCTGATCTCATTCACCTAGGAGCTTTTTTAATAGGCGTCACATCTGGTTTAATGACCAGTTTATGAACTGCTTCATCAGGGGATAAGCCTGGCATTTCAGAATGTGTCCAGGTCAAGCAATCCCTAAATTCACAAAGTAGCATTTTTAGCTCTTCAACTTTCTCATCGGGCAGAAGGGAACTGACAAAAGTTGGATGAGATTATCCTCAGCTCCCAGGTTGATTTCTTTGAGTTCATCCATAGTAGTTATTTGTCCACCATCTTTGAGTTCTTCAGGCACAGGCTCAGCTTCTACTTCTTCATCATTTGTAAGAAGGATTTCATGGAGATCATCTTCTTCATCACTATTAGTTTCGATCTCAGCTTCTATTATATTATAATAAGCTTTATTTTGATGAGATTTGTGGATGAACCCAAGACCTTTAGTGATAAACTTATCACTTCTTGATCTTTGAGGACTCTTTGGCTCCACATCTGTTAAAGTTTTGAGTTCTATTTTTAGTAGTTCCAATATGAATTCCAAGCTTATGCATCATTCTTCGTAATTTTTATGGATAGTATATTGGTATTCTTGTTGGTACTATCTCATCAAAATTTTCATGTTGAGCAGGTGATCAAAATGATTTGAGACTCTTTAGATTTATAAAATAAAATTCTCGCCACTCTCTCAATGGTGGCACACAGAATATTATCAACTCTTCAATGTTATTAACCTCTAGTGGTGTAATTTCTTTGAAGCATTCGAGATGGAGTAATTTTATGAACAAAAATCATTTGGCTTGTGTCAGCGCCTCCTGACCTCGATATACTTACAGACGCGTTGTTGACTCAATTGCTTGATCATCAAGTTATGCAATATTTATATTATGATTAGTTTCAACGTTTTAAATGCGAGGACAAAGTCTGTTCTCCAATCAGAGGTCATTTGGGTTAATTTTGGCGATGCCATATTTCGATCGATTTGTGCTTCTTCATTTGAAATTTTCACAAACTCATCCCGAATTAGCGGCAGGCGATCTCATTTGATAGTTTTTGTTTTGAAGCTAACGCGTGATCAATTTCAAACGAAGGTCATTTGAACATCGTACGCTTCTCAACTCTAATCTTGTCGATATATTGATAGCTTCGATCGATCTGATCTTTTGGGATGTAATATTTATATTATAATTTTGGCATTCACGCGACAACAAAATGTTGTCGATTGGATTTCAACTATTTTCGGTGGCGTCCGGTCATTTTGAGCATTTGTGCCTGTCGCTTATCCGTCAAACATTAGGCACTCGACATCTCAATATATGGATCAGAACATCAATAGCTAAAATATATATATATATATATATATATATATATATATATATATAATATCGTTTATCGACATGAAATTTGCATTAAAGGCATTAAAGTTGATTAGGCATTTAAAATTAATAAAAAATGTAAATCTAATCCTAATGCCTAAATCTATTCTATTCCCCTAATCTAGTCGGCTCAACATTTTTCATGCACAGCTCACTCAACCGAAAGTTTGACAGAGCTCTTCCTCCCTCATGCGGTTGTCCCTCACGCAGACGATCCGCTCGACTGAAGAGATCGCGCGAGCCTCCCTCTTCCCGATTGAACTCCCTCTTAGCAGACTTCACGCTAAGATCTGTTTGGACGCAAGGTGAGCAACCATTGCTCTTTCTCATCCATTCTTCCTTCTTCCCTCCAAACCGAACGATAAGGGCCGACTTCTTTTCTCCAAACTGCACGCGGAAGCATCCTCCTCCCACTTCTCTCGTCCAAATCGAAAAAGCCAAGAGCCCTTCTTCATTTTTTCTCTCCTCTCCAACCACAAGCAAGGTAGGTTTCTTCTCAATTTCTTTCTTTCCTTTCTCCTTCTTCCTTATCCTTCTTCCTTCCTCTTCTTCTCTTCTTCATCTTCTCTCTTTCCCTCTCAAAAACCAAAATAAAAAAATTCTATTTACCTAACCCTCACCAATCTGAAAATTTCCATTTCTTTCCCTCATTTCCTCACAAAACCAAAAATTCCTTCCATTTTCCCAAATTGAAATCTTTCTTTTGCCACAAGGAGAGAACTTTGATTAGGTAGATTTTTCTCTCGGTTTTCACATCTCTCTCTTCGTCCTTTCTCCTAAACCAGTACAATTTTTTGACAGAAGAGAATCTGTCATGGGTTCTTCTCTGATTAGGCATTTGTCTCCTTATCTTTCCTCTTGTTGAGGAACACAGTGGGTTCTCTCTTGGTCTCCGATCTTTAACTCGGCTCTTGTCGATCATTACTGCGTTAAGAAATAAGTCAACATGTGTGAATATGAAAATATATCTGACTGTGTTCTTTCTTTAAGGCCTCGTTAGCTCATTTAGCGATGAAAAATCGGCTGCAAGATCTTCACTTCATTAGGCATCTTAAGGACATAAGTTAGATATGCTCAGAAATGTTTCGAAATTTTATAAAATTTTAGACTTAGAAGGGGAAAAGAATCAAAATTCATCAAAAGGAGAAAACACATCAATGAAACAATATGAAAGTGCAAAGTCCCAAAATTAAAATCAATTTGCAAATAAATCAAACTTGGAATGATATTTATAAAGGACTTAATAATGCGTCATAAACTTGAAAATGATTTGTTGATTAGTTTTTAAATCATTACATTTTATGTGAGAAATGTAAAGTGATCTTAATTAACTTCGAGCTTGGAGACGATGAAGCTTGATAATTCATTTACATTATAGCAAACTATAAGGGTTAATGGTTAATTAGTTAAAGAACTATGAATCTTGTAGCATGTTCTATCATGTGTGAAAATGATTGAAATAGAATAAGTCAAATGCAAATAACTTTGAATTGTGTTATACTTATGAGGATGTTACATGAAGCTAGAAGGTTAATTTTCAAATGATATAGAGCTCAATTCAAACCCTAAAGTGAGATTCATAAGAACAAGTCTTCTTATGTAATCCATATATTGGAATGTCTAATTTAAAATGGATTTCTAAAGAAGGCTTCCATTGAACATAAAATTGGCACATATGAAATTTGTTGAGTGCTATCTTCAAATTGAGGTGAAAATTAAATGAATTTCAAAAGAGATTTTCACTAAAGATGAGCAACCTGTTGGAAAGACTATAAGCCAAATGATATTTAAGAATTAGAAAATCCAATAAATAAGCTAATTGTGAGCAATATTTTAAATTACAATCTAAGTCAAAACGTCATTGGATTAACAATCATTACGAAACGAGAGCGTTAATTAAGGTATTCTTAAATACACCACCTCTTGTGATATTATGTTGAATGTTTGATTATTAGAGGATCTTTTATGGGTTGTACTTTTTTATTAGGCTGCGGATTAACTTAAAATCTATTATAAGAATTCCAACTTAGTAAAATATCGAAGCTAATTACGTCATGTAGATCTCATCCTCTTGTTGAGAGCAAACGATAGATCTGAAATTCTCAATATATTGATTCAATTAATTAACTACGATGGATGTGTTTAATTGTGATTTCAAGGAGATACTTCCATCAAAATGTGATTCCATTTTAATTCAAACTCAAATTAAATATCAATCTAAACATGCATAAATGAAATTCTATCATTAAAAGCTTAAAGCAAATTCAATCTATCCACCTTCGCAATTGTTGTTTGGGGTGACAAATTAAAACTCAGCTCACAAAGGATCACGGCGAGCTTCCCCAACCATTGGTTTAAGTTGAAATGATGAATTTCATAATCTTAAATTGTAAACTCGATCTTATTTCTTCTTCTATTTAGCATTTAGCGACTAATGATTAGCCTTGTCAGTTCTCTCTCACTTATTGGGAAGGGTAATTAAACTATCCTGCATAGAAACAGATCTAAAGTCCTCACCAAATGAGGACAAAATCTCTAGGTGTTCTTATCTACTATTTCATCTACCTTTTGAAAATTACAGATATTTTAAATCATACTCTCTCAATTCAATTTATCAGAGAGGTTGGTGGCGAATTTTTTTGGAGACAATATAATATAAAAATATTTAGATACTAAAAATAATTTTTGTTAAGCTTCAACATGCTTAAAATAACTTTTAATTCAGCTTATAATTATAAGCTTATTTGTCAAATGTAATAAATTATAATTTTAGAATGTCTAAGACAATTGGCTATAAATGTTGACCTAGAAGGATGTCCAGCCATGTAAAATCTTGATATACTTGAGTAATAAATAAGCAGATTAGTACTTCTAATTACATGCTTATTATCATCAAAATAAAAGTAATTACTCATCTGGCCCATAGGGCAAATATTGTAGAAAAGAAAATAATAGGTTTTTTTGTTAAATTAAAATTCTTTAAAGAATTGATATATTTAGTAAAATAGGTTTTCTAAAATTATTTAGTGTTTGCTTTGCAAACTATTTTAATTAGATCATTTAAGATGTGATGTACTATCTTATGATTATTTTTTCATAGTTTTAAGAGTCATAAATTTTAATTTATAAAGTATTTAAATTTAAATTACTCACATAATTATATGTATATCCTTTATTTTATTATTATTTAAATATTAAACTCTTTAGAGGAACTTACTTTAATCCCAATTTTCATTATGACATGAGTGAGGAGAGAGGGAGAGGAGAGAAAGAGAGATGAGGGAAGATTAGGGGTTTGGAGATTTTAATAGGTCAATTAAGAAAACCTCTAATTTGAATGTTTTCATTTTCTTATAATTTTAAAGCTTAAGTTGATCCAAATCATAAAAATTATGATACCTCAATATTTTGAAAACTTTTTGCATATTATTATTCTATATATTTTACATATATTAATATGATTATAGTAGATATTTATGATCTTTAAGACTTGCCTCTTACTTAGAGTAGTTTTAATTATGAGTGGTATGAACACCAGTGGATCCAAAAAACTCTGCTGGTGTAAGATCCACAGGGAATCCGAAGATCTAGATTCGTCACAGCAATATCGCCCATTTATGGTATAGTGCCAGATCTATCGTTGTGGCTGATGGATAGGTGATATCGCCATTCTTGAAGTGATGAAGCTCTCATCGTACCTCTGAAACAAAAGGTCGAAACTCAAGGTCTAGGGAATCCAGCGTTTGTGCGAAAGATACATGGAAGGAGGGGAAGCTTCGAATGTTATCGCAAGTTATGGCATCGCTGCCTTCCATCTTCGCCATCTAAGCCGATGCAAAGCTTGATCGTAGCAGCAAAAGAAGAAGGGTGGAGATCGAGGAATGCAGGAAAGAGGTAACCATTTTTACTATTTAGTAGGATTTGTGCTCACAATACTAATAATACAAGCGTAAAGAAGTAACTAAGAGATTGTTTGGTTGTCTGAAAAAAAAAAAAAAATATAAAATAAATATAATATATTTAAAATTTATTTAAATTTAAATAAATTTTAAATACATCAAAATTTACTTATATGAGCAATTTTAAATATATTATGTTATTTTAAAATTTTTTTTTTGCAGCTTGTCAAATACACAAAATTTTATTTATGCAAATAATTACAAAAATCTAATATTAATTTTAAATATTTATGTCAATTAAGTTTTTTGACAACGGCAACATTCGATATCTACTTCTATGTTGCTGTCGCCTCTGTTGCAATTCATGATTTTTTTTTTTTAACTTAACACTCTACTGAATCAGCAAACAATCATTATTTTAATAAAAAAAGAGGGGTATTTATGTATATATACCACACAATTCATATATATGTGATACATAAACTTCACTATTTACAAAAATAACATCATAATCTTTATTAATATATCAAAAATAGTATAATTATTAGTTTTTAAAAAGTGAAATGCATATATTTCATACTTAGAAAATATGCTATTTTTTAAATATTAAAATTTAAGTATTAGATATATAAATATTTAATAATTGTGCCCTATGTATGTATGTAAATTTTTTTTTAAAAATAATAAATTTTCAGGCGATGTTTTTAAAGATGCTAATTACATGACGCTTACTTCTGATATTTTAGTTGAATGTCAGTTTCAATTTCCCTGTTCTAATATTATACTTAAATCATGAGAATATATGAATGAGAACTGAGAAATACTTGTCCTAATTGACAAACTGCCCCAAAATAAAAAAATACCATTTGTACCCTTTTTTGGAGGTCTTAAATAATAAATAATTGAGTGATTTTACTTCTCAGGACACACAAGATTGTAATATTTTTTTAAAAAATTGTCACAATTACATTTATTATTATTATTATTATTTTATGAAAACAGCTTTAAGAATTATATTTATGAATTTTTTTTTCTGTAAAATAAATTAAATACTCATACTAATTTTTTTTAAATATTTTAAATAATAATACAACAAATTATTTTAGCAACCAACTCTTAACTAAATCCAAATGGTATTCAAACCTGAAATGGTAGAAACGAATAAACCAACCAAAAAAAAAGTCGAGAGACTTTAAAGAATAACATAAAGTAGACTATGCATAATTTTATATTTGTAAGAGTTATTAAATTATTTATTTTAAAACTTATTGTTAAAATAACAACTAAAAAGAATGAACAGTAGTTTCAGAGTTCCAAATACCGCAAAATCAGCAAACAATTCAGACAGCATTATCAATTGCATAACCTTCATACTCTCCTTTCTCTGCAATAACCTTTTTTTTTTTTATAAAAAAAAAAAAATCTAACTTGCCCAACATCCGCAGCCAAGCAAAACGAAGCCATATGTGCTACTCACTCGGGATCTCGGCTAATTCCTATTTATAACAAAACCTCTCCCCTCTTCACAACTGAACTAAAAAAAAATGGATCTTTTGACGAATCAATCTTTCTCAACACATGCCATGCCGGCCTCAGCGACTCTCTGGCATCCATTCAATACAGAAGAGAGAGTAAAGCCTTCGCCTGAGAAGCCAACATGCCCAAAGAATTTTGCAGAATGCACCAGACCGTTCTTAGATTACTTGCACAGTGTTCCGAACTCGGAGCTCGATCTTTCTCTCACCGATCTGGTGTTGAACCCGCCGGCGGATGCCAACTGCTACGCCGTGGCAGCTATAAAGAGGAGATCAGCGTCGGTGGGAGGAGACCGAAGAAGAAGCGGTAGCCGCCGCGGCAGCGTACGTCAGGGTGTTTTGCTTAACATGTACGTGCCATCTTTGCTAATGCAAATCCTCGCCGTGATGCGGTGGAGTAAGGGCGCCGAAGCCAGGCTTGAGAAAGATGACCAACTCCGGTATGTACTAGGGGACTATTTTTTTTCGAATTGAAGTAGTATAGAATTATAAGATAAATATTTTATTGGGAAATTTACATACATATTGGATGACGTATTCATTCAAATTACCATCACCATGCATCCTCTTCATGAAAATTTATTCTTATTGTCTATGAACAAAATTCAGAGGGGCAACTACGTTCACGTGCTTGACGCTTTGGAGGCGGCCGGCTATGTCTGGTCGGAGAGGAGAGAATCTGTCGGAACTACCGCCGGTGAGGGCAAGGACATGAAGGACGAGTTGAGGGGGGATCTTGTTGGACTCTTATGGGCTTTAATATATTTTTATAAAAGTATTATTAATGTTTTTACTTTTTAGTGCTCGCATTAGGCCTTTCATTGGTCGACGCTTGGAAGGAACTCGATATCCTTCCATTAAGCTCCCACAGATGTTTTGAGCACTTGCATCAAAGAAAATTATTAAGTATTGCTTGAGTGCTCATTTTTCAAGATAATTTTTAAGATAAGTGAAATATGACTCATATCTTCATTATATATTTTATTGAACAAATATATTTATAAGTCTAATTTAGATGAAATAAATAATTGATGACCTCTTCATATGTGTCATAAATTAAGACATGCCCCCAAGTTAAATTGGCTTAATTTTTTAAATTAGTCCTAATTAAAACTGTAATTAGCTAATTAAACCGTTAAAAAATTTTAAAATAGCCATGGTCCGGCATTGGCCTTTGAAGCTAAATTTTTTTTTTAAAATGAAATTAACATTAGTTTTTTGGCCATATCGATTTTGATTTGCGTGGTTTATCGTTGGAAAGGGAATAAAAATTCTGACATGTTGAGTTTTGAATCTTGACCGGTATTTTAGCGATATATAAATTTTGAAGTTGCGAAATTGAAAGTTATTCACTCATTTTTTTTTGTCATAATACAAGGATTGTTAAATACATATAATTCCTTGGTAATATCAAATACTCTCAATATATTCTATATATAAATTGACTAATTAACACCCATGAGAAGAGTCCAACTACTTGATGAAAAAAATGTGTATCTCTTCATTCTGAAATTTCGATTTTGTTCATTTGTTAATATTGAACTTAACTTGGCACCTAGTGTGAAAAAATTCATATTTTCATTCCCCAAATAGAATAAAATTAAGAATTTTATAATTTATTTGTATCCAAATATTTATAGCAATGACTCCACAATTAAGAGAGAAAAGTTTAATTATACAATTATTGTGTATGACTTTAACATGTTCAGTTGAAGAACGATAATGGGAGGATGAAAAGTTAGGATATATCACTACGAACGAAGACAAACATAACACAATAAAAACTCGAGATATACCTACGTTTAAAAATATATAGTATAAAGGCATTTAACATTAAAATATAATAATTGCATAAATTAAATAAAGATGAAATGAGTTAATGAGTTTTAATATGATTAGTACAAGAAAATAAGCATATATTTATATAGGTAGCTATGGCCCAAAATGAAAATAGAAATAGCTTAAATTGATAGTATTCATTTGCTTAGAAATTAGTAAATGGAAGTATCGATTAAATTACTATTTGGATCAATCTTATTTTATATTTTTGATTTTGTATGTTGTTTTAAAACATATTTACTTAATATATTTTTATATTTAAGAAAATAATTATTTAATGTATTTTAGATGTTTTTATTTTTGTTTTAAAATAAATCATATTATTTTTATAAATACTCAAAATAATTTTGGACATTTTAAATGTCTTGAAAAACAACTACCATTATCAAATATGTTTTATTTGGAGATCAAAATAAATACATATATGACAAATAGTTTTAAATTAGATTTGAACTATATGTAGTTCCACATTAAGTCTTCCATCCTCTCCATTGAGTTAACCAAATTAAATAAGCATAAACATCACTAGGATAACCTATAGGTGACTGAGATAGATTCCACACTACAAGGCTAAGAACAAGCCATTGTTTCGCGTCGATTAGCAGTTAGTAGTGTTCCTATTTTGAGAAGAAAAGTCCCATCAAGGCATGGCAAGCTCGCCAACCTCTTATTGAAGGCTCAATGACCAACATGATCTGTTGATTGTTGAATGTATCCATATACCACGGCATAGATGCAAACAACGGACATGAATTTTCCTAATATTTTGTAAGATTCCTCCCAACTTTCAAAATAACCTTAACGACCTTTCGGCGTGCATCCCGAGCCTTCATGTAGGACACTCTTATATTGAACTTCGACTCAATGACTACAATTTCCCAGGCTTGAGATCCCAGTTGCGTCGATTGCGGGTTGGATGAAATAACTAATGAAGCTGTGGCGTGCATTGCGGCGTGACATTAAGCTTGAATGACTCTGTATGAGGTGCCTAGTAAAATCCTTCGCACCAACCTTTTAACGATCTTGCATGTAAGCTCCACAAATATGGTTTACACGTTAGAATGATGTGTGCACCTTGGTGTGAATTTTAATTGATTTGAAAGCAAATGACATACCAACATTGTTCATGATAGACCAACCGAATAGTAAATTCGCTTCTTAAATTGAAAACACATATCTTCAAATTCATCACGGAATGCGGTTATCCTCCTCAAAAGAATGATCGATGGGCCATCGAATGTAAGGTTCTCATCCCATTCTCTTTCTATGCAAATAATCGTTATTAGACGTGCTCTTGGTATGACTTGTTCTCGATTGAGTAATTAACAATCAAATCCCTAACACTAAAGGATGATTACGTGGCGGTAAGTTAGCTTCGTTATCATCCTCCTCTCCTCATCATCATCCTATCTCCACTAGGCATAGTTTCATATCCAACATCTTGTGGGTAGTACATTCATCTCATTATCTTAAGTCACCCATAACGGAGAACTTGTCCCGGCAAAGAAATCATATTCTCGCCGGACATCATTCCATGAACTTGGTGAGAGTGCGATGTGCTTTCGATCTAGTTGACTCTCTCACATTCGTTTATATTGTTAACCTCCCTGTCTCTCAATTCCATAACTTACATAAACCATAGGTTTAGCACATCTGTGAGTATAGCTTCATTGACTTCTTCATCATCGATGGGAGTTGCAAACACCAATAGGAAAATGACGATTCACAAGAACTTTGTTGGATCTATCTTCAACAATTCATGATTCATTTACGTAATTCTCGAATCTAATCCGGCGTGGGATTTGGGTCGATTTTTCCCACCAATATATGTTGGAATGAAATAATCGTTTTCTCGATTCACCATAATAAGAACTATCTGGTATTTGAACTCATCACTAACCACTGATAATAGAACAACAACAATCTTTCGCCGCACCTGATAAATGCAAATAATTTAATTAAGGAGAAATAAAATTATTAGATTCATATATGATATAGAAGATGCAAAATGCTATCTATTACGCACAAAAATGATTGGATTCATATATGATATAGAATCTATAAAAGAATATTAACATAGCTCATTCATCATGATACATTAAGTATCCACTATTAACAACTTACAAATCATTTTAAACCACAAAGATTGAATGTGACATAGCCTCGAACAAGTTACAACTTAGAACAACAAACAGTGACAATTATACAACTTAGTAAATGGAAATTTGTTAAAATATATACTAATTTTGTAAATGAGTTGAAAATGGTAATCTACAATATAAAATTTACATATTAACCAAATCACATCGACCTCGATAATGATTTAATCATTTATGATCACATATAAGATACAACAATAATCAAATTTACATGCTTTGACAATCAGTAATATTCAAATTATGAAAGATACCAACAAAAAGCCCACCTTTATAAATTCTAAATCAAACTAAATAGCTACATCCAAACTCCACATATAATATTTTCTCATAAACTAATGCCTCTACAGACCCCTTTTAGCAAATTCTTCTTAATATTTCCTCAAATTAGACTAGAAATGTCATTGACAACTTTTATTAAAATCTTTTAAGTTCGATGACTTTACTTCTTTTTTTTCTTTGAGGGATAGATACACATAATTCTTATATATTTACATATTTAATATCTAAAATTTTATATTTACATAAAGAAAATTCAAATCTTTAATATATACAATAAAATAACACAAATATTAACTTCATACACACAAAAAATAAAAAATAAATAAATCTATTTCCTTGTTTTTGCAAAAACAAAAAAAATTGAAAGATTCATCCACCCAAACAAGCATTCAATATATAAAATCAAGATCGTTTCCCTTACATGCAACCAATTAATTATGAATGTCCTTCCCTAGATTATTCGGTATAAACCTAAATTTGCTTCATCTTTTACAAATAGAATTCAATTCGAGCAACGGTGATTTAGCATATCAATGATCGAATGAAACAACTTTGCCTCCCCCAACACAAAGCATGATGGAACAACAGACACTTCCAACATTCCTAAAACCAAATTCAAACCTTAAATGTCAAAATTTTCATAAATTGTACACATTACTATTATATATAGTAGTTCACATAATAATAGTTACATATTAATGAGTGCCATACAAATTGAGTCTAAATATAGAAGCCATATTTGGACTTTGATAAATAATTTCTTTTACAAAATGATCTTCTCTCAATGAGGATTTTAACATCATGGAATTACAACCCTTTAACTTATACTCAAGAGTAGAATAAGTTATAATTATATTCAATAGATTACCACTTTTGCTAGTATTGTGTGTAATTAGGAGAAGAATATCCATTACTTCTCTAATTTCTCCATAATAAAGCTTTAACTCTGTTCTTCGATCTTCTCATTAGTTACTTTCTTAAAATTGATGATTGTATCATTCTTCCTTTTAATTTTTTAGGCGATGGCAATAAACAGTCTTTTTTTAGTAAACCTCATCATGTTGGTTGCTTTGTATTTGATTGTGGCGATAACAGTTATGGCAAAATGATAGCCAAGATACTTTCATATTTAGGAACATCTGTGAGATAGAGCCATAAAGCTTTATTTGCAAACTTTCTCTCCCTCATCAAACTCAAAACAATTTTCATTTTACATTGCTTTTGAGATAAGTATAAATTTTTGTTCATCAAATTTATATCAATATTTTAGACATTTGTATTAGTTAAACTTTCAAACTTTATTGGAATGAAGAAATTCATTTAATAATTTAACAAGACACACAAAATAAGTTAGATCCACAATATGTATACCTAAAAATACTACAATAAATTAGATCTACAATATGTGTGTCTACAAACATCAATAAACAACAAATACATGTCACAAATGCATATTACTCTTTTGTTTGAAAAAAAACTCAAAACATACCTTTTTTTAGGCCAAAGTCTCGGATCCGGTCGAATCGCTGGCGGGAAGGCGTCGAATGGCCGGCGTTGATAATTTGTCAGGCGGCGTGGCTGAGGGAGAGAGAGATCGAGAGAAAATGGAGAGATCGGGATCGGGATTCGATCTCGTTCGACTCAGTGAGCATGGCAGAGCAGGCACCGTCGCCCATTTTGCGGCCAGGTATTAAATTAATAATAATTATGGTTTTAATTGGGCTAATTTAAAATTGCCGGTTAAATTTGACGGACTTAGCGACAATCGTCGAATCAAAATTGGGCGTCGCCAAAATGGTCAAATGACTTAGATCGACGAATGGACTTTCTTTGCGTTGAGCGTCGAAATTGATTGAATATAAATATCGCAAAATCTAATGAACAATCGATTAAATGCCGATATTAATCGTCTTATATCAGTCGAGGCTGCGATGGTGTCACGAATGACCTCCGTTCATGGCGATCATGTGTTTCAAATGCAAACCTATTAAATGAGACTACGCTCAATTTAGGCAGTACATGAACTTCGGCGGTCAAAATCTGCAATAATGCAATTTTGAATTGAAAGTGGCCCTTGTCAGTCACTCAAACGAACTCCATACTGAAGCGGATTCTTCAATTCGCGTAACGTCGAAATTACCTTGAATAAATATTCAATTTGACTAAAATTATCGTGCTTAAAATTTTATTAAAATTAATACGTATTTTATGATAAATTCATCTAAATATTTTCTATTAGGCCCTATCAATGCATCAGAATTCGCAGCCTTCCATTCTCATACTTTTGCCATCCTATTGGGCTAATAAGAAGCGGTCACATCATCTCCCATGCTGTCACCTCTTATTTGGCCAATAAAAAGCTGCCACATCTTCACCTTCCCATACCACCTTACGTTATCCCGTCACCCACTCGCAAGTCAAAAAAAAAAAAAAAAAAATCCCAATCGAGTGCGGCAGATTAGCGCTCTTTGCGGGCAGCCAAAAAAAAGCCTCCCCCCGTGCTCTTCCTTCTCACCTTCGTCCTCCTTTCCGGTGCCGAGGACGCTATACCATCCCACGGATACAACTGCTCCTCCGACCGCTCCATCTACCCATGCAAATCCTGCGCCTATTACCGCGCCACGAACCTCACGTCCCTCTCTCCATCTCTCTCTTTCTAACGTCTCTCGCTCTTTGTGATTTACAGGAAACCAAAAAAAAAAAAAAAAAGAAAAAAAAATAAAAGCAAAGTTGATGCTCTCTCACGTCGCACTCTCCAGCTCTCTCTTTCTCTCTCTTTCTCTCTCTTTGTGATTTACAGGAAACCGAAAGAAAAAAGAAGCGAAGTTGATACTCTCTCACGTCCCTCTCTCCTGCTCTCTCTTTCTCTCTCTTTGTGATTTACAGGAAACCGAAAAAGAAAAGAAAAGCAAGAAGTTGATGCTCTCTTTCCCTCTTTGGCTCTCTCTCTATTCCCCTTTTATCCAATCCCGTCTATTCGCTTGCTCTCTTTCTCAAGGGAGGTTGTTGGGGATGGGAACGGCGGTTGATATAACGGAGCCGATACTGCCTCCGGCGGCGGAGGAAGCAGTCGAAGGCGTCGCCGATGGTTGCGAGATGATTCCACCGTGGAAAGAACAGATAACAGTGAGGGGCTTGGTCGTTAGCGCTTTGCTTGGCTGTCTGTTCTGCATTATAATCCACAAGCTCAACCTTCCCGTCTCCTACCTCGGAGATATCGGCCGCATTCTCGATTACCCTCCGCTCACCGCCTATCAGAGCCTTGCCCACGTCCTTCACGTAAATGCGTGGATCCCCGAATCCCTTGCCCTGACCACCTCACGAGGCTTTGAATCACATGGATCGAAGTTATTGATGAGGTGGACGATGCTCGTTTCAGATTTTCTGGTGTTCTTCCTGGCTGCTGTGCGTTTTGTTGTCGTTTACTGCAAGAGATTTGGTGGGAGCGGGAGAGAAAGGTCTGGTTGCTGGCTATGATTTTACTGAATCCATGCTTGATCCTCATCGACCATGGACATTTTAAGTATAATTGTACTAGCCTGGGGCTTACGCTTGGAGCAATTGCTGCTATCCTTTCAAGGCATGAGTTCGTTGCTTCAGTACTTTTTAGTTTTGCAATCAATCACAAGTAGATGAGCATGTACTACACCCCTTCGTTCAGTTACACGTATTGCTGCTTCTAAAGGTTTAAGCGGAAAATTGGGCGCGAGGTTGGGGAAACTGGGCATTGTCATTATTGGAACATTTATGATTATATGGTGGCCATATCTTTATTCCATGGAAGCAGCAAAGGAGGTTCTTTATAGATTAGCTCCATTTGAGAGAGGTATATACGAGGACCGTGTTGCAAATTTTTGGTGCAGCACATCAGTCATTATAAAATAAAAAAACTATTTTTCATAGGTGTCTTGAAGTTTCTTTACCTCTGTGCTACAGTTTCAGCTTTTCTACCATCCAGCAAATAAAGGCACCAAGTGATCGTGGTTTCCTTTATGGCCTTCTAAATAGCTCATTTGCCTTTTATCTACTCTTTTTATGCAGGTATTTGAAGACCTTGTTATGCTCAGTAGAGATAGGGTAGAAGACCATTTTGTAGTGTCATCGAATATTATCTCGGTAAAAGTGGAAGGTCTAATAACGCCGATGTAGCTATCACGGGGATAGCAGGCTGATTAGTGGCGGAGATCTAAACTAGAACAAATTAAAGTATTGACGAGCTTAAATTAAACTTATTTGGAAATGATAAATTAAAATAAACCTACATATATGCTCTTTTATGTAGGTGTTTGAAGACCTGTTATGCTCGATAGAGGCGGGTTAGAAGATCACGGTAGTAGTGTGAAGACACTTGATATCTCAATAGAGTTGGCGGGATGAGTGAATAGACTCCCAATCAATGAGGGGAAGGCGTTGGGAGCTGCGAAATTATTGGCACAAAGCTTAAATATGATCAAATAAGAGTATTAATAAGCTTAAATTAAACTTACAACAACAACAACAACAACAACAACAACAACAAGCCTTAATCCCATTAGGTGGGGTCGGCTACATGAATCCTTCGTCTCCATTGTGTCCTATTATGTGTCAAATTTTTATTTAAATCAAGTATTCTAAGATCTTTTTTTATACATCTTAACCAAGTCTTTTTAGGACTTCCTTTACCTATCTTAACATAAGGCAAATTTAATACATCTACTCTCTAATCGGTCATGGACGTACACTTTATGTGGCCAAACCATCTAGGCGACTCTCCCTAATCTTATCTACCACTTTGGAGCTACTCCAACTTTTTCTCCTATACTCATTTTGCATTCTATCTCTAAAGCCACTCATCCACTAAGCATCCTCATCATGTAACACTTAACTTAGTCTTATACTTCTCTTTTATTGGCCAACATTCTACACCATAAGTCATTGCAGGTCTTACCACCATCTTATAAAATTTTCTCTTAAGTTTAAGTGGAACTTTTTTATCACATAATAGGCCATATGCATTCCTCCACTTCAACCATCCAACTTAAATTCTATTAATAACATCTCCATCTATTTCACCATCATTTTGAACAATAGAGCCTAAATATCTGAAACACTCACTCTAATTAATGACTTGTTCACCTAATGTCACAACTATCACTAGAACTTCTACAACTAAAATTACACTCCATATATTCAGGTTTTAGATCTACTTAAATGAAAATCTTTAGACTCTAGAGTTGACCTCCATAATTCAAGTTTACGTTGGACTCCCTCTCTAGTCTTATCAACAAAAGAATGTTATCGACAAAAGCATACACCAAGGTACATCTTCTTGTAAATGCCTAGTAAGAACATCCATAACTAAAGTAAAAGATAAGGGCTTAAAGGCGATCCTTGATGTAATCCAAGCGAAATAGGAAAATATTTTGTCAATCTTACTTGTGTTTGGACACAAGTAACACTATAGTATACATATCCTTAATGACTTGAATATAACCAATATTAACTCCTTTACGTTCTAGAACTCTCCAAGAACATCTCTTGAAACTTTATCATAAGCTTTCTCTAAATCAATAAATATCATATGTAGATCCTCCTTACTTTCTCTATGCTTCTCCATCAAACCCCTTAACAAATGTATAACATCCATAGTAGATCTACCTGGCATGAAACCAAAGCGATTGAGAAACTTCGTATCACATCGTAACTATGCTCAATTACTCTCTCCCATAATTTTAATGTATGGCACATTAACTTAATTCCTCTATAATTTGCACACTCTTGTGCATCACCTTTATTCTTAAATATAGGAACCAACAAACTCTTTCTCCACTCATCGACATCTTTTAGTCTTTAAAATGACATTAAAAGATTTATAAGCCAAGAAATTCCTTGATCTCTAAACATTTCCACACTTCTATTGGAATATTAGGTCCTACTTGCTTTTCCACATTTCATTTTCTTTAAAGCTTCACTAACTTCAGTTACTAATATGATAATAAAATGAAATTCTATTTTTTGTTTAGGGTATTAAGGTTGCTAAAATCAATCGTACTTTCAGATCCTTCATTGAAAAGTTTATCAAAATACCTCATCCACCTATTTTCAATATCCTTTTCTAAAAAAAAAACATTTTATTATTTTCATCCTTAATACACCTCACTTGAACTATGTCTTTAGTTTCTCTATCTCTTTGGTTGGCTAACTTATACATACATCTTTCACCTTCTTTGGTATCTAATCTATTGTATAAATCACTAAAGCTAAATTTTTTTGCATATATATTGCTTTTTTTTAGAATCTCATATGCCACTTTATATCTTTCCCAATTCTCAGGTTTTACATCTAAACCAATTTTATAACAATACTTCTTATTTTTTATCTTTTCTTGCTCGACTCCACCACCAACTATTCTTATTAAAGAAGCTTTTTTTTGATTCTCCAAGCACATCTTTAGCAACTTGCTTAATTTCACTTGTTATTTTTTCCCACATAATGTTAGCTTTCTCATGAACATCCTAAATTCTAATCTCTTGTAGCTAGCTCTTAAAAATATTTTTATTTATATTCTTTAAATGTCCCCATCTAATTCTAGGACAATAATTTAGTTTATTTTTTCTCTTACAACCTTTCATCTTAAAATTTAAATCTAACAATCGATGTTGGGTACTTAGATTTTCACTTAAAATGACCTTACAATCTTTACAATCTAAACGATAAATTTTTCTTATCAGAAAATAATCAATCTGTGTTTTACTAGATCCATTTTTATAAGTAATAATATGTTCATTTCTTTTCTTAAATAAAGTGTTAGCAATTACAAAATCATAAGCTAAAGCATAATCTAATATATTCTTACCTTCTTCATTAGTCACTCCAAATTCATAACCACCATAAATACTTTTAAAATCTTCTACCACTCTACCAACATGCCCATTTAAATTTCCTCAATAAAGACTTTTTCTTCAAGAGGTATCTTTTTTATTAATCCCTCTAATTCATTCCAAAATTTTCCTTTTACTTACTCAAACCTACTTGAGGAGCATCGACACTTATAACATTGATAATCTTAGTATCAACAATAATCTTTAAAGCTATAATTCTATCTCCACATCTATTAATGTTTATAACATTATCCTTCAAACTTTTATCTATAATCACACCTACACCATTTCTAGTTACTTTTACCGAATACCAAAGTTTAAAACCTAAACTATCAATCTCCTTGGCTTTCTCCCCAACCCATTTAGTTTCTTGAACACATAAAATATTTATCTTTCTATGAATCATAATATCTATTAATTCCATTAATTTACTGAGTACTATATTCCAAGATCTAACCTAATTCTAGTTTCATGGACTAACTTCTTTGCATCATCCATAATGTGGGAACCCTTGCTTATTTAACCTTGTGCACAGCACGATCGTGGCTCTACACATTTTCACTATATTCAAAGCCTGGCGATTAACTTGGGATGCTAACATTAACACAATGATTTAAAGGATTCATGCCATGATTATTTGACAAGTTTTACGATTGGACTACTAGCATAACCCTCCACTTTTCACATCCGGACTTGGGACCGGTAATGGTAGTGTTAAATTAAACTTAAACAAAAAAAATGATGATGAATCGAAACTAAACCTACATATAAAATTTTAAAAGTCTTTAAATAAGAATGATCTTGATAACTTATTGACGATCATAAATAAGACTTTTAACGAACTTGAGAATTTGTCTCCTAACAAGAATAAAATTTAGGTAAAGCTTCTGATTATCTTGATAGTTGCCTATGAGCACAAACAAAACCTATTGTGGATTTGAAAGCTTGTCTTTCAATCAGAATAAGGATCAAATGAAATTTTCAAAGAACTTGTAAATAATTAAATATTACCTACAAACTTAAAGGGATATAATGACTCACTTATGATCAAGAATAAACATTTAATACATTGAACTCATAAGGTTTGAAAGTTCGTCAATGAGCATAAATCATATGTCTTGTTGAATAGTCAAATTATATTATGATTTATACTAAACAAATGGGTTGAGCTATATACCACATTAAAATCATTGAGTAAAAAAGCATTTGAATGAGACTTGTGTGATAGCTGCAGATAGCAATCACAAGTTAGGTTTCATAAAACTTAAAGAGCTCATGAGCTATGAACTAATCTGAAATAAATAAATATTAATTTAAATAATTGAACAAAGCCAACTAGATTCACAACATATCATATAAGCGAACAGAAGGCATTAATTAAGGCATTCTTAGATCCACCTGCATGTGCTCGGACATAAAGATTTAAAGTATAAATTTTAATGTCTGAAAAGGCTGCGCAGTCTAAATTGGAATCAATTAAATATTAATTTAAAAAATCTAATAAGATATTAGATCAATCTATAACATCTTCTTCACCATCGGATCTACAACTCGTCATACAAGCAGACAGAAGGCGATTCTAAACCAAAATTTACAAAAATGAAGGAGCTTTCCTTCAATACAAAAATTAAGGAATTTCATTCTAAATTATGATTTTTAAAATCAACGAAATCACTAATTAGGTGAAATTAGTTAAGCTATAAACACTTGCATGGGCCTCAACACTATGTTGAATTCTTAAATTTAGTGTCGAGGATCTTTGGGTTGATTCAGTTTAGTCTTAGACTGTGCGTTAACAAAACATAAAAAATATATTATAAGAATTTCAACTTAGTAAAATATATGAGAAAATATTTTGTCATGTGATAATAGATCGATCCTCTTTAGAGCTAACGAGTTGATCTGTTCTCAAATATATTTGATTGATCAATGAACCTCCATGATAGCCAGTTGATTGAAGATATCAGGAAAACTATTATCAAAATATTTAAGATATTATATTCAATATTCTCAAATTCAAAATCCTCAAAATATAAATCTAGGTCTCATCCTTTATTATTAAGTTAATAGAGTAGATCACAAACAATAAATTAAATGATTTGCATACCAACATTATCTTTGAATGCTTAAATTTTGTGTCAGAATCTAGGGGTTGTTTATTGGGTTCTTGGTGGGTCATTAACTAATGATGTTGTTATAGCTCTCTCCTGAAAAATCTCTAAAGCTAATCATTTGATAGTATGATGTATCTCTAACTCCAAATGATAGATGAGTTGATTAAAGATATCACTTAGCTTATCAAAATATTTAACATATTATCCTATTCCGATTCAAAATCCTCATAAATACAAATCTAGGTGATCTCATTGTTAATAATACAAGATCTAAACAATAAATTAAATGATTTAAATACTGCATTGTCCCAACATCTTTGAATGCTTAAATTTAGTGTCGAACTGGGTTGATTCATTTAGTCTTATAGGTTTAACAAAACTTAAAATCCATTATAAGAATTTCAACTTAGTAAAATATTTGAGAAGCTAATTACGTCATGTGACTAGATCGATTCTCTGTTGACTAAATAGAGTTGGATAAAGTTCTCAATATATTTGATTCAATCAATTAACCAGATGATGGTTGTGTTGAATGAAGATTTCAAAAGGATAATTACCATCAAAATATGCTTGCGAGCTCAAATCAATTAAATCCAAATATCAATACAAACATGAAATCATAGATCACTAAGTTATAAATGTCAAAATGAAATTCAATATTAGAAACTTAAAGCTAAAATTCAATTCACCTTGAATAAGTTTGTTAAAGGTGACAAATTAAGAAAACCACAGCTCCTAAAGTCAAATCAAGTAATTTACTTTCAAACAATCTCATAGTGAGGGCGTGACGTGTCCTCTGAATGCGTGGTTTGGCCATGACTCACTTGATGCAATTACGACCATAGTCCTCTAATGGTGTACAAATGAAACCATTATATTACTTGCATGATACTCTGACCTTTGAGTTGTGAACCTAATACTTGATTGGGCAAAAGCCTCTGTTATAAGGTAGACTTAAGCATGTCTCATTAGATAAACACCACAAGTCTACAAAAAACTTCTTGGGCCGTCGTAATATTCTTTAGGATCTTTTAGTTATGTTGGGTGACTTCTTCATAGTAGGAAACGGCCAATAACCATGGGATCTAGTGACCGTCATCGTTCCCAACCATCCTTTAAGTTAAATATAATGAATTTCATAAATCTAAATTCTAAAACTCCACATATTCTTTATATCTGCTTAGCGATCTAACGATTAGCCTTAATCGAAAGTTCTCTCGATTGAGAGGGATAATTAACTATAGATGCTTGCGCTTTATAAGAAACAGGAAATCAAGTCTCACAAAATGAGGCAAATCTGGTAGTGTCTTCTAATATTCATATGATTTAGAAAATTACTTCATTTAAAATCATACTCTCTTCATAGGTTGTGGTAAATTTTTGGAGCCCATAATTTTTTTATACATCTAAGCAATTCCTTCATTTTAATATATATATATATATATATATATATATATATCTTAAAATTATATTTATATTCTAATATAATCGTAATTAAAATTTGCAAATTTGATGTATCTAATTGATGATGAAAATTTTTCAAAAATAGTAAAATCTTGAGTTCAAGTAAGTTTAATAATGTTAAAGAGGACTAATTATTTTATATTTGAAGTTCAAAATATTAAAATATATTTAATAATTTCAAAAATTCATTTCATTTATTAATAATCTCTTATAGAAGAAAATGACTAATTAGATTAAAATTAAAGTAGGCTAAAATTTATCAAATCTCTCTCTTAGCTTAGTTGGTGATAAATCCCGAGTTGAATTCTCTCAAATGGCCTTATTATGGAAAAAAAGTAAGTGAACACGTGTGGGTGATGAATGTGGCTAGCTCCATGGGATTAGTCAAATATCCCACTATAAGATGGGTTGTTTGGATACCCAAAAAAAAAAAAAAAAAAGAAAAAAAGAAAAAAAAAAGAAACAGTGCAGCTTTTTCAAATGGCCTGCAAATGTCGACGTTTTCGGCGTTAACTTTTATAAGAAGTGAATAATACGGTTTTGTATATTTTGTTGTAATTATTGTGATATGGTTGTAATTTTGCATTTATACTTTGATTACGTGTATTTTTTACATAACACATTATTCTTATATATGTATATATATATATATCTAATATTTGAATTTTAATATTTACATAACAACTAAATCTTTAATATTGTATTAAAATATTAAGAGATTTTTAATTATTCTTAATGTTTTATTTAAATATATTTGGACTCAAATCAAATTAATTTTTTAGTATTATTAGATTTGTTTTATTGAATCATAACATATTGATTATAATTAAGTTGAAAAAGCATTATTTGGTGAAATTTTTATTTTTTTATGAGGTATCAACTAAGATACTAATGATTGAATCAATGGCCTTATGGCCTCTTCATTAATTTTCAGCTTTGACATAACGCTGAGTTTCAAAATTTTACTCAAATTTATTTATTATTATTTTTATTAGATTTGTGTCATAAGTGAGCTTTAATTAATTTCAAGTAATTATATGCAGTATGATACTATTTAAACAAATAGTCTTGTTACTAACCATAAATGCATTTGTAGTATTTTATTCACTCAAAATTATCTCTAATATTTTGCAAATAAAAATCATGTTATTAATTTAAACATTTACTATTTATTTAATATTTTTGTTATCAAATATTGATTATATGATAAATTGAGTTTATTATATATCCATCTCTTGCTTCATTATTTTTTTATTTTTTGTTAAACGCTAATAAAAATAAAATTATTTTTTAATCTATCAATCTAGATATTTATTCAATATTTTTATCATTTTTATATATCTAGTTACATAAATAACTTTTAAAGTTATACATATAAGAAAATACATATAATAATATAGAATAAGTTATTACAAAATAACAAAATCATCATTAAATAACTATTATAGAGAGCTCTTCACAAGCTTCTTATTAAACAATCAATGATCATCCTCACAAGTCACAAACATTAATAAAAAAAAACATGCTAATGGTCAATTTTATTTGTTCACATATTAATCTTAAATTTTTTGATCAAATTTATTCTTCTTTTCTCATCCCAAGTTCATATGTACTAGATTTATTGTGACATATATGAGATTCAAGTTTAAAATTTTAACAATATTTGTCAAGACTCTAACTATCCTAAGTACTTCGCATCAATTTATTAATGTTTATAAAAGAGCCTTAAATGATTGATTATTGGATTATTATTCGAATGAATTAGTTCACTTATAACAACTCTAATCTTAAACTCTAAACTTATTTCATGTGTGAAAATATTATATAACATATCCTGCCAATTAAACATGGAGTATGAATAATCAACTTAAAAAAACGTCATTCAAGCATTTGAGAAAATGATCATTGATGAGTTGGTTTTAGAGGAGAGAATGGAATACAAAATGCACACAAAATACATCATAACCCAACCCTCTCCCTCTGCATAACCCACCCTATCTTATCTTAAAGCAGTAATATTTTCTCTATAATGAATATTGAAGATTCATTTTAAAAAGGCTTTTTTATTTCCTTAGAAATATTTTTCTTATTTTATAGAATTCTTTATACTCTTTATATATTACTAAATATCATTTAGCTATTTAGATATTGTTCACCTACTACATTTTCATAGTAAATTACATATTTTGGTTGCTTCCCAAAAGTTGATGTTACTGTAGAATTATTTGAAGAGATGATTCTAGGAATTTCTATTGCTCATATAGTAATAGCCAATCTACAAAGTATTCTATTAATACAAAAAATATTGTATTTTCTATGCAAACTTCATTTGATGGTGTGGAAAGATGCCAAAAAATTTTATTTCCTATGAGCTATAAATAAATTCTTTTAGCCAGAATGAATTTTTAAATATATTTTAGTGCATTTCTACTATGGAATTGATGGCGCACTGTAAGTATTTATTGCTTTTAGTTTCTTTTGATTTCCTAGCCACAAGTGTACTGCACCCTACATATTTTATTTAGTAAACTTACATTATATATATATATATATATATATATATATATATATATAGGCTGTAGGAAAAAAAAAACATTTTGTATTTATATTATCAAGATGTGATATAATTATAATTATTAGGTTAAACAACTTATTTTCATGTGTACATTTGTGTGTTTAATCTTTACAACAACTTTCTAGCACTGATCCCTTGACATTTAGTGATCATGCGTATTAAGAATTTTTTTAGTTGATATAAATGATATGCTAATGATTGTACATTAAAATACTCAGTATGTTACTCTCATTTGCGTACATTATGAATTTTTTTAGTTGATATAAAAATATGCTAATGATTGTGCATGAATCTATCATTGTTTACACAATTATAATTATTTGTCAGATATTTCATTGTTAGTGTAGAATAGTTCATCAATTTTTCATTCTCACGAAGTTAAAATGTATCATTAAATATGATCAAATGGTCATATTGCTAATTTAATAACAAGCATTTTTATATACGTGATGGTGTCATTGTTCATTTATAGTAATGTATGAGAAAAAACACAAATAAATATTTCAGAATATTTAATATAGATAAAGTCAAACTATTACATATCTAAAATTCATGTATTTTGTTTTTCTAGTGTATATAATTTGAAAATATGTAACTTATGAAGAACATATATAAATAGGAGGATATATATGACACAATATGGATACGAGACACATCTATTATTTAAAATATAAGACACGAATACACTTTGAACATGACATTTTAAATTTTTTGTTTTAACAATTATAAATAATGTATCTAATCTAAGTAAAATAATAAACAACTAATTATAAAAAAAATTAGAAGAGGATTTTTGGCACAAGTGAAAGTTGGAAGAATCTCATAAACGGTTTGGTGAAAGGGAAAGTGTCATCTTAATTATACTGATAATAGCAGGAGAAAAAATGACTACAAAAAATAGGAGTTCGGAGATGGGGCCTTGACAAAAGCCAAAGGGGAATGAGCATCAACAGTGGAGAAGACATTGATATCAACGATGAAGCAAAACTGATGGATGAAATCGACGATGCTCCATGATATCACAAGAAACCCTAGTCACACCTTACTAAGGAGATGGGTTGGGTTAGAGCTCATATGGGAGAGTTAGGAACATCCACGGGACACCAGCACTAGTTAAAAATTAAGTTAAAAGTTTATCACTTATTTTTAAAATTAACTTTGTAATTTTAATTTAATGAAACATGTGTTGATTTTTTTATAATTTATTATTTTAATTGGGCATGTCAGATGCATGTCCGACATGTGCCAGAAGTGTCCTGGGTGTGTGTTGATATTCGATATGTGTGGACATTGCACACTACTATTTCTAAGAGTGATTGTGCATCATAGCATGAAACCAAACAACCACTTAGCTATTACATTTCACTTTTGAATTAAGCTTCTATTTATACAAATTGGTGTATTGTGCACTACTTAGAAGATCAACAACTTGTGGTCCTTCATCTTAGTAAATAGTAATGAACAATTCTTTATACTTTTTATGCTTGTCTAAATCTCTTAATAAAAAATCTCTATTTTTATGTTATCATAGAACTAATGTAAAAATTACTCTCTAATAATGAAAGTGGGAATGGAATTTGATGTGAAAAGAAATACAATTCACTATATTATGAATAGTACAATTACTGATGGAGGTGAGCATTCTATCTCTTGGCGAGATCGAGTGAACTTGGATATTGTGGGTGAGGAAAGAAGATATATTGGATAACTAGCGCTCTCACCTGAGATTGCCAAGGTTTGGCCACCAAGATCTTAAAACACAAGAATAACTCAAATAATTTGTAATTGCCAAAAGATCTCCTTTCCTTCTAGCATGGAGGCTATTTATAGCCATTACAAACATCTTTCAAAAAAAAAAAAAATTTGAAAACATGGAGGGAAAGGTGGGTGGCCACATTAATGTGAAGCATTAAGTTGGCTTATTATTTTATGCCATTCACCCATTTCACATGCTATTATTTTATGTGGATTCAATCATCTCACATGTCATGCTTTGAATTTTTAAATTTAAAAGTTCAAACATGGAGTTTCTAGAAGAAAATTAAAAATTACATAAATAAAAAAAAAGAGAAAATCATAAAATGGGCCTTAGCAGGCTAATGGGCTAAGCCTTCTTCTTTCTTGAATTTTTGTGGGCTTTAGCTTGAGTACTTGTAAATGGATCTTGAGCTCTAATTTCTGGGTCCAGATGATGTTCTACATTAACTACCCTGGGCTTAATTGAATTCTGCTCCGTAGAGTTGAAATCTAAGAAGTCTTCTACTAATTGTAGGGCTAGAGTCTCCAAATCACTACGGGTCAACCATGTGTCTTCAGCTGGTAGAATATTCTTCCAACGAACTAGAAAATGATGTTCAGAAGCTAGATTAATGGGTGCTTCCTCGGTGATAACATCTATTTTCTAATAAACATATGGTCTTATCCTTTCTAAAATGGCCAGCTACAACTCCAACATGTAGCTCGGTGATAAGGAATTCTCTAAGAGAAGATCGAGGAATGCATAGTTATTTTTCTTTATATAAATATCCATTTATTATCAAGAATGTTCCTTGTAAAGTTATTGGTTTATCTAGGTGTTCAAGATAAATCAGTGAAAGTCAGCACAATATAATCCTCTTTAATTCTATCAAATCTAGGATTCTCAATTCTAAATCATTAGGTTTACCACGGATAAAGCATCAATGGTTTATTCTCAATTCGCTTATGCTTTAACAAAAGAATAGTCTTGTAAAAATTCAACCCATTTTGCATGCCCATGACTTAATTTTTGTTGAGTATTAATGAATTTTAAGGCATGATGACCAGAATTAAGTATAAATTCTCTATGTAAGAGATAGTGTCACCAATACCTTAAGGATTGAATTACAACATAAAACTCTATCATAAGTGGAATATCGTTGTTCGGCTTCATTTAATTTTTCACTAAAGAATGCGATAGAATGATTCTCTTGACTTAAAATTTCACCTATCCCAATTCCTGAAACATCACTTGTCACTTCAAAGGCTTTAAAAAAATCAGGAAGCCTAATGATTGGTGCAGAAGTGATAAGAACTTTTATTTTCTCAAGGAATTTTGTGCATTAGGAGTCCAACAAAATTTATCTAATTTTAGTATATCAGTTATCGGAGCAACAATGGTACTAAAATTCTTGATAAATCTCTGATAAAAAGTGGCTAAATCATGGAAGCTTCTAACTTCAGTAAAACTTTTAGATGATGGCCAATCTAAGATTGCTTTTTCTTTAGAAGGATCATATTTAAGTCCAACAGTGGATATAATAAAGCCTAAAAAGATTACCTTAGCTTGCAAAAAGAAATACTTTTTTTAAATTAATATATAATTTCTCTTATCTAAGTATTTAAAAGACTTTTTGTAAGTGTTGTAGATGCTCATTTTCACTTGGACTAAAAATCAGAATATCATCAAAATACACCACCAAAAATTTACCTATATATGGCTTGATAATAGTATTCATTAATATCATAAATGTGCTAGGATCATTTAAAAGTCCAAAGGGCATGACAAGCCATTCATAAAGTCCATAAGGGGTCTTAAATGCCATATTTCACTCATCTCCTAATCTAATCCAAATTTGATGATATCCACTTTTTAGATCAATCTTCGAAAAAAAAATTTGCTCATGAGATTAAATCTAACATATCATATAATCGGGGAATAGGAAACTTATACTTGATAGTAATTTTATTTATTGGCCGTCTATCAACAAACATTCACCATGTTCCATATTTCTTTTGAGTTAATAAAGCTGAGACTGCACAAGGGCTAAGACTCTCTTTAATAATACCATTTTTTTTAATAATTCCTCAACTTGTATTTTAATCTCAACATGCTCGGTAGGGTTCATCCTATAATGTGGAAGATTATGAAGTTGAGAATAGGGTAAGAACTCAATAGCATGTTGAATGTCTCTTAGAGGAGGTAGCTCATCAGGAAGCTCATTGGGTGCAATTTCTTTAAAATTAGAAAGAAGGGAAGAGACCACAACAAGTATGTGAGTCTCATTAGAGTATGGTATGCCTTCTTTTACTTGTAATAAGTGAAGGAGAAATGGATAAAAAAATTCTTTTTTCGTAAGGCTCCAAAACCTATTGTTTCTATCTTTAGGGTAAATGAAGGAAGAATAGATGTTTTAAAGCAAGAATTAGAAATGACAGTATTAACCCTAGTAGTAGGATTTTCTATGATAATTAATTAAAGTTTGAAATTTTTCTTCAATAAAGGCTTAGTTTGCAAGTCAGAAGTAATTTTGTGTGGTGCTATGGAGGGTGTTTTTTCTACTGGATTTATTGGTAGGAGTTTAATAGTCTTATTATTATGTTTAAAAATATAAGTATTTTTTCTATGATAGTGAATTACATTCATATCATACAACCAAGGTCATCCTAAGAGAACATGAGTAATGTCCATAGGGAGAACATCACACCAAATTTGATCCTCATAGCTTCCTATTTTAATTGGAACTAAACACCGATTGGTGATGGAAAGAGATGTATGATTTACTCAGTTAATATGAAATGGTTTAGGGTGAGGTTCAGATTTTAAGTTGGCTCAAGTTAAGGTGTGTGTTGAAATGACATTCATAACACTCCCTCCATCTATAACTAACATACATCTCTTTTCATTACACAAAATATACATGCTAAAAATATTCTTTCTCCTCCAATCTTCTATCTCATTTTTAATTATAGTAAGATATCTCATCACATTAACATGAGGGTCATTAGTTAATTTCAATTCTTCATCAGATAATGGGGTGTCATCATAAACATTTATAGATTATCATCTATTATATTTTCAACTTCTTTTAAAAATATGATTTGAGCTTTACATTGATTTTACATATGACCATTTTTATGACATTTAAAATATATTACTTCCCTAGTGCTCCTAGAGCTCCCTTCAATTGAAGTTTTAGGCAAAATGGTCAGGCCATTTGGATGGGTGGGTCTAATAATAGATCTATGAGATGAAATGAAAGGTACTTGACTTTTAGTTTTAGAGATAGAAGTAGATTTCTTTTATTGTTCAACCAATAAAGCTTAATGAAATGCTTCCTTTAAAAATTATGTGTCAAATAATTGAACTTCATTTCTAATGTCAATCTTAAGCCCAATAACAAATTTATTTAGTAATTGCCAATTATTATTAGCAAAATTAGTTCAAGAAACTAGATCTTCAAATGTATTCAAGTATTCAGTTACAAGATGATTACATTGTCTCAAAGTTAATAATTGACTATGTAGCTTCTTATCATGATGTCTAGGATAATATTTTGATCTTAACATTTCTTTCATTTCTATCCAAGTGAGGTTTGTCCTTCCTAATCTTTGTTATTTAGCTAAAGTATTTATCCATTAAATTTTAGCATGTCCTGTCAATTTCATTTTAGCAAAAGTAACCCTTTGATAATCATTTATTTTATATCGATCAAAGAAGTCATCCATTTGAACTAACCAATCAAGAAATTTATTTGAGTCATGTATACCATCATAAGTTGGGGCTTCTACATTAACTCTTTGAGATCGATCATTAGAGTCTTATGTAGTCTTAAAATAATGTTCCCCCCTTCCACCATTTCTAGCAATTGGTGGTCTTCTAAGTGGCTGGTTTTCTCTATGGTTTGTATATGAATCTTCTTTGTCTATCCTTATAAGCACAGTCTGAGCAAGTATTGGAGGTGGAGTTGGTACTCTATTATTTTGTAGATAACCTATAAGAGTTTGCATTTGTTCTTTAAGTTCATGCATTTGATTCTTACTTTCTTCTAATATTTATTGAGTTTTTAATTCATTATCATGGATCCTATGATCTAAGACATCAATTAATCTAGTCAAAATTTTCACTTGATCCTGAGAGATAGATTTTAGTGCCATGAGATTTTTTTAAAAAGAAAAAAAAAGATATATGTAAAGGGATCAAAGAAAAAAATGAAATAAAATAAACAAGTATAATATAATCATGCAATTAAAGTAAAATTTAAAATTTTAGGCTAAGAGAACTTCTAGGTGAAGAGGGGGGGTGGGTGGGTTCTCCACAAATCTCAAATCTGAAGCTATCCTTAGCCAGTTTAGGTCTTTTTTTGACAAAGTTCTATTTAGCTTCCAAAATCACTAAGTTTAACACACTTATATTATTATGCATACAATTTTTTTAATGAAATGAAAAAATGCTCAAATTTATCAAGCCTATTTTTTTTAAGGAAGCAAGTTATCATAAGTTAATTAGAGAAACTTCTAAAATTAAACATAAATAACAACAAAGATAATAAAGTAAGCAATTAGATTTTGATTTGCACTAATGGCTAAGTTAGTTTTAAGGTGAAGCACTACCTCACTAAGGTGTTCTCTTAATTTTTTTTAGTGGGTGGGGAAAGTTCACACAATCAAAAATGACTAAATTATATGAAGCTTACTAATTAAATTTTATACTATCACCATAAGCTTACAAGTAATATATCTTTCCAAGCTACTAATATGTATTTAAACTATTATATAAAAATTAATTAACCTCACAAGTCAAGAAAAACTCATAAATTTAAATACAAGTCCACCACTTGAGATGCTCCCTTTGTTAAAGCAAAATTTTGATCGAATTTACTCTTTTCAGGCTTCACTCTGATACCAAATTTGATAGAGGTGGGCATTCTATCTCTTGGTGAGATTGAGCGAACTTGAGTATTGGAGGTAAGGAAAGAAGATATGTTGGATAACTAGTGCTCCCACCAAGGATTGCTAAGGTTTGGCCACCAAGCTCTTAAATCACAAGAATAACTCAAATAATTTGTAATTGCCAAAAGATCTCCTTTCATTCTAGCATGGGAGCTATTTATTGCTATTACAAACATCTTTCAGAAGAAAAGAATTAAAAACATGGAGGGTGTGGGCTCCAAAATTCATTCTCGATCAAGAGAGTATGATATAATGTCAATAAAATCTTCAGAAAGTAGATGGAATAGTAGATAAGACACTACTCAGAGATTTCATCCTCATTTTGTGAGAACTTTAGATATGGTTCCACGTTTCTTATAGGCACAAGCACCTATAGTTAATTACTCCTCTCAATGCTGAGAGAGAACTTTCGATTAAGGCTACTCATTAGATTACTTAATGCGTAACATATAGTAGCAGCATGCAGATCTTTGTAATTTAGAGTTTAGATTTATAAAATTTATCATCTTTTAAACTTAAAGTGGATGGTTGGGGGAACGATGATGCACCCAATCTAGATCCCATGGTTTCATCATCCTGGAATATCGTGGTCCATAGTCTACTTAATTGAGGTAGTTATTCTAATAGAAGGATCCTTGTTTATGAGTCCGTCGTCCAAGGAATTCTTGTAGACCTAGGGTGACATTTATCTAAGGAGACATATTTAAGTCCACCTTAGCTAACAGAGGGTTTTTTGCCTTATCAAGTGCACCATATGGTTCACATCTTAAAGGGTAGAGCCATTGGAGTATGACTCTGATCATGACCATATATAATAGTGTCATTTGATGACAACCACGTCAGGATTACGGTCATTAACTACATCATATGTGGAGCCTACTAGCTAAGCCATATAGTCAGAGAACATGAACCACATCCTTACTAGCATGAGATTGATTAAGAGTGAACATAGTAGAACACTTGATTTGATGCTGACTCCTTTGTGAGCTAGAGTTTACCTTAATTTGTCACCTTCAATAAACAATTGCGGAAGGTGGATTAAATTTTTACATTATTTTAAGTCTTTAAAGATTGAATTTCATTTAAGCATTTAACACTTAATAACATGTTAGATTTTGCATTTGAATAGATACTTAATTTATATTAACTTGATTTGAAATTATAAACATATGTTGATAGTACTATCCCATCGGAAAAATCTCATTCAACAAAACCATCATCGATGGTTTATAGTTTTAAAATCTGTTTGGTCCATTGACTTTTTAATAATAGAGATCGATCAATGTCATGACATATAATCGGATATTTCAATAAGTTGATATTCTTATAATATTATTGAATTTCTTGGGTTTATTAACTGGGTCTAGATCCACGAATCAACTGTAACATCCTTAGACACTAAGTTTAAGCATTCAGTGTAGTGTTGGGGCCCATGTGAGTTATTTAATTTCAAATTGATTTAACTTTAGAGATTTGAATAGTGTTGCCTATTTTGACTGAGTTTAATTACAAGTATAAGATTTTAGATAAAATTTTGCCTATTTGAATAGTGTTGCCTATAACAAGGGAGCTGTGCCTACCCACGATGCCAAGAAAGGCATATATGGGTGGTGTAAAGACCACGATCGAATGCGTCATCCCACCAGGCCAAGAAAGGCATGTATGGATCTTCGAAGTACCTGCATGTAACACAGATTTTTCCACCATGCAAAAAAAGGAGTTTACATATACTTATATACTTGCAATGTAAAGTTAAAATAATAATTTTAGCTTTATAATTGAATTTTTTAAAGCTGTTTATGCCTCTTGTTTGTGTAAAAGGTTGGCAGTATTTCGATAGTATCCCGGCATTGTCCATGTGCTACTTGTATCTTTCAACCACACCAAGAAAAGGTATGGGTAGTATAAACCAAAGCTGAATCACATTTATCCATCTTGGGAAAGACATGAATGGGGCTCTGAGGTACCTACTAAAATAAATTTTTTGCCACGCCAAGAAAGGCATGTACAAGTACTTATACACATGCAATGTTAATTTAAACAATGATTTTATATTGTGACATGACTTTATGTTATGTGTAGGCTATTGGTGTTTGGTTTGACATTTAGGTAGCATCGACATCATCCCTGTAATCTGCTATCTGGGCCTACATGCAAAGAAAGATGTGTGTGGGTGATATAAATTGTGGTCTGAATGCGCCATCCCAACATGCCAAAAAAGGCATGTACGGGGAACTAAGGTATCTACTGAAATAGATTTTCCCATAATGCCAAGAAAAGCATGTACGGGTACTTATACACATGCAAGCAAGCATATATTTCCCCACCATGCCAAGAAAGGAGTGTACAAGTACTTATATTTAACATAATCTTTAAGCGAGTACAAACATGCACGGGGGCATGCGGGGGCACTCACGATGCTGTGCGCTACTGATGCACGCCTATAAGAGCATGGGTGTCGATGGTGCATGTAGGATCGACATGATCGCATGTGGGTTGTGTGGTTGTGGCGTCACGAGAGCAAGGGGTGGGGGGTTCACACAGGAGAGATACTCATGTCATGTCACATTGGCCGAAAGCAGTAGGGATGGGTAAGGCTATTCCTTCGAGACAGAGGAGCTCAGTCAGTGTTTTCTTTTTGGGTTGAGTGGAGATTTTTAGGGTTGTGTCTTTGGGATTTGAGATTAGAGTGGGTATTTATAGAAATTATTATTTTTATTTTATTTTTAATTAGGCATAATTTGGGTTTTTATGCTGACATTATCATATAGGCAATATGTATATCGATCTTAAGTTATTCTGATGTTCCGGATATAATGGTGTAGTCCGTTTTACGATCGAAGACTGTTTGGTTCAAGTTGACGTCGAATTGGGCTCAATTTCAATTCAAATTTGGGCGTCACTTTTGGTCACTTGATATTCACACAGACTCATCTGAATCGAGCATGCAGTCTTATTTGATAGTTTTTAATATTTTGATGCTAACGACATGATCAATTTCTCAAACGAAGGTCGTTTGGGCATTATCGCAGCTTCCTAACCTTGATATATGTGCCAATGCATCGGCGGCCCTCCTTCTTGATTGGTCGACCGTTGAATTATGAAAGATGCATATTCTGATCAATTTCAATGTTTTGAACATGATGGTAAAGTTTATTCGTCGATCGGAGGTCATTTTGATTAATTTTTGATGCCGTTGAGTGTATTTCAACTCTAATTTGCATGCTGTTGTATTCGATTACTCGATATTAATGCATACTAATCCAAATTAAGTACAAATAGTCTTATTTAATAGATTTTAATATTTTAACACTAATGACATGATCCATTTCACAAATAAAGGTCATTTGGTCGCGTCTTTTTCTCGATATGTGCTTAGGCACATTTATCCCTCTGATTACACCATCGAATTATGTAATATGCATATTCTGATCAATTTTGATATTTTGAACATGATGGAAGAGTTCATTGGTTGATCAAAGATCATTTAGACTAATTTTTGGCACCATCGAGTGTATTTTTTCGATTTTTGCTAAAGCTCGTTGAATTCACCACAGTGAGCTCGACTTTACTTATGGCATGCATGGAGGTCAATAATTCCAATAAATATGATTCGCCATGGGTGAGTCATGTTTGTTAGCTTGATCTTTTGGGCGCCATGGGTCTTGGATCATGACTTTCAACTTCCATGGGTTCACTGAAGAGCTTCTTCCACCATCTACTCTCTATTTCAATGGGTTCACTGAAAGGCCCTTTCTTTTATGTCTTCACAGATTTGGATTTCCTCTGACCCTAGCTTCATGCTTGATTGGGTTGGATGGAGAATCTTGTTTCTTTAAGATTTGAAATTCCTTCTCTCCTTTAAACTAGACTTGATGAAGGATTGACTGATTTATCCATATTGACTCGTCGAAGTGTATGTACACCAAGTTCGTCTTCTTTGCTTTGGGGATTCATTGTAGGATATTATAGATGACCCACCTTACTATATTAGGTCAATGTTGAGTTATCAGTCCAACACGGTGTGCTTTAACAGACTGAATAACTACAAAATTTCTTTAGTTTGGCCATTGGCTTTGTGTGAACTATGGAATCACTTCCTCGGTCTTCTACGCTTTGGCGGACTTTGATGGCTTTGATCTATGCTTTGTGCTTGATCAACTCACTTGAAAATGGATTTGAATATCACATTGCAGGAAATATATAAATTGATTTGAGGCAGCTCTAAATTGAGAGTTTCCTTAGATTAGCTTGGTCCATCGATCGAGTGGAAAGATCTCTTGGATTATAGTTGCTTGTAATCACTAACCTGGATCCGATTTGAGATTGAAAATCTATAATCATTATACTTATGAGTAGGGGCTATTTCATTGTGGCCTTTTCTTACGGTTTGTTGAGTGAGGAGGGCATGAACTCGCCATTTATGGGCTTGTTGAGTCACCTTAGAACTACTAAATTCACTTAAGCTATGATGGCTTGGTGGTCATCATAAAAACAAATAAGAGCTCTTTCACTATGGCCTTTTTCTTGCGACTTATTAAGTGAGGAGACGTCAACAACTCAACCATTTATAGGCTTATTGAGTTCAACCTTTAGAACCCATCCATGTCTTAAACTTGAAGATGCAGAGGTTGAAGTTTTTTCAACTTAGTTGATTGAAGCTTTCAAAATTGGGAGTTCTTCTGACTTGATCTTCAACATTTGATGAATCTTGGAGGAACACTTTTGACATTTAGGATTATCTTTACGTGCATTGAAGTAGATTCTTTTTGTTCTTATAATACCTGCAACTTTAACAATAATAGTCATAGATATATTCATGGATCTCGGCATAAAGCTCGATGTTAACCTGAATGTATATACAAGAAGATCTTCTATTTCATAGGGAGGAATTGAACAACTTTGATTTATAAAAACTAAAAAAAATGCCTCTATCTAAAAGGGGGATTGCAGACTAGTTTAGAAATATATTATAAAGTTTGAACTTCTTTAATATAAATAAACAGAGCTCATTCTGATTGTTATATATATTTATCTGAGGATCTTTGCTTGAAGCACGATATCAACTCAGCTAAATATATAAAAATTCTCCCTGTCAAACAGGGGGAGGCTTTCACAGTAACTTGAGAATGAGTTCTCATTTTATAAGAGAATCTTCAAGTGACATTACATGTGTATTTGGCATGAAAGCCTTACTAGTGCAAAATTCATTTAAGTATTTATATACTTATCCACAGTCAGTTGTGATATTTCTTGAGATATTGATCATTAATTGGTAGCATCGGTCGTTGATCATTCTTATCAATAAGCTGGTAGGCTCCTCCTTCGTACACCTTCTCTATGAAGTAAGAACCTTCCCATTTAGCTTCAAATTTATCATAGATCTTATGATGAGGGATGATTGGCCTTCTATTCTATAACCAATTCTCTCGAATGTCCGGATGTACTAAACTATTAAATGCTTTGGACATCCTCGCTTAAATTTCTAAACTTTGTTGAGCAGTCTAACTCCATCAAGTGCATCAAACTCTTTTATTCCCAGGCATGTATTCTCATCTTGAGTAAGATTGAAATGGACAGCTACTCGAAGTGATGGTAGCTCAAATTCTAATGGGAAAATAGCTTCAACTCTAAATGTTAGAGCATAATGAGAGGCATTGGTTGGCATTTTGTAAGTTGTTCTAGTATGCCACTCTCTTTTATTCTTCATGAGAATATTTTTGAGCAACTCACTAAAGTTTTATTGAAGGCCTCTACCAAACCATTAGCCATTGGATTGTAGATTGATGAGTATCAATCGATTTTGTCGATCATGAATCGTATGTCGTCTTGAAAGTGGACCATTGTCTAAAATGATCCATCGTGGAAATATGACAACATTATTGGTGAAGAAGTCAATGAATCGATCCCGGTGACTTCCTTCGACTTGACCATTTGAAGAGTAGCTTAGAATAAATTGATGTTGGGCTAATGATGGAGGATCAATTAGTCTGATTATATCTGTGCCCCAACTTTTCAATTACCATGATGCAATTGTTGGATGTAGAGGATTCAAAGGTTGATAAATAAGATTCCCATGGACTTGGCATTCATGATATTTCCTGGCATGATCTATGCAATCTTTTACCATTGAAGGCCAATAATATCCCATCATCTTAATTTTAACTGCCATCTTGGGACCTGATTGATGCACCCCACAAAGTCCTTCATGAATTTCAAACATAACTTGATTGGCTTCATCCGTCCTTAAGCATCACATCCACATTTGTTCAAAGGATCTAGTGTACAATGTATCATTAACATAAGCATATCGTAGGATCATTTTTGTAATTTATATGGCTAGTGATTTACTGCTCGAATGGTTATCTCCAATCATTAGGCTCTTCCATTATGAAAGCTTCACATGATTTCTTTGTAGTACTTTTTAAGTTTTTCTCTCTCTTATACTTGCCATTCTTTGGGAGAGTGAGGAGCAATTTGAATTACTTCTTCGGCTTTGATGTCACTACCAAAGTATGGATTTCTTGGTTGTAGAACTTCAGTGGACACTTCAATCAACACATCATTGTCATCCGTATTCGCCATTTCTTTTGCTAGCTTCTAGAAAATTTGCTTTACTATTCTTCGATCGAGAAACTCAAGCTAGTTTAATGTTCAAAATTTACTTCATGAGCTCAAGAACTTGCCTATGATAGTATACTAATTCAATCTTATTAGTCTTATAGAGACCCAACACTTGCTTGATCAACAATTGAGAGTCTCCAAAGATTCTTAAAATTTAGAAACTGATAACAACAACTTCTTTGAGACCTACCATCAATGCCTTGTATTCAGCTTCATTGTTGGTTCTTGGCTCAGTTAGCCTGTATGAATGCATCATTATGCCACCTTCTGGTGTTATGAAGACATGGCCAATGCTAGCTCTTACTTTTGGTAGACTTGGGGGCTAAACAGGCTTAATAAATTATGCACCATCAAAATATATATTTTAGATCTGTAGCTTTTCTCTTTTATGAATAAACAGAATCTATTCATCAGGTAAATCATTATTGACTATTGAATATGTTGGGATAGGATGCGTAGCTAGAAAATCTGCTAGTATGTGCCCCTTAACAACTTTATAAGATACATATGTGTGGTGTTTTATTTTCATCTTCATATCTAAAAATGGAAGTTAAAAATGAAGACAAAAATAAAAATGCTTTGTTTAGGACACCAAGTAGATCCGTAGAGGTTCTCATTAGGGTGATCTAGGATGACATTGAGGAATGATGTACTATCTCGAGAGATATAAGTCACAATCCTACAATGTACTTAATCACCTAATGATGACTCTTAAGGACAACGGGTCTTCAGATGTACCAAAGATTCTTCCCCTACTTTATATGAAAAAGTAAACCAGGGTTTATTTTAAACCAGGTTCATTAAGTTCCCTATGGAGGCAAGCCCTAATAGTTAATTACATCTTAAGGAATGAGATTCCTTAAGAATACTCTCGATTAAGGTAAATGATCATTGTCTCCAAAGATTTTAAAGATAGGACTATCAATCAATTGGTTATTTTTGGAAGATCAAATGGGATTGATAAAAATAGAGGGAGTTATTATCAAAACCAAATGGAGATAAGTAGGGGATGCTCATGATGCTAGGAAACCTAGCGAGCATCCCAAACTATCCTATGGTTGAGTTTTATATTTTTGAATTTGAAGAGAATTATTTATTTGAGTTGAATTTTTATTAGAAATCTAGGACTTACAATTTCATAATACAAGATTATGGAAATATTTAAGAGGTGAGGATTTATGCTTGTAGCCCACAAAGAGAAACATCAACCTCAGAACCTAAATCTAGGGAGCTTTGGCGAGGGCCGAAGCATGACCTAAATCTAAGGTGAAAATGAGTATATGGTTTACCTCTATAAGAGAGGATAAACCACTCATTTATTGGACTTACAACCGCAGGGGGCGCAACTAACTCCTTCTACGATTTTAAATTCATGTAGGCAAGTCACATGCATTTGCAATTTAGTTGTTATTTATTTAGAAAGAGACTAAGTCCCTCTCCCAAAGACATGTAGGCATGAATGACTGACTTAATCTAATGCAAATTTTATTATGCTTTATTTTTATTTTTGGACAATTTATTTGACACAGGCTATGAGATTCGTATGCCTAATGCATGAGAAATTGGTTATGGGCCAAAATTTGCAAGAAGGAGGTGTGTTCCCACCATGGCTCTCAAAGGTTAAGACAAGTTCCCTATCAAAGGTGGAAACCCTCCATAAATAAGAGTGGAGCAAGATGCTTTTTATGCATGATGTGAAACATACAACATCCAGCTAAGGGGTTGATAAATATTTTATTTTGATTTATAACCTAGGCTTTAGGTGAGGTTATGAGTTGTTAATTTTTAATTTTGAGTTTATTGATTGGATAGAAAATTTATTTTCTTTAAGAGCCTCATCGTATCCAGGCCATTCATCAAAGCAAAACTAGGAAAATTATGTCATCTTAATGCACAAGCTAAACAAACATCAAATAATTTATAAAGCTAACACAAAAGAATAAAAGGCCGTTGTGGTCAGGCTTCACCGCACAACCCCAAAAAAAAATTGGATAGCTAAGCTCTACCCTTATACAACTCGGATTACAAATGAATTAATTTTAATAAAAAAGGAAATCTTGTTATGGGGTCTTCATTCTTCTTTCTTCTTTTCTTCATTCTTTCATTTTTTCTTTCTTCTCTCTTCTTTCTTCTTTATTCTTTTGGTTGGTTGGAATGTGGTTGCTCTGAGGCTTCACATGGTGCATAAGACATACTCTTATGACTAATTTTCATCCTAATATTCCCCATAACATTCATTCCAAATACTAATTGTAAAAATTACATGAAAATAGAAAAGAAAATCTAACTAAAATTTGCAAAATAGAGATTAACTAAACAAACCACACAATCCTAAGCATGTATATGAATAAATTAGACTTAGAACCCCACGTTTGGGTAACCAAGTCCACCTAGCCTATTTTGGATTATGCTTAGGGGTATAAGCAACCTACACAACAAAATTATTTATATTTTTATTACTGCGCCCCTTAAGCATAATCCCCTGCAGAAGATAATGATTAGACTAATATCATCCTATCATCCAGTCTACGCACATACACCCTAACATCCAGACTAAAACTTACATTAAAAAATAAAATTAGACATCAAACCATGCACCGCCGTAACATAGGACTAGATATGGTGGCTTAGCCTAATGTGTGTGCCATTCAAGGTTTGTGTGGTATTTCTTAACTAGGCTTTAAGGTTGAAATTTTCTAAGTGTGAAAGGGTTCAACTTAGAGGTGGTTTCATTTAAGTGATTTAGTTGATTTGTTAATTTTTTTATGATTTGATTTGGTTTGAATGAACCTACACTTAATTACTAAGTATTATAAAGAGAGAAGAAAGAGAAGAGAGATTCTCTTTCCTCCCTACCTTAAGTAATTTTCTAAGATAGATTCATTAATGATTTTTGTTCAATAAATATTTTATCATGTGTTTTAATTAATCCTAAGTTTAGATTTACTTTAAATAAACCAATTCAACAAGAAAGACATCTTAAGATTAGTTAAGGTGAATTACTATCACATTACACACAATACTTTATTTCTTTCCAACATGTATATCATGTATATGAATGTATCCCAAGCATAGCTATACATGCAAATGTAAATATTTAGCACACGTTCATGATGAATGCTAAGAGATGTTGTTTAGGAAAATCTGGATGTTTCATGATGCATGATTTTCTTAAATAGAAAAGAAGGACTATTTTATCCATTAATCAAAGGCACATTTACATGCACGGAAGACATAAGTGAGTATGTTGTCATTGTTTTCTACACCAGGAGTGTAAGGTACAAGACCAACTTGGGGCTACTTAAAGCCTCACAACCTTGAGATGTCTAGACTAATATATCACTTTTCTTAAATACATGTGCATGTATAAAAGAAAATGAATAGAAGAAGAGTCATGCAAAAGGTTTATGCTTATTTGTTTGATTTTGGTTGTTTAATTTACATATGCAATGTGAAGATTCTTCTTAAGCCATAACATAGAAGTGTATAGAAATGGATTTAAGCAAGTGTTGTGTTCTTTTTCAAATAAACTATACACTTTGCAAATCCTATACAAACCCATGTAAAGAAAAGAGAAGAAACCCATACAACACATTTTATGTTATAATCACATGCAAGCTTATAAACATTTATAAGTAGCATACTTTCATTTATGATTGTTGATTTATAGATTTTGAAAATAAATTTTGATTTAGTAGTGATAATAGTCATTCATATTCTTACTTTAGCCTAAGCATACAATTTGACATAAAGGAAATATTTCATTTATTTTGATTTTTCCAAAAGATATGAATGCTTGATTTTCATATGGCACACAACATTTAGCATGCTTGGAAAGAAATAAAGTGATGTAAGCATGTAACTTCATTCACCCTAATTAATTCCTAAAGATAATCTTATGAAATAAAATCATTTAAAGAGAATCAACATTTCTTAAAGAGATTTTTATTTTGGCTTTGAGTTAGATTTAAAAAAAAAATGAAAAGGGTGTTAGCTGGTCCTAACTCATTTCCCTCATGTGTGTATTATTTTAGTTTAATTTTTAGAACCATTAAGTTGATTTTATGTTTGGTTTAGGTTAAGGTGTAAATTAAATCCATTTATTACCCCTTACTTACACCTCCTTAACATAATTATTTAAATAATTATGAGCCAACATATGATATGCAACCACATGGAACTTAAATCAACAATACTCTTAAGAAAGAAAGGGGCCTAATGCAATTGGCTCACAATTAATGATTAATTAAGCTAAAGGATTTAATTAAGTACTTTCATAACCTTCCCAGACATATGAGTTGGAAATGATTTTCTTAAATTTATTTTAGGCTCTTGAACACCTAAGGATCTACCCAGCAAAGGATTGATTAAGCTCAAATTGATTTTAAGAAATTGATTAAGCTAATTTAGAAGGTTATTAGTGGATTAATACTTAATTAGGTCTAGATTAAGGAAGAAAGGGAGTTTAAGGAATAGCTTAAGAAAAATATCCCAAAATTATTCTATAAACCTCCTAATCACTTAAACAATGTTTAATTATTTCAATTAAGTGATTAAACCACTATTCACATGATTAATTACCCTTAATTACATTAAGAGGGTGATTAGGGATCCATTATTTGATTTTCCTAATTAACTCATTAATAAATTCCAGGAAAATTAGGGGAGGCAGAAGTCATCCCCTTAAATATGCTGAGAAGTTTGGAATTAATTAATGAAATGATTAGGGAGTAATTAGGGTTATTAAGTTTACAATTAAACCTTAATTAAGGAAAATCCACTATTCAAATTTAATTGAAAATAATTTTATTGGATTGCCCTCTGAATTATCTTTAAAATGAGCCCTCATTTATTTATTTATTTCCGATTGTTTTGCATTTAATTATGTATTTTTGAAGTTTCAATGATTAAGGGATAATTAAATAGCCCTAATTATATAACTAATTTTGTCGATGCCATGTGGACCGTTGATGCGGCGTGCGCTTTTCACGTGGAGTGACAAGATTAGTTATTAAAGTTGTCACATCCTATGTCGCGTCAAATGGCGGCTCTACGGATTTTCTCCTTGGACCGTCTGATCAAAGATCAGATGGCTAGGAATAAACTCGTGGTTTTGAAGGATTAAATCATTAGATCTAAAGTATTTTAATCAGGACCATCCATCCAAAACACGCGGGATGGACGATCCATGATTCATCCCTGCCCTTGTATGCAGGAGACGGAGACCGTCTGTCCTCCATGGATTGATCCGAGCTCCCTTGAGCTCGGATTGGGCTAGGATTTAACCCACACCATTTAGGAGCAATAAGAAACACATCCAATAGTGGAATTCAATTGGGATTACACTTCCCTTCATAAAGGACCTAGGAATTTCTATCTTAAGCTCAATTTTGAAGCATACCTTGCCAGAGGCTATCACCGGCACTCCCAACTATTGAGGTAGCTTCTTCTAGTGGAGACGAAGCCCTGTTGTAGGTTTGAAGGTTTGAGATGAAGTGAATCTTTCAATTGGCCAAGCTCCTTCAATGGCTTGCGGCTTTGATCAATTCCTCCTTCATGGCTTGAGACTTGGGATTTGCTTTGGATGAGGGTGACTTAGTGCCTCGATGGTGCTTGCAAAAGGAATTGGACTTTGGTTGGGTATTGTAAGTTGAACCTTTCACTCACCTCCCTATTTTTTGTTTGGCTCGAGAATGAGAATTTCAATTGAGCTTAGGAATGCTTAGGAGAGCTTCCTCTGGCTTTCTAGGGTTCAATCAAGTGCAAGTGTGCTAAATTGGAATGGAATGAGGGGGAGTATATCTCCCCCTACTTGGATCGGATGGTCATGAGTATACATGCCATTTTGATCAAATTGATCTCATGGAGTGGGTTGTTTAGGTTGTTAGGGGTGCCATGTGATTTGACAGAGGAGTGTAGTGGAGTTGCCCATGTGTTAAATGAGAGTATGGAGTGATTCCATGTGCTCATTTTCCATTGGGTGGTTGATTTTGGCTGACCCAAACTCATTGGTTTATGTGCACCACTCTCCTTGGCATCCAAATGGACCACTAAGAGGATGCCAAGTGGTCTTGAGTTGGAATATGATCAAATTCCAAGTGAATTTGATCATAGGTTACCCTTTGACCTAGGGGTAAAATGGTTATTTGGCTTCAATTTTGATTTAGGAAGATTTGGAATAATTGAAAAGTGGGTTGTGCCAATTTTTCAATGATTTAATTTGATATCATTTGGCTAATGTTGACCCATTTAGGTTAAAATGGGTTAACTAGGGTCAAGTTGACCAATTGGTCAAATTGGGTCAAACCATGGGTTAGGTTAAGTTCATATGACCATTTGAAATATTTTGGTATCATTGGTTTGGTTTAATTTGATTTATATTTGGTTTTGATTCATTTGATTTCACTTAGGTCAAATGGTCAAGTTGACCAATTTGACCCCTTTGACCTAATTGGGTTAGGTCATGGGTTGGTTGGTCATTTGAAATATTTTGCAAGCTTTGGTTTCAATCAATTTTGGTTTGATTTGATTTTAGTTTGATTTGACCTTTTAGGTCAAGTTTGGTTCATGGTCAATTGGGCTAGGTTGAGTCTAGTTGGCTAATTGAGGCTTTGGTTAAGTTCAACAAGTGATTTAGAATGAATTTGATCCATTGGTTGCAATAAATTTGGCTTAGATCAAGATTTGACACATTTTAATTTTTTAGATCAACTTGGGTCAACTTGGGTCAAGTGGCCAATTGGGCTAAGTTTGGCTCAAATAATGTCTTGGTCAAGTCCAATCATTGATCATGAATTAGTTTTGATCAATGGTTTCAATCAATTTGACTTATGATGGATTTTAGCTAGTTTGGGTTTCATTTGAGTTAAGTGTTGACTTAGTCAAAGGCTAGGTTTGACTTAGTTTGATCCAGTTTGAGTGATTGATCATCTTATGATAATTGTTGTTCGCAATGTGAGGCTTAGATAAGCTTAGTTCAATCCAATTTGGGTAGGATTATAATTTGACTCAAAAGGGTGGTTTAGGTCACTTTTGGTCAAGTGAGCCTAAGTGGGTCAATTGACTTGATCAAGGCTTGATTCAGGTTTGGTTGAATTCACATATGGACTTATGATTGAAATATAAATCCATTTGCAAGTGATTTGAAGTCAAATGAGTTTTGATTCATTTGACAATTTCAAGTTCAAAGGATGAACATAGGTTTGATTTGGGTTTGAGTTTTGACTTTTGTTTTGGTTTGATGATTGGAGTTTGTGTTTATGTTTGGATTCAAGATTGCAGGATTGATTGAATCATGAAGAAAATCCAAGGGTTTGGATTGATTTGAGTTTGCTTTAGCTAAGTTCAAGAATTTGACTTGAAAGGGTATAGGTTGGTTTTAGGTCAGATTTGGGTTTGAGTTTTGAATTTGGTTTGATTATTTGAATTTATATTTTATTTATATTTGTGAATATAAATGAGAATATAAATGGGTTATGAAAATCTTTTAAGGAATTGAAGTTCAGATTTGTCTTGAAAGAGTTTAGGTTGGATTTATGTTAAATTTGGGTTTGAGTTTTGAATTTGGTTTGATTATTTGAATTTATGTTTCATTTATATTTGTGAATACAAATGAGAATATAAAAGGGTTATGAGAAAATCTTTTGAATTTGATTTGAGCTAAGTCCATGAGATGAAATCAAAGGGGCTTGAAAGATTTTGGGTGGAATTCATGGGTTTGAATCATTTAGATTGATTCATGATTTGAAAAATCCATTGGTTAGAATTGGTTTTTGATGGAATTGATTTGAGCTAAGTCCATAGGATGCAATCAAAATGGCTTAGAAATGTTTTCGGATTTGAATTTGATTTGAATTTGAGGTTGATTCGAGTTTGAAGTTGATTTGAATTTAAAGTTGGTTTGGATTTGAAGTTGGATTTGAAAGAAGAAAGTAAGGATTTGGTTCAAGCTATAGGGTAGGCAAGTTTTCCTAACACTCCTAAGGCATGACCTATTCTTATGTCTAACTCTTCTATGTCTCTAGGGTTAGGTTAAGTGTTCACCTAATCACTAGAAGTCTCTTAAGACTAAGGAATTCTTAATATCTAAGAGGAGTCCTATGTTTAAGACGGAGAGGTTGAAAGCTCACTCCAAAAGTGACCTAACCCAATTAGGTCAAATGGGTCAAATTGGTCAACTTGACCCATTTGACCTAAATGAATTCAATTGAACCAAAACCAAATATAAACCAAATTGAACCAAATCAATGATACCAAACCACTCCAAATGGTCATATGAACTCAACCCAGCCCTTGCTTTGACCTAATTTGACCAATTGGTCATATGAAATTGACCCAACCCTTGGTTTGACCCAATTTGACTAATTGGTCAACTTGACCCAAGTTGACCCATTTTGACCTAAATGGGTCAACATGAGCCAAATGATATCAAATCAACTCCAAATTCATTGAAAATTGGCACAACTCATTTTTTAATCATACTAAATCTGCCCAAATCAAAATCAAAGCCAAATAACCATTTGACCCCAAACAGAGCTTCCCTAAGCTTCTCCAATTCAAACTTCTCCTTCTCAATTTCCTTAAGCCAAAAATAGGAGAGGTGGGAAGAAATTCCAACTCACTCATCACTCTACCAAAGGCCAATTCCTCTTGCAAGAACCATCAAGGGACCTAATTGAGCTCACCCAAATCATTTCCCAAACATCCAAGCCACGGAAAGGAGGAGTTGGACCAAAGTGGTAAGCTATTGAAGGGGAGCTTGGACAATTGGAGGATCCACTTCATCTTGAGCCATCAAACCTTCAATGAGGCTTCATCTCCACTAGATGAAGCTACCTCAATGGTTGGGAGCGCCAGTGATGGCCTCCAGTGAGGTATGCTTCAAAATTGAGCTTAAGGTAGAAATTCTTTGGTCCTTTGTGAAGGGAAGTGTAATCCCAATTAAATTCCACCGTTGGATGTGTCTCTTATTGCTCCTAGATGGCGTGGGTTGACTCAGCCAATCAAGGGGCTCGAGATCAGACATGGAGGGCCGGTCTCCGTATCCCTTAAGCGAGGGTAGGGATTAATCATGGACCATCCATCCTACGTGTTTTGGATGGACGATCCTAATTAAATGCTTTAGATCCGATGATTTAATCCAATGAAATTGTGGGTTTAATCTTGACCATCTGATCTTTGATTGGACGGTCCAAGGGAAAATGCCTAGAGCTGCCAGCTGATGCGACATAGGATGTGACAACTTAAATAATCAATCTCATCATGCCATGTGAAAAGCACATGCTGCGTCAGCAGCCCACATAGCCCTGACGGGATTATTTATATAATTAGAGTATTTAATTGTCCTTTAATCACTGAAACTTCAAAAATATATAATCAAATGCAGAAAAAACAAAAAAATATAAATGAGGGCTCATTTTAAAGATAATTCAAAGGGGAATCCAACAAAATTTTTTTTACTTAATTTTGAATAGTGAATCTTCCTTTTAATTAGAGTTTAATTGAAAATTTACTAACCCTAATTACTCCCTAATCATTTCATTAATTAATTCTGAACTTCTGAGACATATTTAGGGGGATGAATTCTGCCTCCCTTAATTTTTTTTGGAATTTATTAGTGAGCTAACTAGGGAAATCAATTAATGAATTCCTAATCACCCTCTTGATGTTATTAAAGGTAATTAAGCACATGAACAATGGTTTAATCACTTAATTAAGATAATTTAATAATATTTAAGTAAGGAGGAGGTTTATGGAATGGGATTGGGGTATTTTCCTTAAGTTATTCCCTAAACCCCTTCCTTCCTTAATCCAAACCTAATTAAGGATTTGTCCACTAATAATCTTCTTAATTAGCTTAATGAAATTTTCAAAATCAATCAGAACTTAATCAATCCTTTACTGGGTAGATCCTTAGGTGTTGAAGAGCCTAAATTAAATTTAAGGAAATCATTTCCAACTCATATGTGTGGGAAGGTTATGAAAGTACTTAATTAAACACAAATTAATCATTAATTCCAATTGATTAAATTAGGCAAGTAGCATTATTGATTTAAATTTCATGTGGTTGCATATCATATGTTGGCTCACAATTATTTGAATAATTATGTTGAAGAGGTGTAGGTAAGGGGAAATTAATGGATTTAATTTACACCATAACCTAAAAAAAATATAAAATCAACTTAATGGTTCTAAAAATTAAACTAAAATACTATACACATGGGGGAAATGGGTTAGGACCAGTAAACACCCTTTTCATATTTCCTAAATCAAACTCAAAACATAAATAAAAATCTCTTTATGAAATGTTGATTCTCTTTAATTGATCATATTTCATAGGATTGTCTTTAGGAATTAATTAGGGTGAATGAAATTACATGCTTACATCACTTTAACTCTTTCCAAGTATGTTAAATGTTGTTTTCCATGTGAACTCATGCATTCATACCTTTTGAAAAATCAAAATAAATGAAATATTTCCTTTATGTCAAATCGCATGTTTTGGCCAAAGTAAGAATATGAATGGCTATTATCATTACTAAAAGAAATTATTTTCAAAAACTTGTAAATCAAAGATACAAATAAATGTATGCTACTTAAGTATTTATAACCTTGCATGTGAATATAGCTTAAAATGTACTTTATGTGACTTCCTTTTCTTTTCTTAACATGGGTTTGTATAGGATTTGCAAAGTGTATAGTTCATTTGAAAAGAACATAACACTTGCTTCAATTCATTCCTACGTACTCCCATGTCATGAATTAAGAAGGACTTTCACATTGCACATGTAAATTGAACAAGAAAAATTAAACTAACAAACATAAACCTTTTGAATGACTCTTCATACATTCATTTGCTTTTGTACATGCACATGTATTTAAGAAAAGTGATATATTAGTTTGGACATCCTAGGATTGTGAGGCTTTAAGTAGCACCAAGTAGGTCTTGTACCTTACACCCCTCGTGTAGAAAATAATGGTGTCATACTCACTTATGTCTTTCATACATGTAAATGTGCATTTGATTAATGGATAAAAGAGTCTTTCTTTTCTACTTGAGAAAATCATGCAACATGAAAACATCCAAATTTTCCTAAATAATATCACTTAGCATTCATCATTGAGGGTGTGCTAAATATTTGCATTGCATGTATAGATATGCTTAGGATTTGTTCATGTGCAAGATACACATGTTGGAAAGAAATAAATGGTTGTGTGCTCTGTAATAGTAATTCACCTTAATTAATCTTAAAATGCCTTTCTTATTTGAATTAGTTTATTTAGAGAAAATATAAACTTAGGATTAATTAAAACACATAATAAAATATTCACTAAAGAAAAATCACTAATGAATTTACCTTAGAAATTGCTTAAGGTAGGGATGAAAGAGAAGTTCTCTTCTCTTTTCTTCTCTTTATAACATTTAGTAATTAAATATAGGTTCATTCAAACCAAATCAAATCATCAAATAAAATTAAAAAAATCAACTAAATCTCTTAAATAAACCACCCTCTAAGTTGAACCCTTACACACTTAGAAAACTTCTACCTTAAAGCCTAGTTAAGACATACCACACAAGCCTTAAATGACACACACACATTAGGCAAAGTCACCATTTCTAGTCCTATGTTAGGGTGGTGCATGGTTCGATGCCTAATTTTGTTTTGTGATGTAATGTTTTAGTCTGGATGTTAGGGTGTATGTCGTGATGACAATCTTAGTCTAATCATTATCTTAGGATTATGCTTAATGTAATAAAAATATAAATGCTTTTGCTGTGCAGGTTGCTTACCATTAAGCATAATCCAAAATAGGCTAGGTGGACTTGGTTTCCCATGTGTTGGGTGCTAAGTCCAATTTATTTATATACATGCTTGGGATTGTGTGGTTCCTTTAGCTAATCTCTATTTTGCAGGTTTTAGTTAGATTTACTTTTCCTACTTTCATGTAATTTTTGCAATTAGGATTTGGAATGAATGTTATGGGGAATTGGGATGAACATTGGTCATAAGACTATGTATTATGCACCATGTGAAGCCTTATCACATCCAACTAAAGGAAGAAGAAGAAGAAAAGAAAGAAAGAAAGAAAAAGAAGAAAAAGAAGAGAGAAGAATGAAGACCCCATAACATGAATTCTTTTTTTTATTGTAATTATTTCATTTATAATCCGGGTTGTATAAAGGTAGAGCTCGACTACCATATTTCTTTTTGGGTTTGTGCGGTGGGTGGAGCTTAACCACAAAGCCCTTTATTCTTTTACACTAGCTTTATAAATTATTTGATTTTGTTTAGCTTGTGCATTAAGATGTCATGATTTTTCTAGTTTTTTCTTGCTTTGATGAATGGCCTGGATGCGATTAAACTCTTAGGGAAAAATAAATTTTTTATCCAATTAATCAACTCAAAATTAAAATTAACACTCATAACCTCTAAAGCCTAAGTTATAAATCAAGATAAAAGATTTAACAATGTTGGATGTTATATGTTTCACATCATGCATAAAAAAATATCTTGCTTCACTCTTGCTTATGGAGGGCTTCCACCTTTGCCAAAAAACTTAGCTTGACCTTTGAGATCCATGGTGGAAACACCCCTCCTTATTGATTTTGACCCATAACCAATTTCTCATGCATTAGACAGATGAATCCCATAGCCTCAGTCAAATAAATTGTCCAAAAATAAAAATAAAATATAATAAAATTTGTATTAAATTAGGTCATTTATTCATGCCCTACATGATATACTCTTCTAGGGAGTGAGTTTAAGGACTTAAAATTCTTTCTAAATAAACAACTGCTATCTTGCAAAACATATGACTTGCATGTATTTAAAATCATAGGAGGAATTAGTTGGCGCTACCCCAAGAGTTGTAAGTCCAACAATGGTGGTTTATCTCTCTTATGGAGGTAAACCATATGCCCAATTTTCCTTAGATTTAGGTGCTTTGGCCCTGCCAAAGCTCCTAGGTAGAGGTTATTTTTTTTTTCCTTTGCTATAAGCATAAATCACATCTCTTAGGCATTTCAATACTTGTATTATGGAATTGTAAGCCTAGATTTCTAATAAAATTCTCAAATAAATAATTTCTTCAAATTCAAAATATAAAACCCAACCATAAGTTTGGGATGCTCGCTAGGTTTCCTAGCATCGTGAGCATCCCCTACTTATCTCTCTTTAGTTTCAATAATAACTCCCTCCTTTTTGATCAGTCCCATTTGATCTCCCAAAAATAACCAATCGATTGATAGTCCTATCGTTAAAATCTTTGGATACAATGATCATCTACCTTAATCAAGAGTATTCTTAAGGAATCTCATTCCTTAAGATATAATTAATTATGGGGGCTTGCCTCCATAGGAAACTTAACAAACTCGATTTAAAATAAACCCTACTTTACTTTTCCATGTAAAATAGGGGAAGAATCTCTGGTACATCCGAAGACCCATTGTCCTTAGGAGTTCTCATTAGGTGATTAGGTCCATTATAAGATGGTGACTTCTATCTCTCGAGATAGTACATCATTCCTCAATGTTGTACTCGATCACCTATGAGAACATCTGTGGATCTACGTGGTGTCCTAATCGAAGCATTTTATTTTTGTCTTCATTTTAAATTTCATTTTAGATATGAAGATGAAAATAAACACCATAAATTCATCTTGATATTCATCATCCCACTTAAATGGTGCATTATTCTTCATCAATTTAGCAAATGGTTGACACCATGCCCGACAGATTTGATATGAAATGTCAAAAGAATGCCAAATGTTCTTGTAAATAATCGACAGATTCTTCGATGGTATATACTATTTTTATTAGGGATTCAATTCCTCTTTGCCACACCACGTAGCAAAGGAATTTTTTAGATGGAACCCCCAATGCACATTTAAGAGGATTCATCTTGAGATCGTACTGCCTAATTCTTTCGAAGACCATCCTTAGGTCATGTTGATCTCACTTTTAGAGTGAGCTCTCAATTTCCTCATCATAGGTATAAGACTCTTATAGACACTAAGAATTTCTTAGTCTTAAGACACTTCTAGTGATTAGGTGAACACTTAATTTAACCCTAGAACTTAGAAGAGTTAACCATAGGGATTTAAGATGACTTGCCTACCCTATAGCCCAAACCCAATCCTTGATTCGTTCCTTTGAACTGAACCTCAAATTCAAATTTCAAAATCAAATCCAACTATCCAATGATTGAAATCCATCACCAAATTTAAACTCCAAATCCTTCCTAGTTCTTTGATTTTATCTTATGGACTTAGCCTCAACCAAATCCAAATCAAACCCAAAATAAATCAAATAAATCCATATCAAATTTATAAATCAATCATGATTTTTATAAATCAATCAATCATAAATCATAAATAAATTCCAAATCAAATTCAAATCTCAAAAATTTCAAATATGTAATGAACCATCTTCTTAGCCCAAAATTTCCTTTAAAATCAACCTAGCGATTTGATTTCTAAATCAATCATTCCTTCATTTATACTTCAAATATAAATGAAACCCACCCTCAATGACCAAAATAAATCAAATCAAATCAAAACCCAATTAGCCCTTTCAACCTACATCTAGCTTAATCAAATTTGCTTCCAAATCACTCCAAACTCAAGTGATTTTTCATGACCCATTTATATCATCATTTATATTCACAAATATAAATGAAATATAAATTCAAATGAACCAAACTCAAACCAAATCAAATTCCCAATTTTAGCCTTTTAGCCTTTTTAACTTGGCTAAATGAAACCCAAATCAACTCAAAACTCATGGATTTCTTCATGATTCAATCATTCCTTCAATCATTGATCCAAATATAAACATAAACCACCATTATCAAACCAAAACCAAGTCAACCCAAATCAAGCCCAAGTTGAGCCTTTTGACTTGAATTTGTCATATGAACCAAAACCCACTTGGCTCCAAACCAATTGCAATTGGATTTATATTTCAATCCTAAGTCCATATGTGAGTTCAATTAAACTTGAATCAAGCCTTGATCAAGCCAATTGACCCATTTAGGCTCACTTGACCCAAAGTGACCTAAAGAATATTTTTGAGCCAAGTTCTATTTCAACCCAAATTGTATTGAACTAAGCCATCTAAACCTCAATCATGATCACAATCATCATGGGGTGACCAACCACCTTGAATTGGGTCAAACCAAGCCAAACTAGCCTTTGACCAAGTCAACATTTAGCCTAAATGAAACCCAAACTAGCCAAAATCCACCATATGCCAAATTGATTGAAACCATTGCCCCAAACCCATTCATAATCAATGATTGAACATAACCAAGTCATCAATTGAGCCAAACCAAGCCTAATTGACCACTTGACCTAAGTTGACCCAAATTGGCCTAAAAAGCCAAAATAGGTCAAATCATGATTTAACTTAAATTGATTGCAACCAATGGCTCAAGTTCATTCCAAATCATTTGTTGAACTTGACCAAAGTCATGATTGAGCAAGTTAGTTGGTCAACTTTGACCTAGCAAATTGACCTAAAGGTCAAATTGACCAAAATTCAAATTAATTCCAAAACCAAACCAAAGCTATAATTTTCAATCAACCAATTGAACTTGACTCAACCTAACCCAACCCAATTTGGTCAAATTGGTCAATTGGTCAACTTGTCAATTTGACCCTTTGAATCAAATGAGTCAAATTCAAACCTAAGCCAAACCATATCAAATTAGTCACACCAAAACATTCCAAATCATGATTTAGAACCTAAACAAACCTTGGTTTGACCTAATTTGTTGGTCCAACCCAATTGAACCCAATTGAACCCTTTTGCCCAAATTGAGCTAAACCACTTCAAGCCACCCCATGGAACCCCTTTGGTTGATAAAACCCACTCCACATTCGCTCCAAAGCACTCTTAAATCTTCCTGAACTCATTTGAAACCATGCTAAAGGGGATTGACCAATGTGCAAAGCCATTTGCATTGGATCCTTACCATATATCCACTTTGCTATCTCCATAACAACCTTCAAGATGCCAAATGAAGCATTCCTAGAGCTTAGCCCACTCTAAACCCCCCAGCCTTTCCATGGACCAAAGATCCATGCTTCTTCTCATCCATGGCACCATGGACACAAGGAAGAGCAATCCCACCCCACCACTACATATCTTCCCTTGGAGCTCCTGCCACTGCTTCGACCAACCCAGACGAGCCATGTGGCACTGACGGTGACACCTCTGATGAGCCAATTGATGATGTGAATTTGTTTCACATATATCCCAATTAGTGAGGGATATACTCCCTCAATTTGAAAAGACATTGTATTCTCGTCCCCAGCATTGAACTCCTCAAGCAATCAAGGATCCCAACCTCTCCCATTCATTCATTCCTGTGAAAATGAAATAGGACACCCTTCCCTCAGCAATACTCCTCTCCACTCAAATCCAAATTTCTTACACCATCTCATACCCAATCAAACCAGCAAATTCCCAAGTCTTCCAAGCCGGGGTGTGAGTTTGATCGAAGTCGAGGTGTGCATGTGCATGGATTGGTCAACTGAGCACCCTAGGCCAAATTGAGCTTGGACTTCTTCAATAGGGTCTCTTCTAGGCAGCTACCTAGTGTTGTACCTGGACATTATCTCGGTGAGGTAATTCTCAAAACCATAGCTTTAGGCCTCATGTGTTGGTCTTTTGTGAAGAATCTCCATGTTGAGGATTTCAACATTGGATGTGATTGTGTGCTCCTTAGATGGTGTGGATCCATTTGATCCGATGGTGAGCTTCGAATCAAATGGAAAAATGGTGCTTTATCTTTCGCCGAATGGGATAGATCATGAGCATCCATCTCACGTGATCGAGATGAATGGATTTGATCAAATCCATGGTAGATCCTTTGATTTCCCCTTAACGATTAAATCGCCATCAATCTTAGATCAGATGACCCATAGAAAGCGCGCATGCCGTAAGTCGGTGACTACTTAAATATCCATCATCAGTGAAAGCGTCGCATGGCACCACGTGGGATGGGTAAGAGTGGCTAATTAATTAGTTTTTTAATCCTAAAACTTCCTAAAATCATAACTAATTGTAGAAAAATCCAAAAAAATACAAACTTAGGCTCATTTTGAAGATATTTCAGAGGAGAATAGAAAAATTATAATTAATTGATTTTGAATAGTGACTTTGGCTTAATTAGGTTTTATCAAAAATTTAATTAGCTTAATTACACCTTAATTAAGCACTCAATTAATCTCAATTTTTTGTGGATGTTTAGGGGATGACCTCTATTTTTTATTTTATTGATTGCTTAATTAGAAAAAATCATTTGAGTAAGCTAATCTCTTAATCCAATTAATTATAATTAAGAATGAATAGTAACTTGATTAATCATTTGAACATAATTATCCTTGTTAATAGATCACTTAGGGAATGTGATTGGATACTTTTCTAATTCATTTCCTAAGTCTTCTTTATCTTTAAAATAAAATTAATTAATGGGTTAATGGAATGATTAATTGATTAATTAAGTGATTAAATCTTCAAAATAAAATCAAAACCTAATTGAATGTTTAAATGATTTAGGATTAGGATTAAGGCCTTGCCGGATCCTTTCCCTAAGTTAATTTCATCATTCAAATTAAATATAACCAAAACATTTAATCAATTCATTAAAAGCAATGAAATTAAAATTAAAATTCAATTCATCACCTAAGCAACCTTTAATTGATCTTGGGTAGCTCCTTGGGTGTTCAATAACCCAAGGTGAGATAATAATTATGATTGGCTCACATGTGAGAAAATCATAGTAATTAAGTGAGATCACTTAAGTTTAATTAATTATTAATCATAAGCCAATTGCATTAGGCCCTTTTATTTCTTAGGAGCATTGCAAATTTACTTTTCATGTGGTTTATCATATTGGCTTATTATTAATTAGTTAATTAACTTAAGGTGATATAGGTAAGGATAATTAATTCATTTAATTTTTCATTAACCTTCAATAAAATCAACTTAAATATTCTTCATTAAACCAAACTAATTCACACATGGGGAAATGGGTTAGGATTAGCAAACCTTTCATATTTCTAAATCAAATCAAATTCAAAGATAAAAATGTCTTAATGAATTTTGGTTCATTTTAAATAACTTTTATTATTTGTAAAATTAGAATTAATTGGGGTGAATGAAATCATGTGTTTACATTCCTTTATTTCTTTTCATGCTAAATATTATTTCCATATGAAATCATGCATTCATTTCTTTTAAAATTAATTAAATAAAATATTTTCTTTTATGTCAAATTGCATGTGTTGACTAAATCTAAGAATATGAGTGGCTATTATCACTATTAAATCAAAAAATATTTTCAAAACCTATAAATCAATTATTACAAATGAAGTAATGCTAATTACAAATACTTATAAGCTTGCATGTGATGATAGTATAAGATGTGTATTATGAAGTTCTTTTATTTATCTTGGATTCACATAGGATTTGCAAGTGTATAGTTCATTTGAAAAGAACACAACACTTGCTAAATCTATTCCATGCATCTCCATGTTAAGACTTAGGAAGTTTTCATATTACACATGTAAATCATACAACCAAATCAAACATAATTTCTTGCATGATTTATTATCTATTTGGTTTTTTTTTGTACATTCATATGTATTTGAGAAAAGTGGTATATTAGTTTGGACATCCCGGGGTTGTGAGGCTTTAAGTAGCCCTAAGTAGGTCTTGTACCTTCATACAGTGTAAAAATTGGTCGTACTCACTTAAAACTCTTATACATATGCATGTGTGATGTGGACAATGAATAAAAATCAAAAAAATCAAATAAATAAAACATAACCATGGATTTTCTTATCCTTATAGTATTTTATATACATGTATCTAAGAAAAGTGGTATATTAGTCTTGGACATCAGGGGCTGAGGCTTTAAGTAGCATAAGTATGTCTTGTACACCACCTCGGTGTAAAAAATAATGGCGTCATTACTCACTTATAACTTTTATACATGTGAATGTATATTTAGCTAATGGATGAAAAATCCCTCTTTCTACATAACAAAGACATGCATTCATAATTCAATTAACAAATGAAATATTTAAATTTCAAAATACATTTCTTTGCATTCATCATCAAAGTATGCTAAGATTTACATTGCATGTATAGGTATGCTTAAGATTATTCACATGATATACATGATGGAAAGAAATGGATGAGTGTGTGTTATGTGATAAATCCATAATTAATCTAAGATGCCTTTCTTATTGAATAGGCTATTTAGAATGAATCTAAACTTAGGGTTAATTAAAACACATAATATTCACTAAAGAAATTCATTAACCACTTAGAAATTACTTAAGGTAGGGATAAAGAGACTCTCCCACTCTTTCTTGTCTTTATAACACTTAGTTACTAAGTGTAGGCTACATGAAATAAAATAAAAAAAAATACAAAGTAAAAATCCCCAAATCAATTAAACTATTTAAAGAGAAGTCAACCTTTTATAAATTAAATCCCTTACACTTAGCAAATCATAACTCTAAAGCCTAGTTAGGACATACCACACAAGAGCTAACACATGCACATTAGGCTAAGTCACCATTTCTAGCTTTATGTTAGGTAGGTTTGGTAATGTTTGGTTTATGATGTATTATTTTAGGCGGATGTTAGTGTATGTGCCGTGATATTAGGCGATATTAGCTAATCATGTTTTATTGAGGATGCTTAAGGGCATAATAAAATATAAATACTTTTTTTACTATGAGGTTGCTTGACCCATAGGTTAGGATAGATGGACTTGGTTACCCATGTGTGGGTGCTAAGTCCAAATTATTCTATAACTTGGGTTGTATGGTGTGTTAGCTAACATTTGTAGGTGTAGATTTACTTTCCTTCTTTTAATGTAATTTTGCATTAGATTAGGATAAATGCTATGGGAATTAAGGATAAGCATTGGTTGTAAGACCATGTCTTATATACCATGTGATGCGTTTGGAGCAGACAACTTCCCAATCAAGCCAAAAGAAAGAAAGAAATGGAACAAATAAAAAAATGAAGAAATGAAAGGCGAAGAATAAAGAATGGAGGATGAAGAATGAAGACCACCATAACACTTATCATTTCATAATTGTAATTATTCTTTCATTGTACTAGGATGTATAAGGGTAGAGCCTGGCTACCCACATTTCCTTTCTGGTTGTACGTGGTACCCGATCGCACCGGCCTTTTATTCTTTAGCGATCGCTTTATAAAATTATTTAATGTTTTGTTTAGCTTGTGAATTAGAAATAATATGCCTTTTCATAGTTTCTTTATGATTGGTGATTGCTGTGTGGCCTGGATGTGTTTAGGCTCCTAGGATAAAAATAAATTTTCTATCCCATTAACAACTCATAACTAAAATTTTAAAATAATTCATAACCTCACATAAAAGCCTAGAATTAAATCAAGATAATAAAATTTTAGCAATCCTTTGGATGATTGATGTATAATATCATGCATCATATTCTTCCACTCTTGCTAAGAGGGCTTTCCATTTCTGAGAATAAAGGCTTAACTGAACCTTTGATGGAAAGACCTCTTTCTCTTGATTTAGTCCACAATCAATTTCATGCATTTGGCATACAAAATTCCATCATATAAATAAAGTTAATCAAATAAAATTTGTTAAAATTATGCATTAGATTTAAGTCATTATCATGCCCTTCATGATCTAGTATCTTAGGAGTGAGTTTAAGGACTGTTTCTTTCTAAATAAATAACAACCTAACCATCTTGCAAAGCATATGACTTCTACATGGATTTAAAAGTAGGAGGAGTTAGGCACTCAGTGATAAATAATTGATTTATTCTCTCTTGTGAAGGTAAACCATATACCCATTTTTCTTAGATTTTTGGTTGTGATTTGCTTGCCTCCCTAGATTTAGGATCGAGGTTGTTGTTTCCTTTGTGGGCTACAAGCATAAATCTCATCTCTTAGATATTTTCTCTTACTATGGTATAAGTCCAATTTCTAATAAAAAATTAACTCAAAATAAATCTTCTTAAATTCAATATATAAAGCCCAACCATAAGATAGATTGTTCATTAGGCTTCCTAGTATCCTTTGAGAACTCTTACCCCATCTCTCTTGGTTTCAATAAATTCTTTGAAACAACAATCACCTTTTTTAATCGAGTATTCTTAAGGGATTCATTCTTAAGATGTAATTATGGGCTTGCCTCCATAGAACATAAACTCGATTTAAATAAATCACTTTTCTTTCCATGTAAATCTCTAGTATATTCAAAGACCCATCATGCCTTAGGAGTCCTTATTAGGTGATTAGGTCCATTATAGGGTAGTGACTTATATCTCCTAAGAAAGCATACTATTCCTTAATTTTGTACTAATAAGTACATCTATGGATCTGCATGGTGTCCCCTCAAACACACCCAACACAAAATAACACCATAGATTTTCTTGACTCATTAGGGATGGTTCCTCTCTCCATCTCTAGTAGACGATTGTTGTCTCCAAGCATCGATATTGTACTTGCATTTCATTTGAGCTCGAGACTATTTTTCCATCCGTTGGCACTTAGCTTATTTCATTCTTAAGCAAAGTTAGCCAACATCCTTTAGGTTTTAGGATCTCACTCCATGTAGGTCTTGAAATCCCTGTTGGATCCCCAATTGGTGAAAACATAACTTATCAATGAAAGAGGAGATAATAAAAATTTAGAACCTCCGCACCACTAGCTTGGTTAGGCAAGGTTCATCCTAAAATTTAAAGAAAATAATTCCTTTCACAAAAATGACACTTTCCAAAAGCACCTTTCGAGAAACTCACAAAATCACAAAATCAAAACTCCTCCATGATTGCTACATGGAGGTTCTTTTCAAAAGCAAATCATGCCATGTCGATTCCCACTTAACATATCCAAATTTGTTAAGTGAGGATCCCTATTTGAATTAAACATAAATTTAACCTTCACTTAACAATTTCAATTTGTTAAGTGAGGATCTATTTGATAAAACATAAAATTTGACTTTCTCTTAATGAAAATTTGTTAAGTGGAGTCTCATTTTCAAAACATAAATTTGACTTCTTAACAATTTCAATTTGTTAAGTGGGGGTCTCATTTTCAAAACATGAAATTTGACTTGTACTTAATAATTTCAATTTGTTAAGTGAGGGTCTCTTCTTTCAATTTGTTAAGTGAGGGTCTCTTCTTTCAAAACATAAAATTTGATCTTCACTTTCAATTTCTTAAGTGAGGGTCTCATTCTCAGATGAATTTGATCTTCACTTAACAATTTCAATTTGTTAAGTGGGGTCTCATTTTCAAAACATAAAATTTGACTTTCACTTAAACAATTTTAATTGTTAAGTGGAGTCTCATTTCAACATAAATTTAACCTTCACTTAACAATTTCAATTTGTTAAGTGGGGGTGGTCTCATTTTCAAAACATTTGATTTCACTTAACATATTCAATTTTTTAAAATTGACTTTCATAACATATTCAAATTTTGACTTTCATAATAATTTCAATTTTTAAGCGGGTCATTTCCAAAACATTAAAATTGACTTTCACTTAACAATTCGTTTGTTAGAGGTCTCATTTTCAAAAGAATATATTTAGGCCTTCACTTAGCATATCCATAAGCTAGCGGTCTCATTCAAACCATATGTTTGGTTCATCAACATCAAATTTGTTAAGTAAGAATCACATAACTTTCATATTGAATTCATAACATACCAAAAATTCTGAGAATCATTCTCAAGTCATATGCTTTGATTTCCTTAACACAAAATTGTTAAGTGGAATTTTCAAAATATCAAACACATTTAGGCTTTCATAACCAAATTTGTTAAGTGATCCTTTTATTTGATCCCATTTTAACTCATTGTTAAATAAGGATCCAATTTTTCATATCAACCACATGAGCTTGCACTTACCATACCAAATTTATTAAGTTCATTTTCAAAGAAAATAAATATATCTCAAACACATTTGGGGCTTTCACAACATACTAAATTTGTTAAGTGGGCTCATCTTCAAAAATGAATCAATCTCACAAGTCACATTATAGCCTCTATTTACCAAATTTGTTTAAAGGAATTTTCAAATAAAACATCACACAGTCTCCACAAGCAAAAAATATTTCAACAATCACAACCTCTTATTAGCATACCCAAATTTGCTAAGTAGAGGTTCTTTCAAACTATCCATATTTTCAAACAAAACATAAAATACAAATACTCTTTAAATTTTAAACCCCACCCAATATTTTGGTTGAGTATAAATCTAAAATCAAATCAAATGGAAAATCTCCTCCAAAACATCAAATCTCTCCAATGAACCCCACTTAACATATTGAATTATTGAGTGTGGGTTCAAAATCAAACTTATACTTGTATGAACAAATATTAAATTCAAGTTATATTTTTAATAAATCAGACATACATCTCAATTCATATGGTCTTTTGATTACATGGCCTCTCATAGTTTATTTTCACCTTTTGGGATGGTTGGCCTTATCAACTCCCTGATTGACTCCACCATCAGTGTTCTTTGACTAAAATTTATGGGATCTACATCATTTATGACATAAAATCTTAAAATTACATTAGCCTTACATTCCTTCTTAGGAAGGTAGTTGAGATCTATTATTTCCTCAGCTTGGGTTTGTCTCTTTCCTCATTGGTCCCTCAATATCTCTTCTTTTAGCTCTTGCCTTGCTTTTGTCAAAATGCAACAAAGCCAATCAAATTGATTCTGAGATTGGATCCACATCTCATTCATAAGCTCTCCTTGAGGTTTCCCATTTTAACTTCCACCCCTCTTAGCATCAAATAAGGAGGACTATCAAATAACTATTTTGCCTCTCCCTAAACATACCATGAAATTTAAATAGATCTACACATGGTATTGATTTATATACGAGTTGAGTTTGGTACATTATTTGACATATCATCACATTTACTAGGCACATTAGAGCATAGGCAGTAGCGCTCATTTACAAACCTTGCAATTGACCTCGCCTTAGTTTTTCCCATAATTCATAGTCTAACCATACCGGTTGGAATCATGAGGGTACTGGTGTTGTCTCTTACATGATCCTGGCCCATTTCATTCAAGTTTGTATAAAACCAAGAAGAAAGTATCAAAGAAAGCCTCTTTGGTGATCATGAAAGGATCCCACTATTCAGAGGTTGACAAGTTCACTATACCTCTCATCTTGGTGAAGAAAATTGACCTCTAATTGATTACCACCACCATCAAGTCATGGTAGTAGCTTGTAGAATAGTTTTGCGGTCTCCATGGCTGATCTCCCAAAATACTCCACCCATGAGCATGGCGTGTCTCTTCATGACTTATCAGATCTGTTCATGTTTGATGCATCTCCATTGAAACCCCTCATTGTAATGTGTATTCCTAATTAGATCATTCCATAGATGAGATTCTAGCATAATACTTTTGAAGAAACTTTAGGAGGTCAATTTGAGGAAATGGCTTTGATCTAGATGAGGATGATCCTTGATTATTGATTGAAAGGTTCATTTTCAACATTTGAGTTTCACCATATTCAATTTTTTTTAATTGACTTTCATAACATATTCAAATTTTGACTTTCACTTAATAATTTCAATTTTTTAGCGGGGTATCATTTCCAAAACATTAAAATTGACTTTCACTTAACAATTCTTTGTTGAGGGTCTCATTTTCAAAAGAAAATATATTTAGGCCTTCAATATCCAATATTGCTAAGTCTCATTCAAACCATATGTTTGGTTCTATCACACATCAAATTTGTTAAGTAAAATCAATAATATTGAATTCTTAACATACCAAAATTTATCTAAGAATCCCATTCTCAGTCATATCATTTTGATTTCCTTAACACACCAAATTGTTAGTAATTCATCAAAACATTTAGGCTTTCACATAACATACCAAATTTGTTAAGTGATAAAACACATTTGATCTATTTTAACATACCAAATTTGTTAAATAAGGATTTCATATCAACCACACTTGATTGCTTACCTACCAAATTTATTAGTGAGTCTCATTTTCAAGAAAAATAAACATATCTCAAACACATTTGGGGCTTTCATTAACATACTAAATTTGTTAAGTGACTCCCATCTTCAAAGATGAATCAATCTCAAATTAAACACATATAGCCTCTTACATTTGTTGTGGAAAATTTTCATAAACATCATGAATCTCCACAAGCAAATATTTCAAAACAATCACATCTTATTAGCATACCCAAATTTGCTAAGTGAGGTTCTTCAATATCCATACAAAAGAAACATAAAATACAAATACTCTTCCCCAAATTTTTTACCCACCCACTACCTAAATTGGTTGAGTATGGGCTCTAAATCAAAAAATCAAATGGAAAAGCTCTCCTAAACATCCAAATCTCTCAATGAACCCCACTTAACATATTGAATTATTGAGTGTGGGTTCAAAATTTCAAACTGTTACTTGTGAACAAATATTAAATGATCAAGTTATATTTTAAATCTGGAAGTCAATGATATAGTCTTTGATTCACATGGCCTCTCATAAGTTTATCACCTTTTTGATAGATTTGGCCTTGGATGCATCCCTCAGTTGACTCCACCATAGTGTTCTTTGACTAGAATTTATGGGATCTACATCTGTAAACCCTTACCATTGTTAGCAGGATAATGATTTTTTCAACTTTGGATATCCTTCCTTAAGGAAGGTAGTTGAGATCTACTAGTTAATTGTTCCTCTAGCTTGGGTTTGTCTAGCACCTCCTCATTGGTCCTCTAAGAGGCTATCTCGAATGTAATTTAGCTCTCCTTGCCTTGCTCATTTGAAATGCAACAAGAGCGGCAAGATCAAATTCCAGCGTGCCTTAAGTTGGATGCCACATCTCATATTGCATAGGAGAGCTCTCCTCGTGAGGTTTCCCTATTACTAGCAGTTCCACCTCTTAGCATCAAATAAAAGGAGGACTATCGAGGATAACTACATGCCTCCCCTACATACCATGATTATAGCATGGAGGAAGAAGAATCTACAATTATTACGATGGGTAGGTAGTGAAAGATTGAGTTTGGTACATTATTTGAAGGTCGATCATCCACAGGGTGTTACTACATTAGCGGTGAGACTCGAGGCAGTAGCGACTCATTTGTGGCGGAAGGTTATGATGACCTCCCCTTTTGATTTTAGTCAGCCAATTAGGGCTCCTGATGTAGTGCTAACTAAGGTTGTAGGAGGAAATCCCTAGTGAGGTGGTTTGGTGTTGTCTCCTACATCATACCTTGGCCCATTTCATTAGTCATCCATCTATAAAGACAAAAGAAGTATCGGGAGAAAAGCCTCTTTGGTGATGATGACCAAAATCCCCCATCTACTCACCTTAGAACAAGTTCACCTAATCATCTTGGTGAAGAAATGGCGACCTTAATTTAGTTACCACCACCACCATTTGATAGTAGCTTGTAGAAGGGGATAGTTTTGCGTCTCCATGGCTGGATCTCAGGGACACTACTCCACCCATGAGCATTGGCGTGTCTCTTACATCATGACACTCTTTATGGCGGTGTTTGATCATCTCATGTGAGCACAATCTATTAGGTAATGTGTATTCATACCAACATTAGATCATTCTAGATGAGATTTAGCATAATACTTTTAAAAATTCTAGGGAGGTACCAATTGTGAGGAGGAAAGATTGGCTTTGATCAGATGAGGATGATCTCCTTGATTATTGATTGAAGTTCACATGGTCCCTCATTTTCAAAAACATTTGAGTTTCATAACATATTCAATTTTTTAAAATTGACTTTCATAACATATTCAAATTTTGACTTTCACTTAATAATTTCAATTTTTTAAGCGGGGTATCATTTCAAAACATTAAAATTGACTTTCACTTAACAATTCATTTGTTAAGAGGGTCTCATTTTCAAGAATATATTTAGGCCTTCACTTAGCGTATCCAATATTGCTAGCGGTCTCATTTCAAACCATATGTTTGGTTCTATCTAACACATCAAATTTGTTAAGTAAGAATCACATAACTATGCCATATTGGTCCCCAACATACCAAATTGCTTAAGAATCCCATTCTCAAGTCATATCATACTTTGATTTCCACTTAACACACCAAATTGTTAAATGGAATTTCAAAAACATATCAAACACATTTAGGCTTTCACATAACATACCAAATTTGTTAAGTGATCAACACACATTTGATCCCTATTTTAACAAATTTGTTAAATAAGGATCCAATTTTCATATCAACCACACTTGAGCTTCACTTACCATACCAAATTTATTGGTGAGTCTCATTTTCAAAAAGAAAATAAACATATCTCAAACACATTTGGGGCTTTCATACATACCAATTTGTTAAATTGACTCCCATCTTCAAAGAAAAATGAATCAATCTCACAAAATTAACACATATAGCCTCTTAACATACCAAATTTGTTAAGTAGAAGCCCATTTTCAAATCAAAATCACACTGTCAAATCTCCACAAGCAAAATATTTCAAACACAATCACAACCTCTTATTAGCATGCCCAAATTTGCTAAGTAGAGGTTCTTTAACTATCCATATTTTCAAACAAGAAACATAAAATACAAATACTCTTCCCAAATTTTTAAACCCACCCAACCTACCTAAATTGGTTGAGTATGGGCTCTAAAATCAAAATCAAATGGAAAAGGCTCTCCTCCAAAACATCCAAATCTCTCCAATGAACCCACTTAACATATTGAATTATTGAGTGTGGGTTCAAAATTTCAAACTGTTACTTTTATTGAACAAATATTAAAGGGATTTGATACAAGTTATATTTTAATAAAGGCATACATCTAGCGATGATATAGTCTTTTCACATGGCCTCTCATAAGTTTATTTTCACCTTTGGGATAGATTTGGCCTTGGATCACCTCCCTCATTGACTCCACCATCTAGTGTTCTTTGATAAGAATTTATGGGATCACATCACTGTGAGGGAAACCCTTATTTGTAGCCGGATGAGGTGGTGGATTAGCATCAACCCTTGTGACATCAGTATCCTTCCTTGAAGGAAGGTAGTTGAGATCTACTAGTTAATTGTTCCTCTAGCTTGGGTTTGCTAACACCTCCTCATTGGTCCCCTAGGGAGGCTATCAATGTGGATTTAGCTCTCTTTTGCCTTGCTTCAATTTGTGCAATAACAAAGAGCGGCAAGATCAAGTGGCACCGGCGTGCCCGAGTTGGATGCCACCTCATTGCATAGAGCTCTCCTCATGAGGTTTCCCATTGACTAGCAGCCAGTTCCACTCTTAGCATCAAATAAAGGAGGACTATGATAACCATTGCCTCTCTCCTACATACCATAATTTCAATTTAGGCATGGAGGAAGACCTATGGATCTACACATGGTATTACGATAGGTAGGTAGTGGTACAGAGACGTTCAGAGTTTGGTACATTATTTGACTTGAGGTCGATCATCCAATGACATTAGCTGAGAGCATCGAGGCGGGCGACTCATTTAGTGGCGAGGAACGGGAGGTTGCCCTTGGCGACCTCTAGTTGATTTTATCATGCCACTAGGGCGATGATGCATGTGCTAAACACCGGTTGGGGAGGAAATCTAGTGAGGGTAGAGCGGTGTTGTCTCCATACATCGATCCACCATGGCCCATTTTGAGTTCAAGTCCCCATCCCATATAAAGACATAAGAAAGTATCAGAAAAGCCTCTTTGGTGATCTATGACCAAAGGATCCCTCCATCTACTCCACCTGAGGTTAGAACAAGTTCACCTTTTCGACCTCTGTCTTGGTGAAGAAGGAGTGGCGACCTCTCAATATTGTAGTGTACCACCACCACCACCATGAGTCGGTGATGTAGCTTGAGAAGATAGTTTTGCGGTCTCCATGGCGGTGGATCTAGGGACACTACTCCACCCATGAGCAGTCCAGCTGGCGTCTCTACGTCATGACCCTCCCAGAGCCAGCACTCTATTGACAAGCAGTGTTTGATGCATCTCCATCAGTGAGCACAACCCCTCTATTGGTGAGAATGTGTATTCATACCAACACAGTTAGATCATTCCCTAGATGAGATTCTAGCATAATACTTTGCAGAAAAAGAGAACTTCTAGGGAGGTACCAATCAGATTGTGAGGAGGGAAAGATTGGCTTTGATCTAGATGAGGATGATCTCCTTGATTATTCGATTGAAGTTCACATGGTCCCTCATTTTCAAAACATTTGAGTTTCACTTAACATATTCAATTTTTTAAAATTGACTTTCACTTAACATATTCAAATTTTGACTTTCACTTAATAATTTCAATTTTTTAAGCGGGGGTATCATTTCCAAAACATTAAAATTGACTTTCACTTAACAATTCCAGTTTGTTAAGAGAGGGTCTCATTTTCAAAGAAAAATATATTTAGGCCTTCACTTAGCGTATCCAATATTGCTAAGCGAGTCTCATTTTCAAACCATATGTTTGGTTCTATCTAACACATCAAATTTGTTAAGTAAGAATCACATAACTATGCCATATTGAATTCCCACTTAACATACCAAAATTGCTCAGTAAGAATCCCATTCTCAAGTCATATCATACTTTGATTTCCACTTAACACACCAAATTGTTAAGTGGGAACCCCACTTTCAAAAACATATCAAACACATTTAGGCTTTCACATAACATACCAAATTTGTTAAGTGATCAACACACATTTGATCCCTATTTTAACATACCAAATTTGTTAAATAAGGATCCATTTTCATATCAACCACACTTGAGCTTGCACTTACCATACCAAATTTATTAAGTGAGAGTCTCATTTTCAAAGAAAAATAAACATATCTCAAACACATTTGGGGCTTTCACTTAACATACTAAATTTGTTAAGTGAGACTCCCATCTTCAAAGAAAAATGAATCAATCTCACAAGTCAAACACATATAGCCTCTACTTAACATACCAAATTTGTTAAGTAGGAAGCCCCATTTTCAAATAAAAACATCACACAATCGAATCTCCACAAGCAAAAATATTTCAAACACACAATCACAACCTCTTATTAGCATACCCAAATTTGCTAAGTAGAGGTTCTTTCAAACTATCCATATTTTCAAACAAGAAACATAAAATACAAATACTCTTCCCCCAAATTTTTAAACCCCACCCAACCTACCTAAATTGGTTGAGTATGGGCTCTAAAATCAAAAAATCAAATGGAAAAAGGCTCTCCTCCAAAACATCCAAATCTCTCCAATGAACCCCACTTAACATATTCGAATTATTGAGTGTGGGTTCAAAATTTCAAACTTCTGTTACTTGTGTCGAACAAATATTAAGGCAGGAATTTGATACAAGTTATATTTTAATAAATGCAGACATACATCTGAGCTCGATATAGTCTTTGCGATTCACACATGGCCTCTCATAAGTTTATTTTCACCTTAGTTGGGGATAGATTTGGCCTTGGATGACCTCCCTGATTGACTCCACCATCTAGTGTTCTTTGACTAAGAATTTATGGGATCCTACATCAGGGGGAAACCCTTACCAGTAGCTGATGGGTGGTAAGCAGGACATTCGCATCAACCTGCCTTGTGACATCGAGTATCCTTCCTTGAAGAGGAAGGTAGTTGAGGATCTACTAGTTAATTGTTCCTACTACCGCTTGGGTTTGTACTAGCACCTCCTCATTGGTCCCCTCTAAGGGGGAGGCTATCTCTGAATGTAGGATTTAGCTCTCACACTGCCTTGCTCAGCTGTACACAGAAATGCAACAAGAGCAGCAAGATCAAGTGGCACCACGAGCGTGCCGCCCAGGAGTTGGATGCCACATCTCATATTGCATAGGAGAGCTCTCCTCGTGAGGTTTCCTGACTAGCAACAGCCCACCCCCCCCTCTTAGCATCAAATAAAAAGGAGGACTATCAGAGGATAACTACATTGCCTCTCCCTCCTACATACCATGAGGTTTCAGCTAGGCATAGGAGGAAGACCTATGCCGATCTACACATGGTATTACGATAGGTAGGTAGTGGTACAGAGACGTTCAGAGTTTGGTACATTATTTGACTTGAGGTCGATCATCCCTGGGAGTGTTACTAGGCACATTCATGAGAGCATCGAGAGGCGAGTAGCGCTCATTTAGTGAGTGGGGAGCACGGAGGTTCGCGATTGACACCGCACTAGTTGATTTTCCCCATCAGCCACTCGATAGGTGATGCATAGTTAACCGTACAGGTTGGAGGAAATCCCTAGTGAGGGTAGAGCTGGTGTTGTCTCCACTACATCGATCCACCCTTGGCCCATTTTCACCAGTTCAAGTCCCCCCATCCACCGTGCCTATAAAGACACAGAAGAAAGTATCCAGGGAGAAGAAAGCCTCTTTGGTGATCTGGCTATGACCAAAGGATCCCACTTCATCTACTCCACCGACTGAGGTTAGAACAAGTTCACCTACTCGACCTCCTACTTCAGTCTTGGTGAAGAAGGAGTGGCGACCTCACAATATTGTAGTCGTACCACCACCACCACCATCAGAGTCAGTGATAGTAGCAGTTGTAGAAGGGGATAGTTTTGCAGTCTCCATGGCAGTGGATCTCCCTAGGGACACTACTCCACCCATGAACAGTCACGAGCGTGTCTCTTACAGCAGTCATGACCCTCCCAGAGCCAGCACTCTATTGACAAGCAGTGTTTGATGCATCTCCATCAGTGAGCACAACCCCTCTATTGGTCAGTAATGTGTATTCATACCAACACAGTTAGATCATTCCCTAGATGAGATTCTAGCATAATACTTTGCAGAAAAAGAGAACTTCTAGGGAGGTACCAATCAGATTGTGAGGAGGGAAAGATTGGCTTTGATCTAGATGAGGATGATCTCCTTGATTATTGATTGAAGTTCACATGGTCCCTCATTTTCAAAACATTTGAGTTTCACTTAACATATTCAATTTTTTAAAATTGACTTTCACTTAACATATTCAAATTTTGACTTTCACTTAATAATTTCAATTTTTTAAGCGGGGGTATCATTTCCAAAACATTAAAATTGACTTTCACTTAACAATTCCAGTTTGTTAAGAGAGGGTCTCATTTTCAAAGAAAAATATATTTAGGCCTTCACTTAGCGTATCCAATATTGCTAAGCGAGTCTCATTTTCAAACCATATGTTTGGTTCTATCTAACACATCAAATTTGTTAAGTAAGAATCACATAACTATGCCATATTGAATTCCTTAACATACCAAAATTGCAGTAAGAATCCCATTCTCAAGTCATATCATACTTTGATTTCCACTTAACACACCAAATTGTTAAGTGGGAACCCCACTTTCAAAAACATATCAAACACATTTAGGCTTTCACATAACATACCAAATTTGTTAAGTGATCAACACACATTTGATCCCTATTTTAACATACCAAATTTGTTAAATAAGGATCCAATTTTTCATATCAACCACACTTGAGCTTGCACTTACCATACCAAATTTATTAAGTGAGAGTCTCATTTTCAAAGAAAAATAAACATATCTCAAACACATTTGGGGCTTTCACTTAACATACTAAATTTGTTAAGTGAGACTCCCATCTTCAAAGAAAAATGAATCAATCTCACAAGTCAAACACATATAGCCTCTACTTAACATACCAAATTTGTTAGTAGTGAAGCCCATTTTCAAATAAAAACATCACACAATCGAATCTCCACAAGCAAAAATATTTCAAACACACAATCACAACCTCTTATTAGCATACCCAAATTTGCTAAGTAGAGGTTCTTTCAAACTATCCATATTTTCAAACAAGAAACATAAAATACAAATACTCTTCCCCAAATTTTAAACCCCACCCAACCTACCTAAATTGGTTGAGTATGGGCTCTAAAATCAAAAAATCAAATGGAAAAGGCTCTCCTCCAAAACATCCAAATCTCCAATGAACCCCACTTAACATATTCGAATTATTGAGTGTGGGTTCAAAATTTCAAACTTCTGTTACTTGTGTCGAACAAATATTAAGGCAGGAATTTGATACAAGTTATATTTTAATAAATGCAGACATACATCTCAGAGCAGTCGATATAGTCTTTGCAGTATTCACACATGGCCTCTCATAAGTTTATTTTCACCTTTCCGTTGGGGATAGATTTGGCCTTGGATCAGGCCAGCCTCCCTCAGATTGACTCCACCATCTAGTGTTCTTTGACTAAGAATTTATGGGATCCTACATCACCTATGAGGGGGAAACCCTTACCACTGTTAGCCAGGATGAGGTGGCTGGGCAGAAGCCAGACATTCGCATCAACCTGCCTTGTGACATCGAGTATCCTTCCTTGAAGAGGAAGGTAGTTGAGGATCTACTAGTTAATTGTTCCTACTACCGCTTGGGTTTGTACTAGCACCTCCTCATTGGTCCCCTCTAAGGGGGAGGCTATCTCTGAATGTAGGATTTAGCTCTCACACTGCCTTGCTCCTGCATACAAATGCAACAACAAGAGCAAAAGATCAGTGGCACCAGGCGCCGCCCAGGAGTTGGATGCCACATCTCATATTGCATAGGAGAGCTCTCCTCGTGAGGTTTCCCTATTGCTGACTAGCAACCAGTTCCACCCCCTCTTAGCATCAAATAAAAAGGAGGACTATCAGAGGATAACTACATTGCCTCTCCCTCCTACATACCATGAGGTTTCAGCTAGGCATAGGAGGAAGACCTGCATCCACATGGTATAGGTAGGTAGTGGTGTAGACGTTGAGTTTGGTACATTATTTGACTTGAGGTCGATCATCCCTGGGAGTGTTACTAGGCACATTCGCAGTGAGAGAGCATCGAGGCGAGGTACTCATTTAGTGAAGGGAGCGGAGGTTACATTGGCGACCTCCGATATTTCACATCGCCACTAGGGCCGACAATATGCATAGCTAACCAAGACTACCGGCCAGGAGGAAATCCCTAGTGAGGGTAGAGCGGTGTGTCCACTACATCGATCCACCTTGGCCCATTTCACCGAAGTCCCCATCCATATAAAGACACGAAGAGTATCGGGAGAAGAAAGCCTCTTTGGTGATAATGACCAAAGGATCCCACTTCACTCCATGAGGTTAGAACAAGTTCACCACTCGACCTCCTACCGCCTTGGTGAAGGGTGGCGACCTCACAATATTGTAGTCTTACCACCACCACCACCATCAGAGTCAGTGATAGTAGCAGTTGTAGAAGGGGATAGTTTTGCAGTCTCCATGGTGGGATCTCCTAGGGACACTCCCACCCATGAGCCACGGCGTGTCTCTTACGGCCATGCTCCCAGCACACTCTATTGAAAGCGGTGTTTGATGCATCTCCATAGTGAGCACAACCCCTATTGGTAAGACATAACCCACAGTTAGATCATTCCTAGATGAGATTCTATATACTTGGAAAAGAGAACTTCTAGGGAGGTACCAATCTGAGGAGGAAAGATTGGCTTTGATCTAGATGAGGATGATCTCCTTGATTATTGATTGAAGTTCACATGGTCCCTCATTTTCAAAACATTTGAGTTTCACTTAACATATTCAATTTTTTAAAATTGACTTTCACTTAACATATTCAAATTTTGACTTTCACTTAATAATTTCAATTTTTTAAGCGGGGGTATCATTTCCAAAACATTAAAATTGACTTTCACTTAACAATTCAGTTTGTTAAGAGATCTCATTTTCAAAGAAAAATATATTTTAGGCCTTCACTTAGATCCAATATTTTAGCGGTCTCATTTTCAAACCATATGTTTGGTTCTATCTAACACATCAAATTTGTTAAGTAAGAATCACATAACTATGCCATATTGAATTCCCACTTAACATACCAAAATTGCTGAAGAATCCCATTCTCAAGTCATATCATACTTTGATTTCCACTTAACACACCAAATTGTTAAGTGGGAACTACTCAAAACATATCAAACACATTTAGGCTTTCACATAACATACCAAATTTGTTAAGTGATCAACACACATTTGATCCTATTTTAACATACCAAATTTGTTAAATAAGGATCCAATTTTTCATATCAACCACACTTGAGCTTGCACTTACCATACCAAATTTATTAAGTGAGAGTCTCATTTTCAAAGAAAAATAAACATATCTCAAACACATTTGGGGCTTTCACTTAACATACTAAATTTGTTAAGTGAGACTCCCATCTTCAAAGAAAATGAATCAATCTCACAAGTCACACATATAGCCTCTACTTAACATACCAAATTTGTTAAGAAGATTTTCAAATAAAAACATCACACAATCGAATCTCCACAAGCAAAATATTTCAAACACACAATCACAACCTCTTATTAGCATACCCAAATTTGCTAAGTAGGTTCTTTCAAACTATCCATATTTTCAAACAAGAAACATAAAATACAAATACTCTTCCCCAAATTTTTAAACCCCACCCAACCCTAAATTGGTTGAGTATGGGCTCTAAAATCAAAAATCAAATGGAAAAAGGCTCTCCTCCAAAACATCCAAATCTCCAATGAACCCCACTTAACATATTGATTGAGTGTGGGTTCAAAATTTCAAACTTTACTTGTGAACAAATATTAATGTGAATTTGATACAAGTTATATTTTAATAAATGGACATACATCTCGAAAATGATATAATCTTTGCAGTATTCACATGGCCTCTCATAAGTTTATTTTCACCTTATAGATTTGGCCTTGGATCACAACCTCCCTGATTGACTCCACCATCTAGTGTTCTTTGACTAAGAATTTATGGGATCCTACATCACCTATGAAAACTTACCACTTAGCATGAGGTGGGCAAGCTGAATTTACAACTTGTGACATCAGTATCCTTTCTTGAAGAGGAAGGTAGTTGAGATCTACTAGTTAATTGTTCCTACTAGCTTGGGTTTGTACTAGCACCTCCTCATTGGTCCTAAGGGGAGGCTTAGATTTAGCTCACACCGCCTTTAATGTACACAAAAATGCAACAAGAGCGAAGATCAAGTGGCACCAATTGAGTTGGATGCCACATCTCATGCATAGAGCTCCTGCGTGAGGTTTCCCTATTAATAGCAGCCCACCCCTCTTAGCATCAAATAAAAAGGAGGACTATCAGAGGATAACTACATTGCCTCTCCCTCCTACATACCATGAGGTTTCAGGCATGGAGGAAGACCTCCCGATCTACATGTTATACGATAGGTGGTAGTAGTAGACGTTGAGTTTGGTACATTATTTGAGGTCGATCATCTGGAGTGTTACTAGGCACATTAGGTGAGAGCATCGAGGCAGTAGCGCTCATTTAGTGAGGAGGCGAGGTTGGGCAGGTTACCTCCGCACTAGTTTTTTCAGTCTAAAGTGATAGACTATTGCATAGAATCACTATGTAGGAGGAAATCCTAGTGAGGGTAGATTGGTTGTCTCCACTACATCGATCCATTGGCCCATTTTCACCGGTTCAAGTCCCCATCCATGTGCCTATAAAGACATAGAAGAAAGTATTCGGAGAGAAGAAAGCCTCTTTGGTGATCTGGCTACGACCAAAGGATCCCACTTCATCTACTCCATCGACTGAGGTAAGGACAAGTTCACCTACTTGACCTCCTACTTCAGTCTTGGTGAAGAAGGAGTGGCGACCTCTTATTGTAGTTACCACCACCACCACCATGAGTATAGTAGCTTGTGAGGATAGTTTTGGTCTCCATGGCGGATCTCCCTAGGGACACTACTCCACCCATGAGTCACGGCGTGTCTACGGTCATGACCTCTAGCACACTCTATTGACAAGGTGTTTGATGCATCTCCATCTGAGCACAACCCCATGTAAGAATGTATTCATACCAACAGTTAGATCATTCCCTAGATGAGATTCTAGCATAATACTGGAAAAGAGAACTTCTAGGGAGGTACCAATCAGATTGTGAGGAGGAAAGATTGGCTTTGATCTAGATGAGGATGATCTCTTGATTATTGGAAGTTCACATGGTCCCTCATTTTCAAAACATTTGAGTTTCACTTAACATATTCAATTTTTAAAATTGACTTTCATAACATATTCAAATTTTGACTTTCACTTAATAATTTCAATTTTTTAAGCGGGGTATCATTTCAAAACATTAAAATTGACTTTCACTTAACAATTCGTTTGTTAAGAGAGGGTCTCATTTTCAAAGAAAAAATATATTTAGGCCTTCACAAGTATCCAATATTGCTAAGCGAGTCTCATTTTCAAACCATATGTTTGGTTCTATCTAACACATCAAATTTGTTAAGTAAGAATCACATAACTATGCCATATTGAATTCCCACTTAACATACCAAAATTGAAGAATCCCATTCTCAAGTCATATCATACTTTGATTTTAACACACCAAATTGTTAAGTGGGAACCCCATTTCAAAACATATCAAACACATTTAGGCTTTCACATAACATACCAAATTTGTTAAGTGATCAACACACATTTGATCCTATTTTAACATACCAAATTTGTTAAATAAGGATCCAATTTTCATATCAACCACACTTGATTTTGCACTTACCATACCAAATTTATTAAGTGAGTCTCATTTTCAAAGAAAAATAAACATATCTCAAACACATTTGGGGCTTTCACTTAACATACTAAATTTGTTAAGTGAGACTCCCATCTTCAAAGAAAATGAATCAATCTCACAAGTCAAACATATAGCTACTTAACATACCAAATTTGTTAAGTAGGAAGCCCCATTTTCAAATAAAAACATCACACAATCGAATCTCCACAAGCAAAAATATTTCAAACACACAATCACAACCTCTTATTAGCATACCCAAATTTGCTAAGTAGAGGTTCTTTCAAACTATCCATATTTTCAAACAAGAAACATAAAATACAAATACTCTTCCCCAAATTTTAAACCCCACCCAACCTACCTAAATTGGTTGAGTATGGGTTCTAAAATCAAAAAATCAAATGGAAAAGCTCCTCCAAAACATCCAAATCTCTCCAATGAACCCCACTTAACATATTGAATTATGTGGGTTCAAAACAAACTTCTTGTGTGAACAAATATTAAGGCAGGAATTTGATACAAGTTATATTTTAATAAATGCAGACATACATCTCTGAAGCGCCGATAGTCTTGTATTCACACATGGCCTCTCATAAGTTTATTTTCACCTTTCGTTGGGATGGATTTGGCCTTGGATGGCCAGCCTCCCTGATTGACTCCACCATCTAGTGTTCTTTGACCAAGAATTTATGGGATCCATCACGTGAGGGAAACCCTTACCGGATGAGGTGGTCAAGGTAGCATTAGCATCAACGCCTTGTGACATCGAGTATCCTTCCTCAAGAGGAAGGTAGATCTACTAGTTAATTCCTACCACGCTTGGGTTTGTACTAGCACCTCCTCATGGTCCCCTAAGGGGAGGCTATCTCGAATGTAGGATCTAGCTCTCACTGCCTTGCTCACTGCAAATGCAACAAGATGAAGATCTGGCACCAGCTGCCTGTGAGTTGGATGCCACATCTCACATTGCATAGAGAGCTCTCCCCGAGGTTTCCCATTTGACTAGCAGTTCCACCCCCTCTTAGCATCAAATAAAAAGGAGGACTATCAGAGGATAACTACATTGCCTCTCCCTCCTACATACCATGAGGTTTCAGCTAGGCATAGGAGGAAGACCTATGCCGATCTACACATGGTATTACGATAGGTAGGTAGTGGTACAGAGACGTGAGTTTGGAACATTATTTGACTTGAGGTCGATCATCCCCAGGAGTGTTACTACATTAGTGAGAGCATCGTGAGGCTAGAAGACTCATTTAGTGAGGGCGGAGGTTGCTGAGACCCTCGCTAGTTGATTTTCCCACATCATGGGCGATAGGACTGATTGCATGGTAACCGACTACCTTGTAGAGGAAATCTAGTGAGGGTAGAGCTGGTGTTGTCTCCACCACATCGATCCACCCTCCCATTTCACCAGTTCAAGTCCATCCAGTGCCTATAAAGACACAGAAGAAAGTATCCAGGGAGAAGAAAGCCTCTTTGGTGATCTGGCTATGACCAAAGGATCCCACTTCATCTACTCCACCGACTGAGGTTAGAACAAGTTCACCTACTCGACCTCCTACTTCAGTCTTGGTGAAGAAGGAGTGGCGACCTCACAATATTGTAGTCGTACCACCACCACCACCATCGTGAGTCGGATAGTAGCGGGAAGGGGAGTTTTGCGTCTCCATGGCGTGGATCTGGACACTACTCCCACCCATGAGATCATGAGCATGTCTCTTCTCCATGACCCTCCTGAGCGACTGACAAGCAGTGTTTGATGCATCTCCATGTGAGCACAACCCTCCATTGGTCAAATGTGTATTCATACCAACACAATTAGATCATTCCTAGATGATTCTAGCATAATACTTTGCGAAAAAGAGAACTTCTAGGAGGTACCAATCGAGTGAGGAGGGAAAGATTGGCTTTGATCTAGATAAGGATGATCTCCTTGATTATTCGATTGAAGTTCACATGGTCCATATTAGGGGATCCCTTCAGAGAGATCAACACAGTCAAGAAGATATTGTAGTTGAAGAAGACGATGCCATCCATTCAACTCAGCACCTCCTCCACTAGCTTAGGTAGACGGATGATCATACTGGGCAAATGGGGAAGAAGATCAAGGAGCTGATGGCAGTGGTGTTAGCATTGCAGAATTTAGCTCCTGTTTCATAGCCTTCTCCCATAGTGGCCGACAGAGCAGAATTGGTACACACTTTAGATCATCCTAGATGCATTCCTATAGAGGGAGACAATGGTGGCCTGCATAGAAAGGTGGTGGATAGCACCTCGATGAATGAAAATGACATCAAACACATGGTGGTGTAATAGGTGAGGGGTGCATTGGCACAAGCTTGAGGTGGCTCATCTATTCCAAAGGGTAGACCCTACATGGATGAATTTTATGGTGTCCAATACCCTAAGGGCTTTGTGCCTCCATCCTTCAAAATTTTTTATGGAAGTCGGAACCCCCGATAGCACATAACACATTTTAGAGTTGGATGTTTCAATGTCGATGCATGCACTTTTTTTTTTTCCTTGTCGTAGCTTGATCACATCACATTTGATTGGTATGCTGAACTACCCAATAATTTAGTGAAGATATTTGCTGAGTTGGAACAACTATTTGTTAAGAGATTTGCTGGAGCTCTGTAAAGGGTAACTGTGGGCGATCTCATTGTAGCTCAACAACACGTCGGTGAGTCCCTTATTGATTACATTATTAGACAGCACAATTTAAGTATGAAATATGACCTACGACTGTTTGAACAACATGCCATTAAAATTCTACTCAAGAATATTCATGGCCTGGTCGCCTTCATGCTTAAAGGGTTCACCATTAAGACATTTGAGAAATTAATCAAGAAGATGGTTAGTCTACAAGGAGAGGCCAAATAGTTACCTTTTCAAATTAGTCAACCAAGCCCAGATCACATAAGGCATTTGAGAAAAAGCCAGGGGTAGTTACAACAGTTGATAAGGGAAGAAGCCAAAGGTTCAAATAGACAGACCTAGCTCAGAGCATTCTACCACCTCCTTTGCACGCCCATCATATCGACCACCTTAGTTGCTACAATGGCCTCACCACCCCAGCAATATCCTCATCAAAGATCGCAAGATTCTTATCCACCACTGGGTAACTATCACTTACCTACTTTAGCTGAAAAAATGATTAAATGCTATTCATTAAAAAGGGAGGTAGTTAGGAAGATCTATAAGAACCTTTAAAGAAGCCTAATTTTCTATTGTCAGAGCCTAAGAGGTTGGGAGATGTGAGCAAGAGTCATGATCCAAACTTTTGCCCCTACCACCGCATGCTAGGTCATGTCTTGGAAGATTGCTTTACCTTTAAAGACTAGCTTGAGCATAGCTACAAGTCGGGTGCCATTGTCATCCCTAAGGAATACCTACTAGAACAACCCTCTAGTTTTGTTAGGATAATTCTTGGGGATACATGCGATCTTCTCAAGATAGAGGAAGGTTGGGATATCTCCCTATTCTGAACCTCCAAAAAATAATTTCTAAGATCAGAAAGTTACCCTTGCAGGTGCTTGAAGTAGCTCAAACCTTTAACTCTAAGGAAGGTTTGCAAGTTACTAAAGACAACTTGAGGGAGGTAGAAGCCCAACATTAGCAAGAGATGCACTCCCACTTGTGGGATAGCACATTAGCGTAACCATTGACCGAGTCCAACACTCCTTCTGTAGTTGAAGCCACAGTTCCTTTAGCCAGTTCTTCTTCTAGCAATCGTACTGTATCAGTGGAGGATGGTTATAAATCCCTCACTCTGCTCACTTTACTTGATTTCTATTTTGTACCTTCATCCAAATATAAGAAATCAATGAAGAAAAAGACTGGTTCCGCTTACATTCTTTCTACTCTTTATGATTTCATTCCTATAGAAAGATCTCCAAGTACTAATAATTGATTCACTCCTTTATGATTTTGAAATGGATTACCCATTTTTAAATCACCCGGGTTCACCCATTGAGATTGACTTGGAGTCATCTGACTCCAATGATCCTATAGGAGAGACTGTAGGTGAACCTAATGAGTAGGTAGAATGTTTCACTAAACCATCTCATGAAGTCACCGAAGGTAGCTTTCATAGTGACAAAGTTCTACCTCCTAGGGTAGCACCTCAGGATAAGGGTAAACAAGTCATTGATTCTAGCAGTCAAGAAGCCCCTCCACAAGATGCTCCACCTATGGATATGCTTATGGAGGACCAACCTAGAGTTGACTATATCTGTCGCCAGAAGAAAGTTTCCAACTAAACCCAAGCATATATGATGCCCTTATCCAAAGAGATGAGGAGTCATTGATTAAGGCCCTTCTTGATCCAAAATATGCTTAGCTCTGATTCTTGGGAGAAAGCATGTTTTTCAAGAGAAGCCTGATGAGTTATATTCACCGATGAAAACCTTCTTTTGGGGACAACGGAGCATAACCATCCCCTCTATATCACAGTGGATATGGGCAAATTCAAACTCTCTAGGATGTTAATTGATCAGGGTGCATCAGTAAACATTATGAGTCTAAAAACCCTTGCCTATTTGAAGATCGACATCTCTGAACTCTAAGGAGATCAGATGATGCTGATAGGATTCAACAAATAAAGTGAGAGGGCTTTAGGCACCATAGTGTTACCACTAGAGATAGATCACTGGAAAATAGAAGCCAAGTTTTACATAATCAATTTAGTTACATCTTTCACTACTTTGCTCAGTAGGCCTTGGATACATGCAAACAACACGATTCCATCTTTGCACCAAGCATCAAATTTAAGAGGTGGAATCAAGTATTATGTCAAAAGAAACTTGAAGCCATTCTCAGTTAGAGATGTTGAGATTTATGAAGATGCAACCTATTATATTTCTCCAAATCAAAAAGTCTATTCTCGTGAACTCAGTGAAAATTCAAAATCAAAAGAAAAAGAAATAAAAGAAAAAGAAAAATAAATTAAAAAAGAAAAGAAAAGGAAAAAGGAAAGAAGAAGAAAGCACAAGTGAGCGAGAATCAGACAACAAGGAAGAGGTAGAGTTAGATGTTAGATTCCGCCCATAGTTTGTTCCTCTATATGAACACATGGGTAGGATGACTCCACCCCCATTAGGTAGAGAAAGAGGTAAATTCAGAGACAATTCTAAAGGTGGAAGACCTCCTTGCTGGTGGCCAGCCGGTAGGAGCTATATTCCAGCTCACAGGAGTACTCCCGCTATCCACATAAACTTAGAGTCCAGTTCGGAGGATGAGTCTCATATGGTTAGCACACTGACCAACCCCTCTCAGTGGGTCCCTTTGGAGGTGATGTTCGAGCCAAATAGTGGTGAAGACCAGGCCTCTAAGAAAATCATTAATGTATCCGAATCATCATTATGTAGAATAGTTAGACAGTAGTTGGGAACTTTATCTCTAACCTCACTTTTCTCCCAGAAAGTTGAAGATTTAGTAGTTAAGGAGGCCCCCAAGTCATCCATAGATGTCAGGCCAAAGAGATTTTGGTTGGGAACATCATCCTCAAGTCAAGAAGCTAATGTAGAACTTGAGGATGATTCATATAAAGATTTAATATAACTACATCTTGATTGGTATTCGCCTTGTGTTCTTAACTTAGCAAAGAATAGATTAATCCCATATAGTTAGTCTAAACACAGGTCAAAATACTTTGAAAAATTATGGGACAACCAAAGCAGATATTCTCAATCAAGATCTAGAATGAGATTCGACATAGTGGGTCCAATCAATGATGCCAACCATTGCCTAGTCATCACCACTCATTTGGGGTCTGATCAGTTTTTCTCAAATCATGCTAACTTTTATGAGGAGGCATGTTTAGAAACTTTAGATGACCCAATTGAGCCTAAAGTCTAAGATGCATCACTAGAGTTTGAAGAAGAAATCATATCAAGCATTGACGAACTCAAAGAAATCAACTTGGGAATAAAAGAAGATCCACGCCCGACATACATTAGTTCCTTGCTAAATTAAAAAGAAACTAATGACTTAGTTAGACTATTAGCTGAGTTTATGGACTGCTTCGCATGTAGTTATGAAGAAATACCTAATTTATCTCCTAATGTAGCATTCCACAAGATAGCAATATAACCTAATGCTAACCCTATCAAACAGGCTCCTAGACGCATGCGATTAGAAACTGTACATCATATCACTTCTAAAATCAAGAAATTGATCGATGCTGGCTTTATCAGGAAAGAAAAATACCATACCTGGTTAGCCAGTGTCATCCCATTTAAGAAAAAGAATGGCCAAATTCGTATATGTGTCAATTTTAGGGATTTAAATAAGGCATTTCGTAAAGATGAATTCCACTTCCAATACCAAAATTGATGGTGGACATTGCCTCATCTCATGCAGTATTCTCCTTTATGGATGGGTCATCTGGCTACAAATAAATCAAGATGGCCCCAGGATGAAAGAAACACTACTTTTGAGCCATCAAATCTATTATTAAGGGTCATGCCTTTCCCTTAAAATGCCTTTACATACTAGTGGGCCATGACTGATCTTCAATGAACTCATTCATCATCAAGTTGAATGCTACGTTGATGATCTAGTAGTCAAAAGCAAAGAAAAGAAGACCATCTCTTAACTTGAGAGTAGTTTTGAATGGTTAATATAATTTAGCCTCAAAATGAATCCTCAAGTGTGCATATCCTTTTCATTTGTTGTCCAACATTGAGGAATTGAGATCGACCCAGAGAAGATCAAAACTATCTTAGAAATGCCACCCCCTAAAAGTCTCACTCAACTCAGATCATTCAAAGGGAAGTTGGAATATTTAAGACACTTCATATCTAACTTATCAAGAAGATGCCAGCCATTCTTAGCATTTGTCAAAAAGGGTGCCAAGTTCAAGTGGTATGATAAGTGCGAGCATGTCTTTGAAGACATCAAGCATTACCTGATGACACCGCCTAGCATCTCTATCAAGCCATTCTCTACTGCATTAGATGACTCACTAGGCTCTTTGTTGGCTCAAACCAATGACGAAGGGAAAGAAAATGTTGTATATTGCCTCAATTTTCATCTAATTCCTACTGGGCCAAACTACTCACATTTTGAGAAGCATTGACTAACTTTAATCTTTGCGTCCCAAAAGCTACGTCATTACATGCTTTCTCATAAAGTGAATCTAATCTTTAGAAAAGTCAATAGCCCGTCAGGTGAAACAGAGAGATCTCTCTTATGCTCTTGTGGGTAGCACTTTGTATAAGCGGTCTTTCGATCATACGTGGTTATGTTGTTTAGCCAAACACAAAGCCCATAAAATTGTGACTGAAATCCAAGATCAAAAGGTTAGGATACTATTGGCCCGTGATGATTACAGATTGCATGGATGTAGCTAGGAGATGTAGCAAATGTTAAGTGCACGGTGTGGTCCTGCATCAACCACCCAACATTCTACATCTCTATTGGCCTCGTGGCCATTTGCATTTTGGGGCATTGAGATAGTGGGTCTGATCGATCCTCCTTCTTCCAAGGGTCATGAGAGAAGACTACTTTTCCAAGTGGGGAGGTAGAGAGTCCGTTCTCTAGCTTTCAAGAACCATATTGTATATGGTGATTCTGAATTATATTCAATAATGCACCATTAAATAAAATTATCCAGAAGACATTTACACATGACAATTATGAGAAAAATTTTTGGGACACACCACATATATAACTAAACCATCATTTTCCTCGGTGAATGCTATTAGAACTCCAACTTTCATCCTAAGGATAGCTGTGGGTAGCAAGATTACTACAGAGCAGAACACCAAGCTGCGGTTAGAAGAGCTTGAAGGTTTAGAGGAGAACCTTGAGTTGTATAAAGCCAAAATGATTCAAGCTCACAACAAGCCAGTCCATCCTAGAGCTTTTTTTGGTAGGAGAGCTTATTTTAGTTCTAAGGAGACCAATTTCTTGCTGCCAAAAGATGGGAGGCAAGTTTGAACCAACTTGGGAAGACCCTTTCACTATAGAAAAGGCCTACCAAGGAGAATCTTACCAACTCATAAACTATAGGGTACTGTGCCTGTCTGTGGTGTTTTTCATCATTTCACTCTCTCTTGAGGAGAGTTGGACAGTACGTAGATCCATCGATATACTTATTAGGGTGATCAGGTACAACATTGAGGAATGATGTACTATCTTGAGAGACAAAAGTCATCATCACTTAATAAGGACTCCTAAAGACAATGAGTCTTCGAATGTACCACATATCTTTCCCCAACTTTACATGGAAAAGTAAAGCAGGGTTTATTTTAAACTAGATTCGTTAAGTTTTCTATAGAGGCAAGCCCCCATAGTTAATTACACCTTAAGAAATGAGATTCTTTAAGAATACTCTCGATTAAGATAAATGATCATTGTCCCCAAAGATTTCAAAGATAGGTCTATCAATAAATTAGTTATTTTTTGAAAATTAAGTAGGATTGATCAAAAGGAGGGAGTTATTTTCAGAACCAAAAGAAGATGAGTAAATGATGTTCATGATGCTAGGAAGCCTAGTGAGTATCCCAAACTATCCTATGATTGGGCTTTATATTTTTGAAATTGAGGAGATTTTTTATTTGAGTTAAATTTTTATTATAAATCTATGGCTTACAATTCTACAATACAAGATCATGGAAATGCCTAAGAGGTGAGGATTTATGCTTGTAGCCCATAAAGGGAAACAGTGACCTTAGATCCTAAATATAAGGAGCTTTGGAGAGAGCCAAAATACGACCTAAATCTAAGAAAAAAAATGGGTATATGGTTTACCTCTATAAGAGAGGATAAACCACCTGACTGTTGGATTTACAACTGCCTGGGGGTGGCTGCCAACTAACTCTTCCTATGATTCTAAATACATGTAGGCTAGTCTTATGCTTTGCAAGATAGCTAAACTGTTGTTAGTTTAGAAAGGAGACTAAGTCCTTAAACACACTCCCTAAGAGACTAGATCATGAAGGGCATGAGTAATGACTTAATCTAATGCAAATTTTGTTAAGTTTTAATTTGATTTTTGGACATTTTTATTTGACACAAGCTATGGGATTTCATATGCCCAATGCATGAGAATATTGGTTATGGGCCAAAATCAAAAATAAGGAGGTGTGTTTTTACCATGGATCTCAAAGGTTAAGCCTTTTTCTCTAGCAAAAGTGGAAACCCTCCATTAGAAAGAGTGAAGCAATATGATTTTATGCATGATGTGAGACATACAACATCCAGCTTTGGGGTTGCTAATTCTTTTATTATCTTGATTTATGTCTTAGGCTTTAGGTGAGGTTATGAGTTATTTAATTTTAATTTGAGTTGATTAATTGAATAAAAAATTTATTTTTTCCCTAAGATCCTAATCACATCTAGGCCATTCATCAAACAATGAAGAAACTAGGAAAATCATGCCATCCTCATTAAATAATCATAAATAGAACATCAACCAATTTATAAAATTAGTGTAAAAGAATAAGAGACCAATGTGGTCGGGCTCCACCATAAAACTCGAAAGGAAAATGAGTAGCCAAGCTCTACTCGTATACAACATGGATTACATATGAATAATTACAATTAAGAGGAATTCATATTATGGGGGTCTTCATTCTTCATTCTTCATTCTTCATTTTTTTATTTGCTTCTTTCCTTTATTCTTTTTGGCTTGGTTTGAGATGTGGCCTGCTCCAATGGCGTAATGTAATTAACTCATAATTATTGATTAATTAAGCTAAAGGGTTTTCATTAAGTACTTTCATAACCTTCCACACATGTGAGTTGGATATGATTTTCTCAATCTACCTTAGGCTTTTGAACACCTAAGGATCCACCCAATAAGAGATTGATTAACTTTAGATTAGTTTTGAGAGTTTGATTAGACTAATTAAGTATATCATTAGTGGATTAATCCTTAATTATATTTGGATTAAGGAAGAAAGAGAGCTTAAGTAATAACTTAGGGAAAATATCCCAAACCCATTCCATAAGCTTCTACTTGCTTAAACAATATTTAATTGTCTCAATTAAGGGATTAAATCACTATTCATATGCTTAATTAATCTTAATTATATTAAGGGGTGGTTAAGGGTTTATTAATTAATTTTCCTAATCAATTCATTGATAAATTCCAAACAAATTAAGGGAGGCAGAAGTCCTCATCCTAAACATGTCTAAGAAATTTGGTATTAATTAATGAAGTAATTAGGGAGTAATTAAAGTGATTGAGTTATTAAATAAACCCTAATTAAGAAAAATTCACTGTTCAAAATCAATTAGAAATAATTTTATTGGATTCCCCTCTGAAATACCTTTAAAATGAACCCTCATTTATATTTTTTTTTGGATTTTTCTACATTTAATTATGATTTTATGAAGATCTAATGGGATTACAATTCCCTTCATAAAGGACCATGCAATTTTAAAGGATGATCGGATTTGGGCAATACCTCACACTTCACTTCCAGCGGAGTAGCTTTTGTAGTGGAGGCCATTAAGGTTTTAAGTCTTGATTTGAAGTAAGTTGCTCGTTTGACCAAGCTCCCCTCCAATGGCAATCAACTTTGGTCTAGGTGAGTCTTCCTATGGCTTGGAGGTTTGGGAAATCACTTGAGTGAGCTTGACTAGGTCCCTTGATGGTGCTTATAAGTTTAATTTGGGTTTAGCGGAGAATTGGATGAGTTGGAGTTGATTTGGATCTCCCCTATTTTGGCTTTGAAGAAAACCGAGAAGGAGAAAATGCGGGGAGCTCGAGAATCCTTGCCAAGGCTTGGAGAAGCTTGCTTTTGGTTCCTAGAGCTCAATCGAATGCAATGTGTGTGGTTTGAGTGAGAATGAGGGGGAGTATATCTCCCCATCCTTGGATCGGATGGCCGATACTAGCTTTGTCATTTTAGTTTAATTGCTTGGATTGATTGATCAGTTTAGGTTGTTAGGCACTCCATGTGATTCATTTTAGGTAATGGAGGGAAGGGAAGAGTGTGCCAATGTGCTAGGTGAGTGTATGGAGTGATCCAAATGGCCAATTCTCATTGGAGAGGTTGATTTGACTTTAGGTTGGGTCATGGCTGACCCAAACCCATTAGGTCATGTGCACCACCCTCCTTGGTGTCCATATATGGTGCCAGGAGGATCTTAAGTGGTCTTAAGAAACAATATAGTAAATTTTAGACTTGGGAAGATTTAAAATGATTCAAAAATGGATTGGGCTAAATTTTAAGTGATTTGGAGTTCATTTGGTTTGAATTAGTTCAATTTGACCTATTTAGGTCAAGTTAGGTCAATTTGGGTTAGGTTGACCGATTGGTCAAATTGGGTCAAACTATGGGTTAGGTTAAGTTCAAATGATCATTTAGAGCCTACGGGTGTCATTGGTTTGGTTCAATTTGATTTAGATTTGGTTTTGGTTCATTTGAGTTCATTTAGGTTTAATGGGTCAAGTTGACTAATTTGACCTATTGATATGGGTTAGGTCATGGGTTGGTTTAGCATTTTGATATTCCAAGCTTTAGTTTTTATTAATTTTAGTTTGGTTTAATTTCAAGTTGATTTGACCTTTTAGGTCAAGTTGGATCTAGTTGGACAATTGAGGCTTTCGTTAAGTTCAACAATCACTTTAGAATGAATTTAACCCATTGGTTACAATCAATTTGTCTTAGATCAAGATTTGACCCATTTTGACTTTTTAGGTCAACTTGGGTCAACTTAGGTCAACTTAGGTCAAGTGGCCAATTAGGCTAGGTTTGGCTCAATTGATGGCTTGATCATGTTCAATCATTGGTTATGGATTGGTTTATATCAATGGTTTCAAACAATTTGGCCTATAGTGAGTTTTGGCTAGTTTGGGTTTCATTTGGGTTAAGTGTTGACTTGGTCAAATGCTAGGTTTGACTTGGTTTGACCCAATTTGAGTGATCATCCTAGGATGATTGTTGATCACAATGTGAGGCTTAGATGGGCTTAGTTCAATCCAATTTGGGATTGATTAGAATTTGGCTCAAAAAGGTCCTTTAGGTCACTTTGGGTCAAGTGAGCCTAAATGGGTTAATCAACTTGATCAAGACTTGATTCAAGTTTGGTAGAACTCACATATGGACTTATGATAAAAATATAAATCCAATTGTAAGTGATTTGGAGTCAAATGGGTTTTAGTTCATTTAATAATTTTAAGTTAAAAGGGTGAACATGGGTTTGACTTGGGTAAGTTTGATTTTGGTTTGGTGATTGTAGTTTATATTTATATTTGGATTCATGATTGAAAGATTGATTGTTTCAAGAGAAAATCTGAAGGTTTGGATTGATTTGAGAATGGTTTGGCTAAGTTCAAGGATTTGACTTGAAAGGGTGTAAGTTGGATTTTGGTTAGATTTGGATTTGAGTTTTGAATTAATTTTGGTTATTTGAATTTATATTTCATTTATATTTGTGAATATAAATGAGAATATAAATGAGTTATGAGAAAATCTTTTTAATTTAGAGTGATTTGGATTGGTTTGAAGGAGTTCAAGGATTTGACTTGAAAGGGTATAGGTTGGATTTTGGTTTGATTTGGATTTGAGTTTTGAATTGGTTTTGTTATTTGAATTTATATTTCATTTATATTTTTGAATATAAATGAGAATATAAATGGTTATGAAAATCTTTGAGTTTGGAATGACTTGGATTTGGTTTTAGGCTAAGTCCATAAGATCAGATCTTTAGGAAGATTTTGGATTTGAATTCAATCATGGGTTTCAATAATTTGATTTTGAATTGAGTGATAATTTAAATTTTGGAATTAATTTATGATTTGTGAAAATCAACTAAGTTGGAATTGATTTGAATTTGGAATTTATTTTGAAGTTAGAATTGAATTGAATTAGGAATTGATTTATGATCAATTGAATTGGAATTCATTTGAAAGAAGGAAGCAAGGTTTTGGTTTAAGCTATAGGGTAGGCAAGTTTTTTAATACCCTTAAGACATAACCTATTCATATGGCTAGCTCTTCTAAGTCTCTAGGGTTAGTTTAAGTGTTCACCTAATCACTTGAAGTGTCTTGGAACTCTAGTCTAGGGAGTCCCATGTCTAAGATGGAGAAGTTGAGAGCTCATTCCAAAAGTGAGGTCAACAGTGCCCTATGCTTCCAATCAATGGGCTCTACCTAAAAAAATATTATCCATAAAGCTTGTTTGAAAATAATCATCAATAAAACTCCTTTTCATATCAAATTTCACCTCTTATGTATTAGAGATATCTTTTGCTTGCAAATCTGCTACGACATGTTTAGGGTATGTGTAAGAGAACCCAAGCGGCATCCTATCCCTCCACAACACAAACATAAATGATCCTCCAGTGCTACTAGGTTAGGTGTAATAAAACCTAAGAGGCATCTTATCTCGAATAGCGTAACTAAGCTAGGTGTAAGAGAACCCAAGTGACATCCTTTCTTGGTGGAGTCACATTCCTACGTGCTTAGCATAGGTGTAAAAGATCCTAAGCATCATCCTATTCCTTTTTTCACATCATAAAAAAATACATATCTTTTGTCTTGAGCAACTTTGATGTGGGAGTAAGCTCCACATGACACTCACTCATTAGTCGCCTAGTCGCCGATATACTACCTAAAGTGTGTCACCCTAGTGGTCATCGGGATGTGAGTCCGCTTTCTTCCTAACTTGACCACTACAAACCAATGAGAACCTTATTAGTTTGGTAGGTCTTACCATGCAGTTGATAAGCTACCCTGTGTTGACTTTGTTTAAGAGGATTTAAGCCTACATATTTTTCTCTTGAACTAGCCATCATGCACTAACTAGGTCGAGTATATTTTGAGGCTTAGGGTAAGTCCCCTAGTGGCTCCTTTCCTCATGACTACTTCAAGCCTGGGTTTAGTCCTTACACAAGACTCCCCGCATAGTAGTCGCCCTAGGTCAGATATCCCCTATAGAGCCAAAGATAGACTATCCCCGTGATTAATTTTACTTTGGAGAGATATAAGTATACACACCCTCTCTCTAGACTGATTATCGCAAATCGATAGGCACCTTAGGTTGGTTGGTTATCTCCATGCTGATGGTGACCCACCCAGTGGATACACCACTCTATGATGACATTTCTTTTGAGTTGGCCACAACACCTACTTCTTTTACAAGATTTGGATAATGCCCCTAGTGGAACCTCTGGCACTCTATTTGGATCACCTTAGAGCCCATTTAGACACTACCACTTGATTGACCATCCCTTTCTAACCACCCCTGATTAGAGAATTTGTGAGACCATTCTCCCTTGGTCCAATAAGTCTGAGATAGGACTAGGCTGATATAAGCTCCTTCTCAGTGTGGTCCCTTGCAAACCAACAGGGTCCACGCAAATATTAAACAAATAAAATATATCTTTGCTTGTGGATTAGGAATTTAAGCCCCTAGTGGCCCCTTTCCCAAGAAAGCATCCTATCTTTAGGGAAGTGTCAAAAAACTCATGGAATTTTAACTACTTTGAAGTTAGATAAGTCCCTCAAGACTCTCTCGAGTGTTCAACTTATTGTGCCACCACGAGTTACCATGGTCATCTTTGCTTTGAAAGATATAAGTCTATTATGCATTCTTTCCAGCACGACCATTGCAAATCGATGGGCAGCCCTAGGTCGGGTCAGATTTATTGCGCAAGATACCGATCATCCTAGTGGTTCATTGCTTAGAAAGATGTGAGCCCCCTCGCTTTCTTCCTAACATGACTATTGCAAACCAAAAGGCACCCCTTTGGTTGGTTAGTTCTACCCCACGACCGGTAGACTATCCCTTTGGATTGGTAAATCTAAGATAGGTCTAGTCTGATATTAGCCCCTTCTTAGTGGATCCATCACAAACCGATGAGACCCATCAAGTTAAAATAAATAAAATTAAAATAAATGCAATTTAATTAAATAACATTATCTTGACTACTTCCGAGTTGATGTAAGTCTCCTAAAGGCATTCATTCAGTAATCACCCTAGGTTGGGTCCAATTTGTTGCATCAACACCCCTTGTCCTTCGCTTTTGGAGATAAGTCCACTACACTTTCTCTACTAGTGCGTACATTGAAAAGCAACCCTTAGGTCAAATAATTCTACCATGTCAGACTACCCCCTTTGGATTGATAAATCAGATAGGCCAAGACTAGCCCTTCTCGATGATCCATCATAAACTGACATGGTTCATCTTAAAATCCAAAACATAAACAAACAATCAATCAATTTCTCCTTAGTGAGACATCAATCAAATCCAATTCAACTTGCATTCCCCGGTGAGTGCACCCTTAAAAGAAATCCAAACCCTTCTTATCCCTAGTGGATAACATGAGTGCTCTAAGGTTCATGCATCTATTGGTTATACATCCTAATCTCAGCTCTACCCAAATTATACCTTGCATCCAATTCCAAACTTATCCCTAGTGGTTGACTTGAACCGCTTCCCTAGTGAAGGTTCACATGCTTGAACTTGGTGGATCCCTTCTTCCTCCCTTATGCCCTGGCATAAGGAGTTGTGCACTAAGATCTTGATTCTTTTACACCTCAGTTTAGAGTGTCATTTCTATGCTTATGATCCTTTGGATGTTGTTGATCATCTCGATCAACATACACGTCAAGATGCCTTGTCACCACACCACACCTATTGGGCACCTTTGTTGACCTCACTTTTGGAGTGAGCTCAACTTCCTCATCATGTCTAGACTCTTATAAACACTAAGAGTTCCTTAGTCTTAAGACACTTATAGTGATTAGGTGAACACTTAATCTAACCCTAGAGACTTAGAAGAGTTAACCATAGGGATAGGTTGTGCCTTAGGGATTTAGGAAGGCTTGCCTACCCTATAGCCCAATCCCAAACCCAATCCTTGCTTCCTTCCTTCAACAAACCAAACCACAAATTCAACTTTAAATTCCAAAATCAAATCCAACTATCCAATGATTAAAATCCATCACCAAATTCAAACTCCAAATCCCTTCCTAGGCCCTTTGATTTTATCTTATAGACTTAGCCTCAACCAAACCCAAATCAACCACAATCCAATTGATTTTCTCAATTATCAAATCCAATCTCAAATCAAATTCTGGAACATAAATCAATCCCAAATTCCAAATGATTGAAATCCATGATCAACTCCAAATTCCAAATTCCAAGAATCTCTTCCTAAGCCATATGAACCACCTTCATGTGCTTATGCAAAACTCTTTCAAATCAACTCAAACTTGGTTGATTTCTTTATAAATCAATCATTCCTTTATTTATACTAATAAATATAAACGAAACCCACCTTCTAATGACTAAAAATAAATCAAACCAAATCAAAACCCAAATTAGCCATTTCAACCTACATCCCTATGCTCAATCAAATTTGCTTCCAAATGACTCCAAACTTAAGTGATTTTCGCATGACCCATTTATATCTTCATTTATATTCACAAATATAAATGAAATATAAATTCAAATGACCAAAACCAAACTCAAACCAACTCAAATTCCCAATCTTAGCCTCTTTAGCCAAAATTTTGAACTTGGCTAAATGAAACCCAAATCAACTCAAAACTCATGGATTTCTTCATTCAATTATTCCTTAAATCATTGATCCAAATATAAACATAAATCACCATTATCAAACTAAAACCAAGTCAACCCAAATCAAGCCCAAGTTAACCCTTTTGACTTGAAATTGTCATATGAACCAAAACCCACTTGGCTCCAAACCAATTGCAATTGGGTTCATCTTTCAATCCTAAATCCATCTGTGAGTTCAATTAAACTTGAATCAAGCCTTGATCAATATAATTGACCCATTTAGGCTCACTTGACCCAAAGTGACCTAAAATACCTTTTTGTGGCAAGTTCTAATCCAGCCCAAATTAAATTGAACTAAGCCCATCTAAATGTCAATCATGATCAACAATCATCATGAGGTGATCAACCACCTTAAATTAGGTCAAACCAAGTCAAACCTAGCTTTTGACCAAGTCAACATTTAGCTCAATTGAAACCCAAATTAGCTAAAACCCACCATATGCCAAATTGATTGAAACCATTGAACCAAACCTATTCATAATCAATGATTAAACATGACCAAGTCATCAATTGAGACAAACCAAGCCTAATTGGCCACTTGGCCTAAGTTGACCCAAATTGGCCTAAAAAATTAAAATGGGTCAAATCATGGTTTAACCCAAATCGATTGCAACCAATGGCCTAAGTTTATCCCAAATCACTTATTGAACTTTACTAAAGCCATGATTAAGCCCAAGTTGACCAATTGGTCAACTTGACCCAACCTAGGCCAAATTGACCTAAAAGGCCAAATTGACCTGAAAGGTCAAATTGACAAAAATTCAAATTAATTCCAAATTAAACCAAACCAAAGCCTACAATCATTTTCAATCAACTAATTGAACTTGACTCAACACCTAACCTAACCCAATTTGGTCAAATTGGTCAACTTGACCAATTTGACCCTTTTGAATCCAAATGAGTCAAATTCAAACCTAAGCCAAACCAATCCAAATTAATCAACCAAACATTCCAAATCATGATTTAGACCTAACAAGCCTTGGTTTGACCCAATTTGACCAATTGGTCAACCCAACCCAATGTAACCCAAATGAACCCATTTTGACCAAATGAAGCTAAACCACTTCCCACCCATGGAATCCTTTGGCTAATCAAACCCACTCCACATCAGCCCCAAAGCACCCTCAAATCTATCTAAACTCATTTGAAACCAAGCCAAAGGGGATTGGCCATTTGCATTGGATCCTTACCATAAATGGAAAAGTCCACTTTATTTTCTCCATAACAGCCATCAAGATTCCAAATGAAGCATTCCTAAAGCTTCCTAGCCTATGCTAAACCCCCCAAGCATTTTCCATGGAGCAAAGGATCCAAGCTTTTCCTCATCCCCCAACCCATTGACAAAGAAGAGCAATTCCACCTTACTCCATATCTTCCTTGGAGCCACTATTTCTCCAGGCATCATGGCCGACGATGACACCTCCGATGGCCCGACGGGCCAATCGATGGGATTTATGAATTCAATCTTATCCCTCCACCTGGCTTAATTGTGAGATATACTCCCTCAATTCGAGCAGGGAATAATACTAATTGCATTCTCTGAGTCTCCAAGCCCATTTTGAACTCCCATAGAGCAATTCCAAGGATCCCCAAGCCTCCTTGATTTGGCCATTGCCATTCCCGTGTGCAAACTAAAATAGGATACCCTTCCCTCAAGCAGTACTCTCTCTCCACTAAACCAAATCCAAATTCCTTGCACCCACACCATCCTCATACCAAGCAACCAAACCATTTCCAAGCTTCAAAGCACCGGTGAGAGTTCAATTGAATCAAGTGCATGCGTGGATTGGTCAACCGAGCACTCTAGGACAAATTGAGCTTGAACTTCTTCAACAGAACCTCACCTCAACTAGGCGAAGCTACCTCCGATGTTGTACCACCGAACATTAGCTCTGGTGAGGTAATTCCTCAAAATTATAGCTTTAGGCCTTTGTGTGTTGGTCTTTTGTTAAAGAAATCTCTATGTTGAATTTCAACTTGATGTGATGTATGCCTTTTAGATGGTGGGATCATTTGATCCCAACCGAGCTTGAGCTCGATTGAAGAGATGGATGGTGCTCATCTTTCATCACTCACAAATGGAATAGATCATGAGCCGTCCATCTTGCGTGATCGAGATGAACGACTCTGATCAAATCTCACAGTAGATCCTTTGATTTCCCTTAACAATTAAAATCGTGATCAGAATCCCATGAGAAAGAGTATTTGCCTCCTCTGAGTCAGCACGCAAATGTGACTACTTAAATAGACAATCCCATCGCACCACGTGGAAACTACATCGCGTCAGCAGCCACGTGGCACAATGAGATTAAGGGCTTAATTAGGGCTAATTAATTAATTTTTAATCCTAAAACTTCCTAAAAGCAGAATTAATTATATAAAAATCCAAAAAATATAAACTTGGGCTCATTTTGAAAATATTTCATAACAAAATCTCAGAAAATTATAATTAATTAATTTTGAATAGTGACTTTGGCTTAATTAAGGTTTTATCAAAAAAATATAATTAGGTTAATTATATCTTAATTAAGCACTCAATTAATCTCAAATTTTCTGTGGATGCTTAGAAGGATGACCTCTGCCTCCCCTATTTTTTAGGATTTTATTGACTATTTAATTAGGAAAATCATTTGAGTAAGCCCTAATCACTCTCTTCATCCAATTAATTATAATTAAGGAATGAACATTAACTGGGTTAATGATTTGAACATAATTATCCTTGTCAAACAGTAAGATCACTTAGGAAATGTGATTTGGGATATTTCCCTAATTCATTTCCTAAGTCTTCATCTTTAAAAAATTAAATTAATTAATGGGTTAATTAATTGATTAATTAAGTGATTAAATCTCAAAATAAGGAAATCAAAACCTAATTGAATGTTTAAATGATTTAGGATTTGGATTGATGCCTTGCCCTTGATCCTTTCCCCTAAGTTAATTTCATCATTCAAATTAAAACATAATCAAAACATTTAATAAATTCATTAAAAGCTTAATGAAATTAAAATTAAAAATTCATCCTTACCTAAGCAACCTTTAATTAATCTAGGGTAGCACCTTTAGTGTTCAATAATCCAAGGTGAGAGGCAATGAAATTATGATTAGCTCACATGTGTGAGAAAATCATAAGAGTAATTAAGTGAGATCACTTAAATTTAATTAATTATTAATCATAAGCCAATTATTATGCCTTTCATTTCTTAGAGCATTGCAAATTTACTTTTCATGTGGTTACATATCATATTGGCTTATTATTAATTAGTTAATTAACTTAAGGTGATATAAGTAAGGGATAATTAATTCGTACCTTAACCTAATCAACACATAAAATTAACTTAAATATTCTTCATTAAACTAAACTAATTCACACATGGGAAAATGGGTTAGGATTAGCAAACCATTCTCATATTTTTTAAATCAAATCAAATTCAAGATAAAAATGTACTTAAAGAATTTTGATTCATTTTAAATAACCTTATTTAATATGATTGTCTTTAAGAATTAATTGGGGTGAATGAAATCATGTGTTTACATTCTTTTATTTCTTTCCAATCATGCTAGATATTGTTTGTCATATGAAGTCATGCATTCATTTCATTTGAAAATTAATTAAATAAAATATTTTCTTTTATGTCAAATTGAATGTGTTGGCTAAAATTAAAAATATGAGTGGCTATTATCACTATTAAACCAAAAATATATTTTTTTAAAACCTACAAATCAATTATTACAAATGAAGTAATGCTAATTACAAATACTTATAAGCTTGCATGTGATGATAGTATAAGATGTGTATTAAGTTCTCTTTCTTTCTCTTAACATGGATTCACATAGAGGTAAGTGTATAGTTCATTTGAAAATAACACAACACTTACCTAAATCTATTCTATGCATCTCATGTTAATACTTAGAATTTTCATATTACACATGTAAATCATACAACCAAATCATACATAATTTCTTGCATGATTCTCCATTTGGTTCTTTTGTACATTCATATGTATTTGAGAAAAGTGGTATATTAGTCCGACATCCTGGGGAGATTTTAAGTAGCCTAAGAAGGTCTTGTACCTTACACCCCGTGTAGAAAATAATGGCCATACTAACTTAAACCTTATACATATATATATATATATATATATATATTATATGTTGTGTGTGTGTGATGCCAATGAATAAAGAATCAAAAATCAAATAAATAAAACAAAACTTCTGCATGGATTTTTGTATCCTTATAGTTATTTATATATCTACATGTATCTAAGAAAAATGGTATATTGGTTTGGACATCCCGGGGTTGTGAGGTTTTAAGTAGCCCTAAGTAGGTCTTGTACCTTACACCTTTGGTGTAGAAAATAATAATGTCGTACTCACTTATAAATTTTATAGATGTGAACGTGTATTTAGCTAATGGATAAAAAATCCCTCTTTTCTATATAACAAAGACATGCATTGATAATTCAATTAACAAATGAAATATTTAAATTTAAAATACATTTCTTTACATTCATCATCAAAGTATGGTAAGATTTACATTGTATGTATAGGTATGCTTAAGATTGTTTATATGCATGATATACATTATGGAAAAAAATGGATGAGTGTGTTATGTTATAGTAATCCATCCTAATTAATCCTAAGATGCCTTTCTTATTGAATAGGGCTATTTAGAATGAATCTAAGCTTAGGGTTAATTAAAATACATAATAAATCATTCACTAAAAGAAATTCATTAATCAACTTACTTTAGAAATTACTTTAAGGTGGGGATAAATGAGAGACTCTCCCTCTCTTTCTTTCCTTTATACACTTAGTTGCTAAGTGTAGGCTACATGAAACAAAAGAAAAATACTAAGTAAAAATCCCCAAATCAACTAAACCAGTTAAAGAGAAGTCAACCTTTTATAAATTAAATCCCTCACACTTAACAATCATAACTCTAAAGCCTAGTTAGAATATACCACACAAGATCTAACACATGCACATTAGGCTAAGTCACTATTTCAAGCTTTATGTTAGGGCGGTGCATGGTTTGATGAATGTTTAGTTTTGTGATGTATTATTTTAGACTGGATGTTAGAGTGTATGTGCATAGCCTGAATATGAGGCTGATATTAGCCTAATCATGTTTTATTGAGGGGGTCATGCTTAAGGGGTCATTGTAATAAAAATAAAAATACTTTTTGCTATGCAGGTTGCTTAGCCCCTAAGCAAGTTAGGACATGTGGACTTGGTTACCCATGTGTGGGGTGCTAAGTCTAAATTATTCCTATAACTACTTGGATTGTATGGTGTGTTTAGCCAGCATTTGTTTTATAGGTGTAGCTAAATTTACTTTCCTTCCTTTTATTGTAATTTTTGCATAAGGATTAGGATAACTGTTATGGGGATTAAGGATAAGTATTGGTTATAAGATGATGTCTTATATACCATGTGATACCTTTGGAGTAGACAACATATCAATCAAGCCAAAAGAAAGAAAGAAATGGAGAAAATTAAAAATGAAGAAATGAAAGATGAAGAGTAAAGAATGGAGGATAAAGAATAAAGACCCCCATAACACTTATCATTTCATAATTATAATTATTCTTTCATTATACCGAGATGTATAAGGGTAGAGCTATGCTATTCACATTTTCTTTTAGGTTGTATGGTGGTACTCGACTCCATCGGCCTTTTATTCTTTTGTGATAGCTTTATAAAATTGTTTGATATTTTGTTTAGCTTGTGCATTAGAAATAGTATGCTTTTACATAGTTTCTTTATGATTAGTGATTGATGTGTGGCCTGAAAGCGATTAGGCTCCTAGGATAAAAATAAATTTTCTATCCCATTAATAACTCATAACTAAAATTTTAAAATAATTCATAACCTCACATAAAAGCCTAGGAATTAAATCAAGATAATAAATTTTAAGCAACCCCTTAGTGGATGATTGAATGTATAATATCATGTATATCATATTCTTCCACTGTTGCTAAGATAGGGCTTCCATCCGTGCCACAAAATAAAGGCTTAACCCATAAGAGCCTTTGATGGAAAGAGACCTCTTTCTCTCCTAATTTAGCCCACAATCAATTTCTCATGCATTTTGGGATACAAAATTCCATAGCCTGTGTCAAAATAAAAGGTCCAAAAAATCAAATAAAACTTGTCAAAATTTTGCATTAGATTTAAGTCATTACTCATGCCCTTCATGATCTACTCTCTTAGTGAGTGAGTTTAAGGACTTAGTTTTTTTTCCTAAATAAATAATAGCCTAACCATCTTGCAAAGCATATGAATTGCCAAAGCATAGGAGGAGTTAGCTGGCTGCCACTCGAAGGCCATAATAAGCCTAATAGTTGGATGGTTTATTCTCTCTTATGGAGCTAAACTATATACCCATTTTGCCTTAGATTTAGGTCATGATTTGGCTCTCACCAAAACTCTCTAGATTTAGGATCTGAGGTTGTTGTTTCCCTTTACGGGCTACAAGCTTAAATTCTCACCTCTTAGGAATTTTCATAACCTTGTGCTATGGAATTTTAAGTCCTAGATTTCTAATAAAAATTTAACTCAAACAAATAAATCTTCTCAAATTCAAATATATAAAGCCCAGCCATAAGATAAATTGGGAGTGCTCACTAGGCTTCCTAGTATCATGAGAACTCCCTACCCATCTCCCTTGGTTTCTATAAGAACTCTTCTTCTTTGATCTTTCCCACTTGATTTTTAAAAATACAACTAATCTTTTGATAGTCCTATCTTTGAATTATTTGGAGATAATAATCGCCTACTTTAATCGAGAGTATTCTTAAGAGATTCATTTTCCTCAAGATATAATTAACTATGGAGGCTTGCCTCAATAGAAAACTTAAAAAACTCGGTTTAAATAAACATAGCTTTACTTTTTCATGTAAACTAGGAGAAATTCTTTGGTATATTTAAAGACCCATCATGCCTTAGGAGTCCTTATTAGGTGATTAGGTTCATTATAGGGTAGTGACTTCTATCTCCCGAGATAGTATACTATTCCTTAATATCGTACCTGATAACCCTAATAAGTACATTGACGGATCTGCGTGGTGTCCCCTCACACAAACACACCCAACACCAAAAATAAACACCACAGGTCATCAAAATGATCTTCTCGATCTATGCTTTTAATGACAAGGTCATCAATGTAGCATTCTACTTTCTGATGAATCAACTCATCGAAGATGCATGTCATGGCCCAATATGTATTTGAATTCTTCAACTGATGGGCATGATAAAGATATACCAATTAGCATCTTAAATGATATGCCTTTTCATCTTCGTGAGCCATCTTGATTATTAATCCTGATATGTCATTAGTATTGTCAATTAGTTTTTGATATTGAAGAATTTCTTATTTAGGTCCTGTCAATAAACATGAATATTCTTCTTCCTAATTGGGATAATATTGGCTATCTAATATGCATACTTCTCCTCTCGGATGAAGCCTTCTTTGATAAGCTTTTTAGTTTCTACATTTACCTATTTTTCAATCTCTAATCTTATTGTCCTTGGAGCTTGCTTAATAGGCATTGCATCTAGTTTAATGATAACTTTATGAACTGCCACCTCAAGGGATAAGCCTGGTATTTTAAAGTATGTCCAAGCAAACCAGTCCCTGAATTCGCATAGCAGAGCTTTCCTCTCTTTAACCTTTTGATCGTATGAATCGATTTGAAGTTAGGATCATCCTCTATTCCCAAGATGATTTCCTTTAACTCATTTGTCCACCATCTTCAAGCTCTTCAGGTGCTGTCTTGGCTTCTACCTCACCATCATTTATAAGATTGACTTCATAAGGATCATCTTCATGTTTGATCTCAGTGTCAATCTCTTTTTCTATTAACGCATAATAGGTTTTTCTTCGATAGTGTTTATGTCAGATGTATCCAAGACCTTTAAATATATGATTATCATACTTTTGTGAGGTCTATGAACTTTTTAGACCCCAGAGGATATCAAAGAAGTGGTCTTACCATTTGTCTGTCCCAATATAAATACCCAATTTATGCTTCATCTTGAGAATATTTGGAGGATAATATTTTGGCATTCTTGTGAGAATCATATCATCGGATTCATCAAATTGCATGAACCAATCGCTTGGTGGTAGCACTCGACTTGTAGAATGAAATTCTATGTTCATCACTTCTAGGCAAGACAAGCACATAGAAAGTCTTTAACTCTTCAACAATATGGGCTTCATGTGGAGTAACTTTCTTGAAGTGTTGAAAATGAACTGGCATGATCACTAATGAACCTTCTGATATCAATAGATCTACCATCTTTCTTGAAGAGATACATAGAACTTCACCTTCATAAGTGAGTTCAGAATCATTACCATGGTTTGCATACTCTAAATTTTTCTTTCCTTTCACCAAAGACTTATTTATTCCCTTAGTCCCAACAAGCGGATCATCCTCTTCTTCTTCTATGTCACTAGCCAGATGAAGGACTAGCCTTTTCAACTTTGATGATGCATTGGTTGCTTTAGGAAGAGTCAGTATTGCCTTCTTTCTTCTTTTTTCCATCTTCATTTCTTTGGATTATTTTGCAACATTTGAAGTAGAAACCTTAAATTATTGAGGCCTGGGCTCCTTCAATAAATAGTAGCATCTTCATATTTTAGCTTCATGGACTACAATGTCAAGATTGCTGAATTTTGTGTTCTTCCTTGTCTCTTATGTATTTCATGCATTGTAAAGTAGATGAGACTATTTCATACTCATGCAGCCAAGGATGACCAGCCCTAACGAGGTGTCGAAGATTAATGACATAGAATTTGGCTTTTGTATCAAGTTCTCTGAATCTTAATGGCAAGGTAAACGATCTGAGTGTCTTTTTCTCTTTTTCATTGAAGCCATGGATCATCAATTTGTCTCGTCCTAGATGGTGAATGTCAATAGATTTTCCCTTCAATGCTTTCAGACTCATGAGATTGACAGATGAACTTGAATCAATTAAATTTTGACTATGACAAGCTCTTGTAGAGATATATAGTTTATTATCGATGTTCTCGAGCATAAGATCCTCCTCGAGAAGGTGATTATCAAGGTCTTGAGATTGTAATACTTCAGTCATACATCGCTCGATGAAGTACGCTCCATATTTCTTTATATTCTTAAGTACTTGAATTAAGGTTTCATGGAAATCCTATGACATCCAGAGGGCCTCATACACACTCAATTGTACAAGGATCTTCCTCAAGAGTGACAAAGATGTTATAATCAACTCCTTTATCCATGTTAGACTTCTTCTTTGGATCTTTAGGAATTATATTTTCATTAACTTCTATATTCTTGTCATTACATTTATTTGGCTTTTCTTTCTTTTATGATGATGGCAAAGACTCACTTAGTTGTATTTGAGTCATTTATCGCTCATTCTTCTAAAGAAGTATCCCCTTCAGAATCACTATTTATGCTAGAGGATCGGATGGTTTCTTTAGAATCACTTCCCAATTTTATTCCCTTCATCATGGGGATATTGAAGACTCTAACTCATCTTCCTTCGGAAAGCACAAGTCTTTTTTTGAGCTATCATATGTTTGCTTCACCATTAGGAAAGGCTTGAATGCCACATCATTGGTGGTTCTTCTGGATTATCTTGAATTGAATTCCATCTGAGTATCCAAGAATGAAAACCCTGACTTCTCTAAAAAGTGATTCTTCTCCATCATCTTCTTCATCATTTATTCAATGATTTGGAGTCCTAACATAAAATCAGCAAGTTTCATTGGCTATCTTATTGGTTATTGATATTCTTCAAGATTATTAATAATTTTTTGGGTACTAGATTTCTTCTTCATCTTCTTTTGTTTATTTTGGGAGTGTTTAGAAACTCTAATGTGTTGTTTCTGTGTCGAACACAAATCACCTTAGATTGCTTCTAAAGAGCATGACCTTTTGATGTGGACCCTACTTTTAGTTCCAGTATCGGTTCAAATGGTGATTTCTACTTGAAACCAAGAACGTCTTTTGGCCGCTTCAGCATCTTCACAGTTTTCTTTGAGACCATAGTCTCCCATTTATCATCCACAACTTCCTTTTCTTTTGCTTTATTTTTCTGCGAGGGCCGGAAGAGGACGTAACCATCATTGTAGATTCTTTCTTTGGGTGAATAAGAAGACTATTAGATAGCATAAATTCACCTCTCTTGTACTTCATTTTTAACCAGTATTTGAATACATAGTAATCTTCTATAGGGTGGCTAACTACCCAATGATATGAATAATAATTTGAGCTAGCTATACATCATGACACTTCAGGTGTTTTACATTTTGGTAACTCCAACCCTGCCTTGAGTGCTTATCGAAATAGTTTAGCTACACTCTCTCTTTTGAAAGAGTATTTTTTATTCATTTTCTCTTTAAGAGATGGATGCATTTGATCATCTTCAATGATTGTCTTGCATCATTACTCAAAGTTCGGGTTTGTCATTGCCTCAAGAATAACTTTGGTTGAGAATTAAAGGGTTGTTTGACCTTTTCTTCAAAATAAATGAGTTATTTCGCCTTATCTGCATTATATGTTGCTCACCTTCCTCTATTCGAACAATATGAGGCAGTGTGAGATTCACTTCTCCTTGATTCTGAGAATTTTCCTTCCTTTATTTTGTCTGGATGACTTTCAAGCTTGGAAAGATTCAACTTTTCAAATTTTGCCACCCAATCAAGTAGTTCTTGGAAGGTGGTGATGGAAGTTATGCATTAATATAACACTAATTTATCATCAATGTTGCCCATTAGCAACTGAATTGCATGTTCCTCTTCCAGCTATTGCTTGCACTTCATCCTCATGTTGCGCCAATGACTTATGTATTTAGGATCATCCCTTCTTCTCTTCTCTAGTGAGAGATTATTGTAGTCTTAATGCACTAGCAAATCTTTGATAAATATTGCCTCCAATTTGGTGAATGTCTTATGAGTCATTTGGCAACTCAAACCATTCAAAGCAAATTGAGTTAATCAACAAACCGCAAAACAAAAAGGTGTCACCCTTTGTTACCATAAGTTGCTTTAAATTATGTTAGGTGTTGCCTGGGTTACCATTGCCATCAAATGAGTATAATTTCAACACTGAGAATCCATATATGGCATCATATTCGGGATATGGGCTTAATTCACCGCTTTCTCCACGTTCTACAATTATATGCTTTGATTTTACTTATAATGATTTCAAGTTGTATGGTTGTCACTACCTCAGATGTGCTCAATATATGTTGAGGAGTATGTTGAGCAGTCAATTGATTGACTTTATTTCTACCATAACGAGCACTTTATGCTCTTGAGGTCTATGATGCTTTCTTAACTGGTGGATTGATGGGCGTAGTTTTGGTTGTTTGATGATTGGAGGAACTAGTTGCATTATGAGTGTTTCTCTACATCATTTGCATCATGAGATTCATCTACATCATCATCGATCCATCTTTAAATTTAGTTGAGAGATCTCTTTATCCTTTGCTTGATCTACACTACATTTCCCAAAGTACCTAAGCTTTAGTAAGGTAATAATGTGTATCTTCTTCTTCTATTCCTCTTCTTGCTCATCACTTAAGGAGGAACTAAAGGTTCCACTTTTCTTTGATGTGTGGTTCTTGATGTGGATAGGAGGTGTGGCATGACATGGATCTAAGATGTTACACCATATGGTTCTCATGTGTTGTACCATATTCACATCTACCCAGAGATCTTCTTCATCTTCCTCTTCTTTAGCCTTATGATCGACATCTCCATCTAATTTCGTCTCAGTGTGGACAACATCTCGATGGAGGGCTATAATCAAAATAAAGGGAAGATCATTTAGGTTGGTGATGGAATTCCTAGGATTCTCTTTGTCTTCACCATTCGCCTCATTGATTGTAAATATTTTTTGAACCCATTCACCTATATGGATCTTATGCAAATAATGTCATGCCTTTTACCTTTCTATGGTTCTTCTTCTTGAAGCTTCAAACCTCTTCATTTTCTAGACCTTGGTAGGATTCCAACGCTGGTATGTTGTCATGTTGATTTTATTTGTAACACTCAGTTCTTATTACCACCCATGGTAACTTGATGGAGCATTATTATTTCTCTAATAATTGGCCTTTGATATCTCTTCTTCATAAGGCCTTATTCTTTACAACTTACTTATGCACTCATAGAATAAAGTCTCAAGATGCCTCCTTGGGTTAGAGCTTGGTATTGTTTCTCCCAAAATGATTACTTAATATCAAAAATTTACTCCTTTCCACCCATTTGAGATTTTCAAATTTGTTGTGAGTGGGAACACTGCCATGGTTGTATGGATGGTTATGTATATGGTGAGAGTTGATGGGCTGACAAAGATTCCTTCATCTCCTCCTTCTAGTTAGCTTTCTTATATGGGGAAGCTTCAACATCATGTTGGCCTTTACAAATGGCAAGGTCGGCAAGAAGTAGTGTTTGATGCACCAAAATTGGCCCAATTATAACTCTTTCATGGGAGCTTCATGTCCTACAAATATGAGGCTCTTGAGAACCTCAAAGAGTATGGGACCTTTTGTATATTTTACTGCAGGGTTGATGTGCAAATAGAGCATGATTGTCTCATGAACAAGAATTGGCGGATTGTTTGGGAAAATCAAGCTACCAAATTGTATAGTCTCCAACTGTTGATGACAAATAAATAAAGGATGTTGGCTCTATGTCGCAAGAAATGATGCATTCAAGATCCATCGTGAAATGAAAGATGGGGATTAGTATGAATGATATATCTTCACTTTCATGATATGAGATATAATTAACAAACATGATAGAATATTAAAGCAAGTTATATATAAATAAAATCTTGAAAATTTTAGAATTATGTTCATCATAAAAAAAATGATTTTAAATTTCAACCAATTTTATTTTATAAATATCTTTAAAATTTGATTTTATTATACTCCACTACTATTATAGCTTTGATTCAACTAGCCAAAGATGGAAAGAGAAACCTATCCCCAGCGGAGTACCTAAAAATCTGTGGACTCTGAAAATTCACCATCGACCTCTCGATGAAGAGAGTATGATATAATTTCAATGAAATTTTCAAAAGGTAGATGGAATAATAGATAAGACACTACCCAGATATCTCATCCTCATTTTGTGAGGATTTCAGATCTAGTTCCAAGCTTTTTTATAGGCGCAAGCACCTATAGTTAATTAACCCTCAATACTGAAAGAGAACTTTCGATTAAGGCTAGTCGTTAGATCGCTTAATGTGTAGCATATAGTAGCAGCATATGGAGTTATATAATTTAGAGTTTAGATTTATAAAATTTATCATCATTTAAACTTAAGCGGATGGTTGGGGGAACGATGATGCATCTGATATAGATCCCATGGTTTGGTCATCCCGGACTATCATGATCTCTAGTTTACTTAGTTAAAGGAGGTAGTGACCCAACTTAATGGATCCTTGTCAGCCCATGGATTACGTCACCCAAGGAATTATAGACCTAGGGTGGTGTTTAACGACATATTTAAGTCCACCTTTTAATGGAGGATTTTGTCATCAAGTGCACCCTATGGTTCACATCTCAAAGGGCGTGAGCTTGTGGGGAGCATGTGTGATGCCGAGATAATATAATAGTGTCATTTAGTGGCAACCACGATGAGGACTTTATAACATATCATATGAGCTCTACCAAGTTTCACAAAATGAGACACGATGTCCACTAGCATGAGATTGATTGAGAGTGAACATAGTAGAACACTTGAGTTGACATTGGCTTCTTTGTGAGCTAGAGTTTGCCTTAATTTATCGTCTTCAACAAACAATTATGGTAGGTGGATTGAATTTTAGCTTTATTTTAAGCCTGTAAAGATTGAATTTCATTTAAGCATTTAGCATTCAGCATAGTGTTGGGGCCCATGTGAGTTGTTTTATTTCAAATTGATTTAACTTTATATATTTGAATAGTGTTGCCTATTTTGATTGAGTTTTATTCAAAGAATAAGATTTAGATAAAATTTTGACAAAGATTTCTGCACCATCTTGAGCCCCTAAATAGCTACAATAGGGGTTCTTTGCCCACCATGCAAGAAAGACAAATTTCAATATTGTTGCCTATTTTGATTGAGTTTTATTGCAAGAATAAGATTTAGATAAAATTTGACATTTGATATTATCTGTCATCCCTAAATAGGGGCTACAAGTTGATGGGCACCACCATGCAAGAAAGACATTTATGGGTGATATAAATACCACAACCGAATGCGTCATCCCACCATGCCAAGAAAGAAATATATGGGTCTTTGAAGCATTATGTAATAGATTTCTCACCATACCAAGAAATGGGTGTAACATACTTATATACTTGTAATGTCAAGTTAAAATATTAATTTTAGCTTTGTAGTTAAGCTATTTATGCATCATGCTAGATAAAATTTTGTAACAATTTTGGCGATCCGCATTGTCAGATTTACTGAGTATGTTGGGTTTGCCCACCATGCCAAGAAAGGTGTATATGAGTGGTATAAACCATGACTTGATTGCGCAATCCCAACATGCTAAGAAAGATATGTATGGGGCTCTAAGGTACCTACTGAAACAGATTTTCCTGCCATGCCAAGAAAGGCATGTATGAGTACTTATACACCTGCAATGTAAGTTTAAACAATAATTTTTTGTTGTGGCATGGATTTTGGTCAAGCTATGTAGGCCCAATGTTAGTTTGAAGTTTGGCAGCATCCCGATGTCGTCCCCGTGTAAGGGGCTGCCTCGGGTATGCTAGGTCTACCCACCACTTCAAGAAAGGTGTGTATGGGTGGTATAAAGGACAGCCAGAATGCGTCATCCCATCATGCTAAGAAAAGCATGTATGGGGTTCTAAGGTACCTGTTAAAATAGATTTTCCCACTATAGCAAGAAATGCATGTACGATTACTTATACACATGTAAGCAAACACTGATTTCCCCTACACGCCAAGAAAGGAGTGTACATGTACTTATATTCAACACAGGCTTTGGGTGAGCACGAGGGCACGCGGGGGCGCTCACAGGTACTAGTGCATGCACGCGGGGCATGTGTGGTGCTCTGAAAAGTTTTCGCGTCACATGCGCTTGTGCTTGCGTGACCCGGACGACGAGCCGTATGGGATGCATCGCAGAGTCGGATGAAGGGCGAGGGGGGCTTCACCTATGGGAGTGGGATGTTTCATGTCATGCCACCACCAACCGCGAATAGTGGGATGGGGGCTGTCACATGCGGAGCGGGAGAAGAGCTTCGAGCAATTTTTTTTTTTGGGTGACAGATTTTAGGGTTGTTAGAGTTTTGGGATTAAAGTGGGTATTTATAGAATTTTTTTATTTTAATTAAGCATAATTTGGGTTTTTGTGCCAACATTATCATATAAGAAATATATATGTCGATCTTAAGTTATTCTGTTGTTTGAGATGCAATGGATTAGAGATAGTTTGGTTAAGTCAGCATTGAATTGGAGTCAATTTAAGTTCAAATTTGCATGTCGTCGCTTCCGATCGCTCGATATTCGTGCAGACTAGTCTAAATCAAGCATGAATAATCATTTGATAGGTTTTGGCATTTCAACGCTAACGGCGTGATCAATTTCGCAAACGGAGGTCATTTGGGTATTGTTGCGACTTCCCAACCTTGATATGTATACCAGCGCATCGGCGGCCCTCCTTCTTAATCGGTCGACCGTCGAATTATGTAAGATGCATATTTTGATTAATTTTGATGTTTTAAATGTGATGGAAGAGTCCATTTTATCGATCGAAGGTCGTTTCAATTGATTTTCAGTGCCGTCGAGTGTATTTCAGCTCTAATTTGCTTGTTGTTATATAAGATTGCTCGAAATTCACTTATACTCATACGAATTGAGCAGGAATAGTCTCATTTGATAGATTTTGACATTTTGATACTAACGGCGTGATCAATATCATGAACGGAGGTTGTTTGGGCAACGTCGTGGATTCTCGATCTCGATATGCGTGTAGGCACTTCGACGACCCCCTTCATGATCGATTGACCGTTGAATTGTGCAATATACATATTCTGATCAATTTCAACATTCTAAATGCAATGGCTGAGTCCATTGGTCGATCGGAGATCATTTCAACTAATTTTCAATATTGTCGAGTGTATTGTCGATTTGCATGTTGAGCTCATCAAATTATGAAGACTTATGGCCCATGCATGGAGGTCACGAGGGAAAGGGTGGCCGCCATTAATATGAAGCATTAAGTTGCCTTATTATTTTATGTCATCCACTCATTTCACATTCTATTATTTTATGGATTCAATCATCTCACATGTCATGCTTCGAATTTTTAAATTCAAAATTTCAAACATAGAGTTTCTAGAATAAAATTAAAAATTACATAAATAAATAAAAAAGAAAATCATAAAATGGGGCTTAGCAGGCTAATGGGCTATGCCTTCTTCTTTCTTGAATTTTTGTGGGCTTTAGCTTGAAATCTTATAATGGACCTTCCGCTCTAATTTCTGGATCCACATGATGTTCTACATCAATTAGGAATTATATATAGACGACTATAACAAACATAGCATAGTTTTGTTATAGATGGATGGTATTGATTAAACCAATAATCAATGCAAAACTATTAGGATGAGTTCAGTTTGTTATAGGATGTTTGGGGCAAATCCTTGGAGTGAATATGATGAGGAATGATCTCCTTAGTGTGTATTCGATCTTTGACAAAGATACAATTTATTTCAATATGTTTTGTTCTTGCATGGCTAGTGCTATAGCTGAAGTGTTATCACAACAGAGAGGTGTTGGTTCAATGGTATTGAGCTGAAGTTCCTTAAGGAGACACTAAAGCCAAATTATATTAGTAATTGTTGTTGTTAGCTTACGATATGCAGTCTCAGTAGAAAACTTTGCTATTATGAGTTGCTCTGATACCATGAAAGAGCTAAAAAAGTGAAATGAATTTGATGTGCAAAGTAATGCATTTCACTATATAATGAGCAAGACAAATAGGACTATAAATAGAGAATTATAACCAACATAGTCGAGGTTTGCTATAGACAGATGGTATTGATTAAACCAATAATTTATGTAGAACGGTTAGGATGAGTTCAGTCTATTATAAGAGCTATAACTTATCAAAGGATGCCTTTTCACTCTCATACAAAGTTTGTCCTTTTAAATTTACTGGTTATTGATAAATCTTTTATTATTATATTGCTGCTTTGTTCTATTTAGTCTATAATAGTTTGATTAAACTAACCTTAATATGTTTGCTTATATTTAAAATATTGTTCGATTAGTAGTTCAATAATTGATCATTTGCAATCTTTTCCTCCATGAAGGTTAATCTTTATTTGTGTTAAATTAATGTAATATTTAATGGCTAGTCTTGCCAGTGAAGTGTTCTCTCTCCCATTCGTTGTTGTTTCATTGAGGTATGAATGATTATAATAATTATTATTATTTTGAATATTTTTACTATTAAGTAAATGTTTAGCGTATCAGTTCTATATTCTTTAAATTGATTGCCTTTTTCATTTGATTAAATAGTTCTAGGAAAAATAGGTAAGTGCCATACAATTTGTATTGTTTTTTTATTCTGTTGTGTTCATTTTTCACTCAGATGGTTGATGCTTGATCTGAGATGTGCTAAGTTTATTTGAGAGATTAGGCTTATATTTGTTATCTCATATGCCATATGATCTATGACTTGACACAACTTTATGTTTTTTGTATGTTTGTTTATGTATTTGATCGATTGATTCGTCTTATATTCAATTAATTTTAATAATTCATGTGTGTGTGTTTTTTTTTTTCATTTATGGATGTGTGTTTTGATAGACTATATTACTAATCAATAAAAGTGCTCCATTTAAAATGACAAAATTTTTAAACTAAAGATCTTTAAACCTATAATAAATAGGCTTAACAAAAAAAAAAATAATAGAAATAATCGAAAAGAGTCCAGTCTAAAATATTTTTTTTTTAAAAGGAGAATTCATACATATCACACAATTCTTATGTATTTACATATCTAAAATCACAGCGTGCATAAAATATTTTATTGGCCTAAAATATTTTTTTTTGAATTTACATACATATCACACAATTCTAATATATTTACATATCTAACATCAGTGTAAAATATATTTTTTTATTTGGAATTTAGATATATCATATCAATTCAGATATATTTACATATCTAACATATATTTACTTATTTTAAAATATGCATTTTTTTAAAAGTGAAAAGTGATATTTTGATTATTTGAAGAACATAAAAAAATATGTCAGTTTAGTTATTAGATATATAAATACATAAGAATTGTGTATATATATATATAAATGAAAAATACTAATTTTTAATTTTGATTTGAGGCCTCAACTTTAATTTATTTTTTTTAATAAATATCTAAATTTTATATTTAAAATATATTTATTTTATATATATAAAAAAATTTTATTAAAATTTAATGATCTTTTATATAAATTAAAAAATTTATAATATTTATAAATATAAAATTTTAAATTTAAATATGCAAAAAAATATAAGAATTTCTCTTTAGGGATATGTTTAAAATATATAATAAATTTATAATAAAAAAAAATTAATTTCATTTTACATATTATACATATTATTACATAAGAAATTTATACATATATATATATTATATATATAGGGATATTATACATATTATTGTATATATATATATATATATATACTAATTATTAATATATATATATATATAATATATATATAATATTATATATTTTTAAGCCAAATATTTTATATAATATAGCTAAATTATTATAAATTTATTATACATTTTAAACGTATTGATCAGAAACTTCATCTTATATTTTATATATTTAAATTTAAAATTTTATATTTACATAAATATTATAAATTTTTAATTTTATATAAAAAAGATTATTAAATTTAATAAAATTTATCTTTTATGTATAAAAAATAAATATATTTTAAATATAAAATTTAGATATTTAAAAAAAAGATAAATTAAAGTTGAGGTCTATCAACAAAATTATAAAATTTTGTATATTTTTTTGAGTGATTTATATAAATACCACACAATTCTATGTATTTATATATCTAACACCTAAATTTCAATTTTATATATATAACACTCTAATCTCAATATCACATAAAATATCATTTTATTCACTTTTTTAAATGAAATGTATCTTTTAAGCATGTATTAGATAAGTAAATATCTAACTTAGATGTTAGATATGTAAATACATAAGAATTGTGTGATATGTATGTAAATTCCCTTTTTTCAAATAAAAAAATATTTTACGAGTTGTGTGATATGTATGTAAATTCCCCTTTTAAAAAAAAAAAATTTAGGCCAAAAAAATATTTTGTTAACTGATGTTAGATATGTAATTATATAAGAATTGTGTGATATGTATGATGTGAATGATATAATCATGTAAAGGCGTATTTATTTGAAATTTTTTGATTTTATTTGCTAATTAAAGTTTAAATTAGTTTAAATTTTGCCATTTAAAATGTGTTTTTCTCAACTTTCTGTTTTTTTAATGATCAATTTAAGGACTTGCTGGAAAGCTGCTCAAACGGTATTTTACATGCTATGTTTATGGGCACTTAGCTAAAAATAAGGATCAGTTATTCACCTATAATTGAAAACTAGGTTAGTACAAAAACAATATAAACAGAAGAAGAAAGGTTAAGTTAGTAGTAGAAAATGCCGGTGAAAGCACTACCATGACGATCCCAAGCACTTTGAAGAGTTAAACGGCTACATCAAGCGTTCCATCTTCTGTAATTTTGGATTCCTTATTTCAGCTTTGGTTGGCTTAATTTGTTATCATTTAAGCTTTATGTTGGTTGTGTTAGGTGTTATTAAGTTAGTAATTATGAACCTTGCATAGTCAATTGTGTAGTTCCTTGAATTTCAATTTTTTATTTTATTTTATTGGAGACTTCTTTTATGTGATGAATATATCGTTGTTGTAGTCTTTTCATTTTTTTAGCCAATGGTATTTTGATACCATCAAAATTTATCTTAAAAATATTTATTTATTTATAATTATTACGTTTTGTTGCCAACGTTAGAGGAATCAAATCTAATGCTTGTATAAAGTTATAATCTTCATTAGGATTCTTTAAACCCCTTATATGAAGTAGATTCATAGAAGTAGAAGAACGACACATTCAACAAGAACTTTATTGATTTCACTGTAAAGTCGTCAATCTAACACTAAATTGCATTAAAAGACTGCAAGTTGAATACTCATTATTGCAACAACCAGTGAAAAGAAGCAATAAGTCCCACATCCCACATCGGATCACAAAATATAGTCGAAATGAGGAAAGGAGCACATGTCCCTCAAACTACTACAAAGATAACGAAGCAAAGCGCAGCAAATCTAAATAGAGATAGAGGAAGCTCAGGAAACCATAAATGCTAAAGAAGATAGCAAAATGATCACATAAACTTATTAAACTAAGGATTCTGTAAACTTCAAATGTCGTAGAATCTTTTGAATCGCAAAAGGAGACTCTGTATCAATTTTTTCATGCTCAGAAAATTTCAACTTCAATGACTTGCTTAGTCTAAATTTAACCGATAGAATTGCGTGTAGCACTTAAAATTTTGATAAAAATATCAATAAATCATCATATATTATTTAGCCCTCAATTGCATAAGATACAATTGATATTTTATGATAAATGGTGAACACGATTTCACAAACAATGATAGCTTTGTTAAGAGAGACATGATTATTGGATACTTCTAGTATTATTTTTAACCTTGATGAATTTTTGTTCTTCCTCTTAAATGCATTATATATCATGCTTATTCACTTCTTCCGGTTTCAAATGGTACCATAACAACCATTTTGACTTCTGTTTTGGTTCCTTCTCTCTTTCTAACATTAGCTTTCCAATTGATCCACCTCTTTCTCCCTCATTGGTCGACTTCTTTCTTCACAAAATTTCTTAATCTTGTTTCCTCTCATTTAAAACCTTTGCCTCTAGTTGTCACCCGCATCTTTCATTTTCAAACGTTGTTGTTGGGTTGAGGAATTCAAGATTTTATTTCTCTTCTTTAAACAACCACCTCTTATTATTATTATTATTATTATTATTATTATTATTATTATTATTATTATTTTATTACTATCTAGTATCACATCTTGATAAACATTTATCCATATATAAGGCCAAACTTGCTCTCATCCTCACAAATGAGATCTCAGATCTTTCTAGGCATCTTTATTTTTCCTATTATTAGCAAATTTGCATTGAGCTGCCTCAACCTGGAGGTTATCTATAAATTTAAGCTTGATTAATGTTTGTTGGCGACCAATCCATTGAGCTTATGACCCTCACTTATTATTATACTATCTTTAGAAGGAGAATACTTTTCTTTTTATAGTTCTACTATAACAATGATTTTTTGATGCATATGTTAAAAAGTAGCTCTAGTTTAACTTATTTAAGAAACCTTCTACTACTTAGCTGTGGTCTTCAAAAATTCGCCACCAACCTCTCGACAAATGATAAAGAGAGTATGGTTTAAAATGTCGATATAATTTTCAAAAGGCAGATGGAATAGTAGATAAGATATCTTTGAGATTTCCCACTTTGGGACTTGACGATTCTAGGTTTCTTATAAGCAAGCACCTATAGTTACCCTCCCAATAGAGAATAACTTTGATTATAGCAAGACACTTGATGTAGATAGTAGCGATGTGCGTTTAAAATTTAAATTTATGAAATTCATCATCATTAGCAAAAGCGGATGGCTGGGAAAAAGATGACGCGCCCAATCTAGTTCCCATGGTTCCATCATCCCGTGCTATTGTGGTCCCTAGTCTACTTAGTCAGAGGAGACAGTCGACCCAACCTGACTGAAGGATCCTCATCAGCAACATATGAGTTACATTGTCCAAAAAATCCTTGTAGACCTATGGTGTTTGTATAAGGAGATAATCTTAAGTCCTTAGCTGACAGAGAGCTTTTGTCCTATCAAGTATACCCTATTGTGGAGAAAAATTTCTTTAAGGGAGCTGCCTTTCAAATCTGTGGAGAAAAGAAAGAGAAACCCTTACAAAAATTCATCTGGGTAAGACGCCACGTAGATCCGTAGATGTACTTATTCAAGTGATCGGATACGTCATCAAGGTATAGTGTACTATCTCGAGAAGTCACTTTTTTAATGGAACCAATCACCTTAATAAGGACTCCTAAAGATGATAGGTCTGCAAATGTACTAGAGATTATTCCCCTACTTTACATGAAAAAGTAAAACAGGGTTTATTTTAAATTGGGTTCGTTAAGTTCCCTACAGGGGCAAGCCCCCATAGTTAATTGTATCCTAAGGGACAGGATCTCTTAGGAAAACTCTCAATTAAGATAAATGATTGTTGTCTTTGAAGATTTCAATAGGAAGAACTATCAATCGATTGTTTTATGTTTAAAGATCAAATGGGTTTGATCAAAAGAGGGAATTATTATCGAAGCCAAAAATGAAAAATAAGTGGGAGATGCACACGATGCTAGGAAACCTAGCGAGCATCTCAAACTATCCTAAAATTTGGCTTTACATTTTAAAAATTGATTTAGTTTGTTTGAGTTTCATTTTTCATTAGAAATTCTAGACTTAAGATTCCTTAACACAAGATTAAAGAAATGCCTAAGAGGTGAGGAATTATGCTTATGGCCCACAAAGGAGAAAAACAATCTCAGAACCTAAATCTAGGGAGCTTCAATGAGAGCCGGAAGCATAACCTAAATCTAAGGCAAAAATGGGTAATTGATTTGTCTCCACAATAGAGGACAAATCACCCAATAGCTTGGACTTGCAACTACCTGGGCGTGGCCGCCAACTAACTCCTCCTATGATTTTAAATACATGTAGGCAAGTCTTTATGCTTATGCAAGATAGCTGGGCTTTTTTTATTTAGAAAGCGACTAAGTCCTTAAACTCACTCCCTAAAGAGAATAGATCATGTAAAGGGACATGCTTCAAATGACCTAAATCTAATGCATTTCAATTTCATTTTATTTTTATTTTTGGACAATCATTTTGACTCAGGCTAATAAAATTTTTATGACGAAATAATATTATTGGCCAAAATCAACGAGAAGTTTAGGAGGTGAGTTTCCACCACGACCCTCAAAGGTCAAGCCAGGTTCTCTGGCAAAGATGGAAGCACTCCAATCAAGACTGAAATAAGATGCATTTGTGCATGATATTATAAAGAAATGCTCATCCAGCTAAGAGGTTGCTAAATATTTTATCTTGATTCTAATCCTAAGCTTTAGGTGAGGTTATGAGTTGTTTAATTTTATTTCAAGTTATTAAGTTGGGTAAAATATTTATTTTTCTCTAAAGAGCCTAATCCACATCCAGGCCATACATAAATTAAGGAAGAAATTAGAAAAAGCATGCCACTTAATGCAAAAAGCTAAACAAACCAACAATTAATTTATAAAGCTAATCGCTAAAAAAAAATAAATGACTGTTTGTGGTCGATCACCACCGCACAAACCCGAAAATATCAAATGTGGGTAGCCGAGCTCTACCCTTATACAACCTAGATTACAAATGAATATTACAATTAAGCAAAGGAATTCATTGTTATGGGGGTCTTCAAGCTTTATTCTTCTTTCTTCTTTCTTCTTTCTTCTTCTTCTTCTTTTGTTCTTTCTTCTTTGGTTCCTTCTTTGGATGGTTGAATGGTTGGATGGTTGGATGGTAGATGCTCCAAGGCTCACATGGTGCATAATGAGAATCTTATGACCAATGCTCATCCTAATCCCCATAACAAATCATTCCAAAATCTAATTATACAAATTTTACATGAAAAGGAAAGGAAATCTATTTAACACCTGCAAAATAAAGGTTAGTTAAATCACACCACAAAAATCCCAAGCATGTATATTGGACTTATCACCCACACATGGGTGACTAAGTCCACCTGTTATATGGATTATGCAAAGGGGTATAAGCACCTGCAAGTAAGAAGCACTTATATTTTTATTTATGATTGCACCCCTTAAGCATAATCCCCTGCAGAAAAGAATAGTTAGACTAAGCACATCCTGTCATTTATTCTACGAGCATACACCCTAACATCCAGTCTAAAACATTCATCACAAAATAAAATATATAACATCAAACCATGCACCACCTAATAACCTAAGGCTAGAAGTGGTGACTTAGTCTAATGTGTGTGCTTCGAAGGCTTGTGGTATGCTTAGCTTAGGACTTTAAGTTCAAGTTTTCTAAGTGTGAAGAACATATTCAACTTAGAGGAGGATTTTATTTAAGTTGTTTAAGTGTTTTGGGTTATTTTTATTTTATGTTTTAATTTGGTTTGAGTGAAACAAACAATTAATTACTAAGTTATGAAGAGAGGGAAAGAGAAGATAACTTTTCTTTCCTTCCCTAATCTTAAGTAATTTCTAAGGTAAGTTCACATTTTAATTTCATTTAGTGAATGTTTTGATTAAATCTTTTAATTAATCCTAAGTTTAGACAAACTCTAAACAAACCTATTCAAAAAAAAGGCATTTTAAGATTAAATAAAATGAATCAAACTCACATAACACACATTACTCCAATTCTTTCCCAATATATATAATGTGCATATGGATGGACCCTAAGCATATCTATACATGTAAATGAGAGTAGTTAACACACTTTATGATGCATGCTAAGTAATCCATTTAAGAAAATTTAGAAGTTAAACATGCATGATTTTCTTAAGTAGAAAAAGTTTTCCTTATCCAAAATTTCACATACATGCATGAAAGTAGGAAAGGCATAAGTGAGTGTGTCATTGTTAACCAGAGGTGTAAGGTACAAGACCTACTAATGGCTACTTAAAGCCTCACAATCTCATGTTGTCCAGACTAATATATCACTTTCCTTAAATACAAACATGCATATAAAAGAAATAAAATGGAAAGGAAAGATGCAAAAATTGTTTAATCGATTTGTTTTGTTTATGCAATTTCTTCATGCAAGTGTAGCAAATCCTTCTTAGATGATAGCATAGGGATGAATAGGGTATAGAATTAAGTAAGTGTTGGGTTCTTTTCAAATGAACCCTACATCTTACCAACTCCTATTCAAAACTATGCTAACATAAGAAAGGAAGGAAATGCTACAATAAACATTACTTTATAAACTATCACATGCAAGCTTATAATTAAAATATAAGAATAGCACACTTTCAGATTTGATGTTTCATTTATATGTTTTGAAAATATTTTGGAATTAGTAGTGATAATATCCACTCATATTTGACATAAAGTACACAATTTTCATTTTTAAAATTTGAAACATGAAATTATAAATGCATGAATCACATGACATACAACTTAACATGTTGGGAAAGATCTAAAGCAATGAAAGCATATGAAAAAAACTCACTTTACTTAAATCCTAAAGACATTCTTAAGGAATAAGAAAATTTAGAATAAATCAAAGTGAATTTTAAAGTAATTTTTGTTTAGTTTGAAGTTTGATTTAATTTTGAAAATGTGAGATGAGTTTGTTGTTCCTAACCCATTCCCACATGTGTTTTATATTTTTGTTTAATTTAAAGATAATTAAATCCATTTTTAAGCATTGATTAGGTTAAGGTATAAATTAAGTGGCTTAATTAACCCTTACCAACACCACCTTAGAAAAATTAACTAAGTAATTATGAGCCAATGGGATGACATAAAACCCACAACATATTTAAATTTGCAATACACCTGATAATGAAAAGGCCTAATGCAATTTGACTCATAATTAAAAGTTAATTAAGCTAATGTGTTTAGCCTAAGTACTTTTAAAACACCCTTTCAAACTTATGAAAAGGGTTTTAATTTCCTTCATTGAACTTAGGTTGTTAAACACCTAAGCATCTACCCAAGATAGATTAATTAAGTTTTGAAACTTTTTAAAATTTTTGAAAATTATTTAAAGGGATAATTAATGAGTTAACCCTTAATTAAGAAGGGATTAAGGAGAGAATAGGGGATTTAGGGAATAGCTTAGGGGAAATGCCCCAAAATTATTCCATAAAACCCCTACTCACTGGATCTGACCTTAATCAAACTTAATCATAGGATAAATCCACTAATTACACCTTAATTATCCTTAATTATATGAAGGGGATATTTAGGGAATGAGCTAGTAATCTTCCCAATTAAGCCCTCAATAAATCTCAAAAAAATTATGGGAGGCAGAGGTCATCTCCTAAAATAAACCTTAAAATTTGAGATCAATTGATGACTTAATTAGAGAGTGATTAACTAATTAAAATTTCCAAAGAAGTCCAAATTCAGAGAAAAGGGGAATTCAAAATCCATTAAAAATATTTCAAAAATATTTTAAATTAAATTATCTATCCATAGCATTTTTTATTTTATTTTTCTATTGAAAGAGTTATGAATTTTAGAAGATTTATGAATTAATTAGGAATTAATTAAAAATAACTAATCCCTACTTAATACAGCTCACGGGGACGCATGGTGTGCGATCACGCTTTACACATCGCAAAACTTAAGTTGTCACCTCACAAAGGCTGACACGCTTATTATCCCGTCGATCAAAGATCGATGAGATAAACCCATTTAAATGGATAAAGGATTTATAAAATAATAATCTCCGTCCATCTAAAATGCGAATGGACGGTGAGATGAGCTAAGTTCTTTCCTGAGAATTAATGTGAACTGTTCATGATCTAAGGGGAGATTCGAGCCTGATCTAGCATAGAATCAATCAAGACTCAACCCACACCATCTAGAGGAATAGAGCGCCCAATCCAACGGTGGATTTCACACGCAATGAAAATTCCTTTCACAAAGGATGAACACCTCTAATCTAAGTGGTCAAAAAATCACATACCTCACTGGAGGTCATCACCGGTGCTCGAGATCGATGAGGTAGCTTCGTCTGGTGGAGATGAAGCCCTATTGAGAGTTTCAAGCCTTGGGGTTGAGTGGATCTTCTTATGCACCAACACCACTTGCTCCTCTAGGCTTTGATCCAAAGGCCCTCCTTACTATGAGAACTCAAATGGTTGCTTGGGAAAGCACGACTTGGTCCTTAGATGAAGAGAGTAAAAGGAATTTGGATGGGATCAAGTGTAGAAGAAGTTTGTTAATCACTCCACTTCCCCTATTTTTGCATAGTGCAAAACCGAGAAGAAGCAACTCTAATCTTCCTTAGAAGGCTTAGGGATGCTGTCTGATGATTGCTAACTCTCTCTAGGCCTTAATCCATCAAGAGTGAAGGGAATTTTCATTGAATTATGGGGAGAATATCTCCCCCTATGGCAATCAGACGGTCGGCCCATTAGTTATCATTTTGATCCAATTGGCCATATAGAGTGAGTTGTTTTGGTTGTTAGATCATTGCACATGGTTGGTTAGGCTAGAGGAGTGGAATGATAACTTTCCATGTGCTTGGATTGAGCTGTAGGGGGGAGTTTGATAAATGAATTTCAAGCCATGGGGTTTGGTCCATGGCACAAATGGCTAATCAAACCCAGAGTTGTGCACCACTCATCACTAAGTCCTCTTGAGCTTTTAGGAAAGCCTCAAGTGATTGTGAAGAGGGTATGACCAAATACCCATGGGCTGGCCAAAATTTGTTCTATGGCCTAGGGTAAAATGGTCATTTTGCTATTTTTTTCAATTTGGGTATGTTTGGTATGTTGAGAAAATAGGTTTGGCCAAGTTTCATTTATTTTGGAATCCATTTGATAGGATTTGGCTCATGTTGACCCATTTAGGTCAAAATGGGTCAACTTGGATCAAGTTGACCAATTGGTCAAATTGGGTCAAAAACCAAGGGTCAAGTTCATATGACCATTTGAAATGTTTTGGTGCCTTTGGTTTGATTCAATTTGGTATAGATTTGGTTTTGGCTCATATAACTCATTTAGGTCAAATGGGTCAAGTTGACCCATTTGACCCATTTGACTATTTGTAGGTCAAGGGTAGGTTTAGGTTAGGTTAGTCATATGGAGTGGATTAATATCTTTTTCTAATCAATTTGGGTTAAGTTCAATTTTGGCTCAACATGACCCCTCATGTCATGTTGGGGTCAATTGGGCTAGGTTGGGTCTAGTTGGCCAATTGAGGCTTTGGTCAAGTTCCACAAGTAATTTGGAATAGACTCGACCTATTGGATCCAATCAATTTGGCTTAGATCAAGTTTTGACACATTTTGGTCCTTTAGGTCAAAATGGGTCAACTTGGGTCAAGTGGCCAATTGGGCTAGGTTAGGCTCAAATGTTGGCTTGGCCAAGTTCAAACATGAGTGAACTTAGATCAATGGATTCAATCAGTTTGGCCTATGGTAGATTTTGGCTATGTAAGATTTCATTTTAGGTTAAATGTTGACTTGGTCAACCCTTAGGTTTGACTTGGTTTGACCCAATTTGATTGATTGATCGTCCCATGATTATTGTGATCATGAGAGAAATATGAGTTTGGTTCAATCCAATTTGGTTAGGATCAAAAGTTGCTCATAAGGGTACTTTAGGTCACTTTGGTCAAGTGAGCCTAAGTGGGTCAAATGGTCAAAGCTTGATTTGAAGTTGATCTTGTATATGGACTCATGATTGAAATATAAACCCATTTACAAGAGGTTTGAAGTCAAATGGATTTTTATCCATTTTAAAATTTCATATTCAAAGGAAGAATATGAAGGGGTTTTGGGTTAAAATTTTTATTTGGGTTTTGATTGTTTGATTGAGGTTTGGATTTATATATGAGCTCATGATTGTACGATTGATTAAATTATGAGAGAAAATCGAGAGTTTGGCTTGATTTGAATGTGATTTGGCTAAGTTCAAGATTTAGGCTTGAAAGGCTTAGGTTTGATTTTGAATTGATTTGAGTTTGATTTTTGGAATAGCTTTTGATTGTTTAAATTTATATTTCATTTATATATGTGAATATAAATGAAGATATAAATTGATCATGAGAAAATTTCAAGAATTTGAAAGAGTTTAATGATGAATTGGGATAAATCCATTAAAGGGAATTTTTAAATTGAAATTTAATTTTTGAATTGGATTTGATTGATTTATATTTATATTTCATTTATATATATGAGAACATAAATGAGAATACAAATTGACTTTGAGAAAATCCCATGACTTTTAAATGGTTTGATTAAATTTTAAATCCATTAATGAAAAATTAAGGAAAGGAATTCAAGGATTTTAAATTTGGAATTTAATTTGATATGATTTGATTGATTTTTATATTTATATTTCATTTATATATGTAAATAAAAATGAGAATATAAATAATTTTTGGGAAAATCCCATGAATTTGAATTGATTTGATCAAGGTTTAGTTGATTTTGGCTAAGTCCTCTAATGAAAAATTAAAGGGACCTAAGAAAATTTTCATGAATTGATTTGGAATTTTGATTTTGATTTGATGTTTGAATTTATTTTTCATTTGTAAATGTGAATATAAATGATCATAAGAAAAAATCTCAAAGGTTTGAATAGGTTTGAATCATGTTTTGGCTAAGTCTTAAGAAAGGGATAAGGACTTAGGAAATTTGAACTTAGAATTTTTTGATGGATTTTCATGGGTTTCAATCATGAATCATGGATTTAAATCATGGAATTGAGTTTGGAGAAAATCAAATAGAATTGATTTGGAGTTTGACTTGAAAGAAGGAAAGTGAGGAATGGTTTAAGCTAAGGGAGGAAATTTTCATCACCCCAAGGCATGACCTATTCTACTAACTCTTCTAAGTCTTCTATTGGGAGTGTCCACCTTATCACTAGATGTGTCCTAAGACTAAGAAACTCTTAAAGTCTACGAGAAATCTTATGCCTAAGATGGAGGTGTTGAGAGCTCATTCTAAAAATGAGGTCAACAAAGAGCGCCTAATAGGTGTGGTGTGATTGACCAGGAATACCGCACAAATTGGTGTTGGCCGAAATGATCAATAGCACCGAGAGATCACAAGCACTAACAAAAACTATCTATCCCTTACCCAAGGGAAAGAAAGAATCCAGAGCTTAGTGCAATGTGGCTCTACTTATGTCCAAGAAATAAGAGAGAGGGAAGAAATCAACTAAGGGATAGAGTGTGACCTTCCACTAAGGAAGCAGGTTCAAGTCATCCTCAAGGGGATGAAAGGTTTGATTTGATTGGAATCTCACTAAAGAGAGATCTCCATTGGGGGAGAAGGTTGAATTTGTTTCAAATTTTGTTTGGTTGAATTTTTAGGATGAGCCTTATTGATTTGCAATGGGTTGTGCTAAGTAAGAGCCATGGAGGCTAAGACCTAACTCAGATTTACCAATCCAAAGTGGTAGTCTACTAAACACATAGTAGGACTAACCAACCAAAGGGGATGTCTTTCGATATGCAGCAGCTTTACTAGGAAGAAAGCATAGTAGACTTACATCCTCCAAGTAAGGGCCAGTTGCTGGGGTAATATATTGGCAAGGCAACAGATTGAACCCAACCTAGGGCTGACTATTGAGTGAATGCCACTAGGAGACTTAGATCAACTAAAGGATAGCCAAAGATTGCTTTCATTTTTTAGTTTATTTATTTTGATTATGATGGATCCCATAGGCGATGAATCAGTGGTAGGGCCAAGGCCTAGACCTAACTCATTTACCAATTCAAAGGGAGTAGTCTACCAACCACAAGGTAGACTATCCAACCAAGAGAATGCCTTTTGGTATACAATGCTCAAGTCTTAAGAAAGGACTCACATCTTCTAGAGACAAGAAACCAGGGGGTCCGCTTTTGGAAAATAAATCGAACCCAACCTAGGGCTGACTATTGAATGCATGCTAGTGGGGGACTTAAATCAACTCAAGAATAGTCAAAGATTAATTTCATTTTTAATTTTATTTGTGGACTTCATCGATTTGCAATGGATCACACTGAGAAGGAGCTTGTAGAAGCCTAGACCTATCTCAAATTTATTGAACCAAAGGGAGTAGCTTCCCGGCCGATGGGAGAACTATCCAACCAAAGGAGTGCCTTTCGGTTTGTAATGATCAATTGAAGGGAAGAAAGCTCAGGGACTCACATCTTCCACTAGAAAAGACCACTGGGGTAACCGATTGCTTTGGGCAATAAATCAAACTAGACCTAAGGCTATCTGTCAGTTTGCAACAATCATGCTAGAAAGAATGCGTCATAGTGTAACATCTTCCAAAGTGGAATGACTGTTGGGGTAACCTGCTGTGGAAAAACAAATTAAACCTGACCTAAGGGTGACTACAGAGTGAGTACCACGGGATTTATCTCAACTCGTGCAAGCAATTCTATGGGAGTTCTCATGACGCCGCCCTAAAGATAGGATGCCTGCTTGGGAGAAGGGGCCTTAAATCCTAATCCACAAGTGAATTAATTTTGTTTGTTTATTTTATTTATTGATTTTATCATGGATGCTGTTAGTTTGTGAGGGATCAAACTGAGAAGGAGCTTATATCAACCTAGACCTATCTCATTTATCAACCAAGGGAAATGCATTCATCAACAAATTTTCCAACCACAGGTGGCTACTAGGAAAGAGAATTCCAATCCAAAAGTAACGGTAGTGTCTAAATGGGGCCACAAAGGACTTGATCCAAATAGAGTGCACGGGGATGGGGTAAGGGCTTAATCCAACACCCAGAAAAAATGACATGGCCAAAAATTCAATAGTATTGTCCAACTAAGGAGAAAGCATGGGACTCATATCTACCAAGAGTGGTGTACTCCAGGTGAGTCATCGATAGTGAACATCAACCAACCTAAGGTGCCCACTTTTGCAATAATCGCCTAGAAGAAAGCTCGGGACTCACATCCTCTTATAAATCACGGGATAGTCTTCACCGACAGGTGTTATCGACCTAGTACTTGAGTGAATGCCACTAGGGGACTTAGATCAACTCAAAACTAGTCAATAGGAAAGGAGATTATAAGGGACTTATCCTAAACCTCAAATATACTCAACCTAGTCAGAACATGATGGCTAGTTCAAGAAGAAAGCACGAGGACTCACATCTTCTTAAGCAAAGTCAGTATGAGGTAGCTTACTAACTGGGCAGTGAAGCCTACCATACTAATAAGGTGCTCGTTGGTTTGCAATGATCAAGTTAGGAAGAAAGCATGAGGACTCACATCCTCCAACAAATGACCACTAGGGTGAAATACTAGCGAGGTAGTATGTAGAGACCTAGAGCACTAATGACTGAGTGCCACAAGGGGCTTGCTCCCACATCAAAGTAGCTTGAGATAAGAGATTTGTGTTTGTTGTTGTGCATGTGCTAAAAGGAATAGGATGCCTCTGGGAGACTCTTACACCTACCTTAAAACACGTCGGGGAATTATGAAATGATGCCATAGATGGCAACAAGAATTCCTACTAAGAAAGGATGTCGCTTGGGTTCTCTCACACCTAACTTAGTTATGCTAATCGAAATAGGATGCCTCTCAGGTTCTCTTACACCTATTCTAAAAGCAATGGGAGATTGTGTTTGTGTTGTGAAAGAGGGATGTGATGCCACTAGGGTACTCTTACACCTTCCCTAAACACGTCACGGTAGATTCACATGACAAACAAACAACACTTCGAAAGAAGAGAAGATTTGATGAATGGAATCAGATTTTATTCTTTTTATTAATGATTATTTTCAAACAAATTTTATTTTATGGGTAATATTTCTTTAGATAGAGCACATTAATTGGAAGCATCATGTGTTCCCCTTTACAATCAATAAGCTGATAAGATCCTCCTTGGTAAGCCTTCTCTATAACATAGGGGCCTTCCGAAGTGGGTTCAAACTTGCCTCCCATCTTTGACGGGCAACAATTGATCTCCTTAGGACTAACACAAGTTGTCCTATTCAGAAAGACTTAGGGTGGACCAACTTGTTATGAGCTTGAATCATTCTGGCTTTGTACAACTCGAGATTTTGGCATGCTCCTAGGTGACTTTCCTCCAAACCTTCAAGCTCTTCTAACCGCAACTTTGTATTCTGCTCTTTAGTGATCTTGTTACCTAATGCTATCCTTAGAGAAGAGTGTTGAACTTCTAAGGGAAGAACGACTTCGAGCCCATACACTAAGGAAAACTGGGTAGACTGAGTTGGAGTTTGGTATGAGGTGCGGTAGACCCACAAGGCTTCAACCAACTACTTGTTCCACTGTCTTTTATTATCATCAAGAGTCTTCTTCAGTATCTGGATGAGAGTTTTATTCAATGCTTCTACTAAACCATTAGCTCTAGAATAGTAAATGGTGGAGTATCGCCAATCTATACCATGTCTTCTAGCAAAGATGTTGATCTTCATGCTTTTGAATGTAGTATCATTATCAGATATAATTCATCAAGGAACTCCGAACCTATATACGATATGGTTCCTGAAAAATTGAAGCACGTGGTGAGCTGTGACCTCTCTGAGTGGGATGGCTTCCACCTACTTGGAAAAGTAGTCATAGCAGCTAAGATGAATCGGTGACCCTTGGAAGAAGGAGGATCGATTGGATCTACAATGTCGGTACCCCCAACACTCAAATGGCCATGAAGCCAAAGTAGGATGTAGAATGTTGGGTGATTGGTGGAGGACCACACCATGTACCTAACACTGATGGCATCTCCTAGCTACGTCCATGCAATCTATGATCATAGAAGGCCAGTAGTATCCAAGTCTTTTGATCTTCGACTTCATCTTCGGACTAGAGTGATGTGCTCAACATAGATTTGAATGTACCTCAGTTACAATGTCATGGGCTTCATGTTTGTCTAAATAACGTAATGACATCTGATCAAAGGATCGTCGATATAGGGTGCCATCAATAAGAGAATAGGAGAGAGTTCTCTATTTCACCTAATGGGCTTGAGATTTCTCTTGAGGTAGTTTACTGGTGTTCAAGTAATCTATGAATGCGCCTCCAATCCAGCTCCTCCTTGTCCATTTTGGCAATGACAACCTCCCTTCAAGAGAAAGTCTCTCGATGAGTTCAATCAATAAGGGATAAGACTTGTCTTTGGACCCTTATTGAAATGGACTCATCTGACATGCCAACTCTTTGGCAAGCTTAACCAAGGCATCTGCTACTGCGTTCTCTGCTTAAGAAACCTTGTAGATGGTGACTTCAAGAATCTAGGCCAACAGCTTCATGGTATACTCGTAGTAATGATGAAGCTTGGGCTTGAAGACCTGGTAGGACCCGGCAATCTAGTTGATGACCAACTAAGAATCCCCAAAGATGTTGATGCTCTTGACATTGATAGTGATGACTAACTAAACTGGCAATCAAAGCCTCAAACTTAGCTTCTCTATTGGTGCAGGGGTTGGAAAGATGGTATGAGAATCTCATCACATCACGATTTTGAGTTAGAAGAACTATTCTAACCTTTCGGGAGAATAGATCATGGTGCTTCACCTTTAAGAAAAGAAGCATCACCATCAAAATACATCTCCCATCAGCGGTTGACGGCCTCCCCTAAGTTCATGATTTGTTCATCAAGAAGATAGCCACTAAGTAGAGAATCAGCAGGAAGTGGGTGTGTTGCTAAGAAATCTAATAGTGCCTGTGCTTTTTACCGTACGGAGGGGTATAAATGTGATATCAAACTGTGAGAGTATCATGGACCAATGAGCGAAACATCCGGAAACTATTGGCCATGTCATGAGGTATGATAGTGGATTGGTTCGAGAGATCAAGTTCACCTTATGAGAAAGCATGTAGTGTCGTAGCTTCTGAGATGCAAAGATCAAAGCTAGGAAATATTCTCAATAGGTGGATAGTTTGCTTCAGCAGGGATTAGATGACGGCTGAGGTAATAAAGAGTGCTTTCCTTCCCCCTCGTCATAGGCTTAGGACAATAAAGCGTCGAGAGAGTCATCCAATGCAGCAGTATAAAGGATCAATGGCCTGCCCGGGATAGGGGCTACGAGAACTGGTGGCTTCACCAAGTATTCTTTGAAGTCTTCAAATGCATGCTGGCACTTGTCATCCCACTTAAACTTGGCATCCTTTTTGATAAGTGTGGATAAGGGTTTGCACCTCCCTGATAAGTTTGAGATAAAGCATCTTAGATACGCCAGCCATCCTTGAAAGGATCTCGAGTTGAGTTAAACTCTGGGAGGTGGCATTTCTAAGATAGCTTTAATCTTTTCAGATCTATTTCTATTCCTGTCGAACAACAAACCCAAAAATTTCCTAAGCGACTCAATGCACACTTGGGATTCATCTTGAGGTTATATTATCTTAACCGTTTGAAAACTACTCTCAAGTCAAAGAGATGGTCTTCTTTTTCTAAACTCTTGACTACTAGATCATCAATGTAGCACTCAACCTGATGATGGATGAGTTCATTGAAGATCTGAGTCATGGCCCGTTGGTATGTAGCACTAGCATTTTTAAGGCCAAAAGGCATGACCATAACAGAATATTTCGATCGGGATTCAAAAAGCAGTGTTTCTTTCATCTTCAGGAGACATCTTGATTTGGTTACCCAGATGATCCATCCATGAAAGAGAAGACTGCATGAGATGAGGCAATCCCCACCATTAATTCTAGTATAGGAAGAGGAAACTCATCCTTAGGCATGCCTTATTTAAGTCCCTAAAATAGATGCAAATATGAATTTGGCCATTCTTCTTCTTAATTGGGATGACACTAGCTAACAAGGTGGGATATTTTTCTTCCCTGATGAAACCAAAGATCAATCGACTTTAAAATGACTTATTGTTCAATTTCTAATCATGCGTAGGGTTTGCTTAATAGGGTATTATCATTGCTAGCATGTGGACTACAATGTCAGAAGATAATCCGGGCATTTCTTCATAACTCCATGTGAAGCGGTCTTTAAACTCAATCAATAGCCTAACTAAGTCATTAGTTTCTTCTTCATTCAGCAATGAACTAATAAATGTCCTGCGAGGATTTTCTTATGTCCCGAGGTTGATTTCTTTTATCTTGTCGATTGTTGAATGGATTTCTTCTTCAAATTGGACATCTTGACTTGGAGATCATCCAATCATCTAAAGTTTCTAAACACACATTCTCATAAGAGTTGGGATGTGTGAGAAGAACCTATCGATTTCAAATGGTTGGTAACAAAGGCAATAATCTTCATCATCGGACCTATATCAATCTAGTCGATTGTTTCTCGCTGTATTGTTCCATGATTTTTTAAAATATTCTGACCTATACTTAGACTAAGTGTGAGGAACTAAATCTTTTTGTATAAGATTTTGAACACAAGGCGAGTAAAAGTCAAAAGGTAATTCCATTCATTCTTTGAAAGTATCTTTCTCAAGTCCTACATCCAGCTCTGGACTTGAGGATGATGAACCAAAAAAGAACCTTTTCTGCTTCATGTCACTGGAAAACTTTGGGACTTAACTACCAAACCTTCAACTTTTTGAGATGTAAGTGAGGTAAGAGCTAAGGTTCCCAATCACTGCTAGTTTCACATAAAACCATTCGAATACTTTTGCTTGGAGGCCTGTCTTCATCTCGGGGATCAAAAGTCACCTCCAATAGAACCCGCTGAGAGGAGTTGGCTAGTATACTAATCACATTAGACTCATCCTTTGAGTTGGATTCCAAGTCTATGTGAATAGTAGGGGTACTCCTATGAACTGGAACATGACCTCTATTGGCTAAAGGCCAACTAGGGGTCTCCCACCTCTGGAACTTCCTCTATTTCTACCTCTACCTCTACCTGGTGGAGGTTGAGCCATCCTACCCACATGTCCATATGTTGGAATGAACTGTGGGTAGAATGTGATGCGGATCCACTTCTTCTTCAATTCCTCTTTCTTGCTCACTTGGACTTTTCTTTTTCTTTTCATTTTCATTTATCTTTTCTTTCACTTTTGCATTTGCATTTGAATTTTATCCAAGTTCATGAGAATGGGTGTTTTGAGGAAGATAGTAGGTTGCATCCTCATAAATCTCAACCTCTAACTAAGAATGGCTTTTCATCCCCATTGACATGGTATTCAATTCCATCTTTGAACTTGATGCACGATGAAGGGAGGATGGAAATAATCTTGTTCGATGTATCCAAGGCTACCAAGCAAAAGTGAATGAAGTATTCAATCAATGATGTAGAACTTGGCTTCAGCCTTCCATCTAATCTCCAATATACACTATAAAACCTAAAGCCCGCTTCCTTGATCATTGAATCCTCTCAACATCATTCTATCTCCTGAGAGTGGAGATGTCATCTTCAAATAAAGGGTCTTTAGACTCATAATATTACGATGCACTTGAATCCACAAGAATCGAGTGAACTGTCCATGTCGATTGTAATGTAGGGGACTGTTCAAGTCCCCAAGTAGAAGGTCTTCATCGAAGGTGATCCCTTGGGCTTCTTTTGCATAGTGTGCTTCCTCACCTATAGGCCACCGAAGCATATTTCGATCAAGGAGGGCCTTGATTAGTGATTCCCTCATCTCTTTGGATAAGATAGGGCATCATATATGCTTAGCTTAGATGGCAACTTTCTTAGATGAGAAAGGACATTGTAGTCCACCTTCAGCTAGTCTTCCACAAGCATATCCAAGGGTGGAGCATTCTGTGGAAGGGCTTCATCTTCGCATTGACTTATTTCCCTCTATCTAGAGGTGCTGCCCCAAGAGGTAGAACCTTGCCACTACGGAGGTTGACTTCGAATCTCTAGAGGTAAAGTGGTGGCAAGTTCTACCTGCACTTCAGGCTCACCTACATCTTCTCCTATGGGACTCTCTGAATCAGATGATTCCAAGCCTATCTCAAGAGGTGAACCCATAGTATTTGAGTTGAAAGATCCAACTCTGAATCAGAAAGAGGAAGATAGGAATTATTATAGTTAATTAGACTTGAAGAGTTATCGTAAGGAATAGAAGAAGATAACTCATCAGAGGAGACAAAGATGTAATTCAAATTAGCTTTATTCTTCAATTTTTAGAAAATTTTTGGAGGTACAAAGTAGAAGTCAAGTAGAGTGAGTGGAGTAAGGGATTTTATGCCCTTATCTGATACAAGAGTTCTACTAGTAGAAGAATAGAAAAAGCTAGAAATGGAAGAAGTCCGGTATGGAAGCTACAATCAAGGCCGAGGTTGACATGGTTGGTGGCTACTAAGGGCTATCCGACACATGATCGCCGCTCACCGAGCTCCCACTTTCCTAAAGTTGGCACTGGCAACTTACAAACCTTCCTTGGTGTTGGAGGTTTGAGCTGACTCAAGCACCTACAAGGAAAGCAATCCTCTTTTGTTTTGGTAGGATCACTTGTATCCCCCAAAGATTACTCTAATGGAACTAAAAGGTGATTCCACAAGGTATTCCTTTAGGATAACGACATCACCAGTCTTGAAACTATGTTCAAGTAGTCCTTCAATGTAAAGCAATCCTCCAAAACATGGCCTAGCATATGATGGTAAGGGCAAAAGTTTGTATCATGACTTTGCCTACTTCCTCCTGGCCTTAGGCTCGTAGCTGAAAATCGTTTCTTTAAGAGATTCTTAAAGATTTTCCTGACCTCCTCTTAAAAGAATAAGGTTTGTTTAACTTATCTAGGAACCATAGCTACCGGCAGATATGCATGCCGCCGGTGGTGGTATGGTTGAGTGATGGATGTGGCCGTGGAGGTGGAGGCGATGGCCTGGTGGTGGCAAAGGAGGTGGAGGCTGCTGAGGTCATGGTCTCTTAGACCGATCTCTAGCTGGCTGCTTCCCTTTATCAACCACTACTACTACTCCAGGTTTCTTCTCATAAACCTTATAAGATTTCTACTTTGGCAATTGATCTGGAAAAGGCAACTAGTTCGCCTCTTTTTGTAGACAAGCCGCCTTGTTGATTAGATTCTCAAATGTCTTTATGGTGAAGCCCTTAAGCATGATGACCGGCCATGGATATTCTTCAAGAGAATCTCAATGGCATGTTGTTCGTGATAACCGTGGTTCACACTTTATAC